>OX465298.1:121915116-122515116 GCA_949987735.1 Leucophora obtusa
CACATTACTGGTTTAAGAGAGTATGCAATATAACAAGTTAAAATTATCTAATACGGAAGTAGTCTCATGTTAGACATTATGTGATATGTACCGAAACTAGGAGAAATAAAATATCAGGTGACTGGTTTAAGCGCACATATCACAGAACTAAAGAAAAATATTTGTTAAAAAACTAGTCACACATTAGTCAATATGTGTGTTGTTGCTGAACTAGTACAAAATAATAGTTTCGTGACATATCACTATACTGCTTTAAGTTAACAAGTCACAGGACTAACTGAAACTAATTGACGTGTAACATGTCACTTATTATTCACCATGTGTCATAATAAGTATGGGTGCTGGAAGAACCCAGAAGGATCCAGTCACTGAACTTACGTAAAACGACAAGTCACCGAATCTGTTTTTAAAACATCACAAACTCACAAAAAATTATTAAAAAAAAAAAACAGTTTATTCCAAATTCCAAAAACATAAATATTAGGGGTTTTCATATAAACTCGTAAATTCCATGTAAATCTTGTATAAATATAAACATATTTTTCATGTATGGAGATTGATATTAAACTCATAAACATACCAACTTTACACTGTTTACGAGTATAATACGCATTTATATGAAAACCCCTATTAACTCATGATTACAATTCAATATAAGCTATACATATAAATTATTTTAATTTTTGCATTAAAAATTCAAAAATAGTTTTTTCGGACTTTCTAAATAGATTTTCATACATTTACTTAGAATATTGTTCTACATCAAGTCCAAATTCGAATAAGATAATATTGTAATATTAGATTTTATTTGTTGCTTCAAAATGTCATATTCGAATTTGGACTTGAGGTAGAACGATATTCTAACAAATACATATATGAAAGTATACATATAAATTTTAACGTATGTTAAGAAATACTAGCTACACCATACACCACTACTTCGACAGGGTAAAATAAGTTTATACTGCTGTTTGTAACACCAAAAAATATTGGACCTAGACCAACCTATTACTGTACCGATTTACTCAGAATCGCGTTGAGTCGATTTGGCGATGTCCGTCCGTCGGTCTATCTATCTGTCCATTAGACCGTACCTCAAAAAAAAGTTTGCCGTACACCCTCCAATATGAAGTATTTTTGGAAGGCGATTTCAAAAAAAAATTATTTTTTTTTGCCGAACGTAGTGGTCGCCTTTTTTAATTTTTTGTTATAGCTTTGGCATTTAAAATCGGATTTTAAAGTGTGATATATTCATTTTTTTGTCTCGAGGAGACCATTGTTTTGCTACATAGTAAAAATCCAATTAAAAAAAATTTAAAAAGGCGACCCCTACGTTCGGCAACCAATATATAAAAAAAATTTCTACTGTGTTTAGCGAAAAACTTCCTTAGCAAAAGTTGAATGATTTTTTGCGAGCTTTAAATTTCTAACATTAGGGTGGTAGCAACTGAGATCTGGTGGGTAACTACTATAACGGGAAACTTGAGGTCAAAATGCCCTTGGATCAAAATACTGGTCTACATCGATGTATCATACTTTAAGATCCGACTGTAAATGCCAAAGATATAACGAAAAATGTAAAATGGCGACGCCTACGTTCGGCAAAAAAAAATAAAAAAATTTTTTTGAAACCTTGCAAAAATATTTCATATTGGAGGGTGTACGGCGCACTTTTTTTTTTTTTTTTGCCTGTAAGGTGGTACGCTCTACTGTCCATGTACCCTTGTGTGCACGCAACAAGTCGTATATACATAATGACCAAATTTCGGCAAAATGGAATGACGTTTATAGGTCCCTAAAAATTTCAAGTTTCTTTTCAGGATTTCTGCATAAATTCTGAACAATTTTATATACGTTACGAATATGAAATACAATTTTTTAAAATTCATTTACAAAAAGAAGTTTATGTGTGAATTGATCAAAATATTTTTTATCGTTAAATTGCCTCTATATGAAAAACTTTTTGTGTATTCCATGACCGGGAATCAAACGGCCAACCCTCTACACAGGCTACGACCCGTAGCATCATCTCTTAACGAGACAAACCATGGTCGACACATCGATGAGTGTGGCTAATTGAAGTCTTGTCAATCATAACCAACACAATGAATGTTTTGTAATCGGAAGAAAATTTCTATAGTTATTTCCTTTTCACAGGTAATTATCACATTATGATGATTTCTTTGGCCAAAATTGGATGAAATGGATGTGAACGACATGTGGCTCTAACAGGCGGCGCTACGTGCCACATAGCTGAAGCGACCTGGACATTCTGCACGACCGATTTGAGGGTATGGTTATCCCACACAGAAGCGACTTAAACTAGTCACGGAAATCGTGCGGTTTGACCGCTTTAGACTTGTTCTTGTGAGGTTCCATCAAGTTGCTTGTCTATGCCAATAAGTCAATTAAAAATTTTATGCAATATAATAGTTATTAAACTTCGAAAAGTGTACGATAATCGTCTATCGTATTATAGAATCTGGGCACATATTTTAAGTAAAACCCTGTTAAGTTTACATATAAAAAAATATGTGCGCAATTTACAAAGTCCATTCCTGAATTCAACACTAAACTGGTTTTCGGGTCATTTTGGGCTTTTTGAGCTAGTTTTCAGTTATTAACATAAATTTAATCTTCTCTTTAATTAAAATACAGATGTGATGTACCTATTTTAGTCCAATGGGTCATTTCGACCCCTTAGTGATTTAAGCTTCCCTAGTAATTTTTTTTGGAATACTTTCCTCTATTTCATATCGGTATTACAAAACATTTTCACCAACGATTAGAGAAAAGAACCGGTAATCAAAATATCCAATAAAAAATTCTGACTTTTTGGATATTAACATCCCCAGTGTTTGTGAATAAATTGTTTTGCTTGTCATTGACAATCTATTATGCATACTCGTATCCGAACAATATTTTTGAACTACTCGTAGTTTATTATTATGTCATCATTTCTGTGGCCACAAAGTTAAGTATTATGTAAACTTTGTAACGGTCATGGGATAGGGTATTACGGTACCGATCGCCATTTTTTCATACACATCTAATTATACTGCACCTGTTCTGTGTTATATCACTACTTCAACTGCAAAGGTACTAGTTAATTTTGTCAATTTGATGTTATGATACTTTTTCTCCAGTTATAGGATATATCCAAAATGAACTAGTTAATGTTTGGCCTCCATTTCAATAGTCACGATGTTGAATATTTTACTGCAATTACCACTTTTTGATACACCGAAATTTGGGTTTACATCAGTTTTGTAACCTGTCCCCTATGCACCTGTCACAGATTTGTCACTTTGGATCAATCGACCCTTCATTTCCCGTAGGGTAGTTACTAATTTTTACAATAAATTTGCTAACTTTACAGTATTTTGCTGAATTTTAGTTACTATTTTTTAACAGAAGATTTGCAAATTTTACAATTTTTTTGTAAACTAAACCACCAATTTTGGAGGCTTATGAACTGAATGTTAAATGACTCATAAAAATTACTGCATATTTTTAACTCGCCAAAAATAATGCAAAAAGTTTTTAAATAAAGCTAAATTGAAATAAAAATTTGTCCTACTCATAAAATATCTAAATTATTAAAATCTATGAGAAAAGTTTCTATTTATCATAATACATTAATTTTCAAATATCAAGGTTTATTTTGGACGAACCATTTTAATATGAGAATTGTGATTAAAAGTATCTCTGGGGAGCAAGTGGAGTTTACGGGGATGAACCTAATTTTCCCCCCAATATTGTACTTTTTAAGCTTATTTAAAGAATACGATATTTTTAATCGGCCACACCTTCTTTCCTGTGGGTGGAGCTTTAGAAGTGAAAATGGAAACTCAAATAAATTCGGAAGTACATATCCGATCAGCAAACAATGAAAATCAAAAGAAGGGTCTCTGAAATACATTTTGTTATGGTTAACATATTATTGTCTATAAATATTACCACTTTTACAAAAAATCATTCTTGGGAAATTTTCATTGGCATTGAAATATAATTGGCATTACTTTATCTCAATGTCAATGCCAACAAATTTCATCACCATTCAATGCCAATGAAATTTTTTTCAATTTGCATTGATGAAAACCAGGGTTGGCAGGCAATACCGCTAAAATACCGTTATCGATTCACAATCCTTTCAACTGACTACCGTTACCCCTAAAATACCGTTACCGAAATACCCAAAATACCGTTATCCTTAAAATACCGTTAGCGAAATAACTGAAATATCGTTATCTTTAAAATACCGATACCCAAATAAATGAAATATCAATACCCCTCAAATACCGTTACCGAAACAAATGAAATATTGTTATCCCTAAAATATCGTTACCGTTATTTTTAATTTTCTGCTTTTGGTAATTTCACGTGGTTATTGAGTATTTTTTGTACATTAAGTTGATAAATTGGTTCTGTTTTTAATGCCGTTTGTTTTTGTAAAAAAAAATTACGGGATGCATCGAAATAACTGACTACCATTACCCTTAAAATACCATTACCGATATAACTGAAATACCGTTAACCTTAAAATACCGTTACCGAAATAACCCAAATATCGTTATCTTTAAAATGCCGTTACCGAAATAACTCAAACACCGTTATCCTTAAAATACCGATACCGAAATAAATGAAAAAGCGTTACCCTTAAAATACCGTTACCGAAATAACCTAAAATATCGTTACCCTTACGATAACCGCATTCGTTTCGGTTACCATCCATAATGAAAACAATGGTAATGAAATGTACACATAATTGAAGAAAAAGCATTGTAAAATAGAAAAATATAAGAAATACGCGAATTTTAAATTTTTTTTTCTTAATTTATTCTTTTATTAAAACATGCAAACAAATATTTTTTTCATTAATTATAAATAGGCATTTAGGCATTGAACAATGCCAATTGAAAAAATTTCAATTAATTGACACATTCAAAAAACTGGTCCCAAGCATCCCAGTGTAGAAACGGTAATGACATATCATTATATTTTGGAGTACCAGTAATGACACCCACTTACCTTCTGCATTATTTTAAAACATATAATAATGAGTTACGGATAATGACTTATTTTTATCATTATTTCAAATACAAAATAATTTTTTAGATTTTTTTGAAAATTTTTTGAAATCTATTTTTAGACTCAATATTTTTTAAACACTGGTAAGGATATATGTAACCACATATTTTTTTATTTTTTGTATGTTGGCGAGTAAGCTTACTTGTGTGCAGCAGGTCAATTAATTTTTATCTATTAAATATTACATGTCGATATAGCTCAGATGGTAGAGCTGCTGTTGACTGGCAATCTGTAGACCCAGGTTCGATTCCCGCACCAGCAAATTTTATTAAAAAAAAAATACAATAAAAAATATTTTTTTTTGTATAATTTATTTTTTTGAAAATCTATTTTTAGACTCATTATTTTTGTCAGTACTGGTAAGCACATAGGTAACGATATATTTTTTGATTTTTCGTATGCTGGTGTGTAACGACAACTCATTATTTTTCGCGACATCCCCATATAAAGGTAATAAGAAATGTAATAACAAAAGTAAGTAGTTACCATTACCAAGTATGTAGTTACATAACCACATATCTGGTAATGATTTTCTACACTGGGATCTTTAATATTTAAAAAGCGGGGTCAAAAATTATAAAATTTTAATCTTTTTTTAAAATTTATTTTTTATAATTAAAAAAACTATATATGGATTGGGTATTAAAACAAACAACATGCCCGAACACGTCCAATTTACTAAAAATTAAGTTACCGCACAATTTAAATTAACTAATACCCAGTGTAGAAACGGTAATGACATATCATTATTTTTTGGACTACCAGTAATGATTTTCTACACTGGGATGTTTTTAATTACACATTTATTTTTTATTTGTTAATTTTCATTTCATTTGCTCCTTTTTTACCTTTTTTCAGTCCACTAGTAATCTGCAAAAGTTTTGTTGATTTCAGAAAATTTTAGCAAAAATTCTATAAATTTAACAGTTTTTTTTGCTGTTTTTATTAAAATACTATTCAGCAATTTTTTTTGCTAATTTTAGCAGGTTAAATTGTTATTTGCAATTAACAAAAATTTAGCTCAAATATTACTAAAATTCTGTAAATTTAACAGCTTTTTTTGCTGTTTTCATTTTATTAATATTTAGCAAACTGATTCTGCTAATATTAGCAGTTTTTTCTGCAGCATCATTTTTAACTAATTTTTAGTAACTTTTTCTGCTATTTTTACGGACTTATGTATTTATATGAGTGTACAAGTAATTCAAAATTCTGCTAAGATAATAGGAAATATTTAGTGCTTCTATTCTCGGCTGCAGAATTTATAATGAAGTTGAGGATCATGGTCTGCTAAATTAAGGTAATCTAAATTTTACACACTGCTAAATACACCGACAATTTTAGTTAAATTAGCTAAGAAATTTGAGCTAAATTCGACAGAAACTTTATCTGATTAAACTGCTAATTTCTCCTGAAATGTTGCTTACAATCTGGGTTTTTGGACTCTCCGGATCTGTTCCGAGACAGGCCCATATTTATTATTGGGGGTGCAGGTGGTTTAAAAGAATTAATGGGTGCGTTCGGCAGATACAATTTAATAGTCAACAGTTCTACAACTATCTGCTGAACGACCTGATCACTAACCGCTCAGTCTGAGCGCTGAAGTAGCGCTGTCATATTTTGGTAGCGTAAAAAATATTTGCTACTTTTGATCAATAAGTGATACATTTGTTGTTGTTCATTTGCAATAAAAATTGTTTTGTAAGAATGACAAATAAAAATATGCAAATATAATTCGAAAACAAAAATTTAAAAAAAATAAAAGGAAACTATAGAAAAAGTGTATTAAAAACAAGACAAAGAAAACGTCGTTCAGCAGAGTAAGTAATCACAAATCGCTACAAGTCACCGGTATCAGTTTAAGGTTTCTCTGCCGAATGCTACCAATAAATCCAGAGTAACGTATTTTGTTAATTTTGACCATTTTATCCATACAGTAAAAAATATGAAAATATATCTATGTGATATTAGGATATAATTGTGGTTCAAATTAGCTGAAAAATTTGTAATTTGCTGACTGGATTGTATTACCTTTTGAGTCATTTTATTTCAGCTTAAATTATTTTAATCCGTTTTTGTAGGTAATTGTGTAAAAAACACCTAAATAAACCTATTAATATTTTCTGAAAGAAATGAGAACCATCTAATTCAAATATTACTTTTTAAGTAAAAATATGCAATAAATATAACAAAATAGGCAAAAACAAATCGATGTGATTTGGTTAGAAAATCTTATATCTGAAAAAGTGTTTGGTGAAAATCGTTTTTTGGCTACTGACTGCAAATATGCAATTACATGAAAGTCGCTGCCGTGTAATAAATATTCGCGTTTATGTAATTTTTTGTAATTTATTAAAAACACTCGACATTTTTTAGTAATATTTTCTGATACCGCAATGAAAATCACAATGAAAATCACATTTAAGCTGAGCTCACATTGATGGAGTACTCAACTCTGCAGAGTGGAGTGTACTACAATAGGGATGGCATGATACAAAAAATATGTCAGTGCGAAACACGAAAGAAAAAAAAAAAATACAGACTGGAGTACCGCATTATTGTGAATTCAGATTAAACTTTATTGAATTTTGTACTTTTTTAAACTCCGGGATTCCCGTTTCACACTCGAAAACGACAACTGCTTAATTTTTCGGCAATCTCGGTATTCATCCCTACTTTGAAGTCAAAATCAAAATATTCTTGTTTAATATTTTTATTGTACTTTAAAGTTTACAGGTTTACAGCTGTGTTTGCAATGGTGGAGTAATTTTATTTCTTTGTTTGTTGTATTTCAAATTTCTTGCATCATGCGATCTTTGTTTTAGTACACTTCACTCTCCAGAGTGAGGACCCAACCCCTAGTAAAAGTTCCAATAAAGAGTTTTGTGTTTTTAAATTTCACGAAAGGTATTCAGTATTTTGTAGAATTTCTTATTGAAATTTATTTGAAGACGGCTCTTATTTATTTAGAAAATTTTCCAATTTCACGACAGTGAGAAATAAAAAATAAGAAAAAAGATAACAAACGTGCTTTATCAACAAACTGTCTCGCTACAGTAAAGACTGCCAACACGACGAGTAAAATTTCAACAAATACACTCCTTTATGCACATACTATTTGTTATTCATGTATTGTCAATCACTTTTATGTTTTTTAAATATAAATCCTTAACTAATTTAAATTAAACCATTTCCATAATTTCCTGGAAAAATTGCGGCAAATTTTCCTTTTCAATTTTAATATCGAAAAACCAACTGTGTATTTTATTAAAACAAAAAAAAAATTAATTTTCTTAATGACGCAATGCCTTATGAGAAAATATGCCAACAATATAAAGTCTGCCTGATGTTTAACATGATGATGATCATGATCTAATAAACATCATTATGAATATCATGAGACAAAACAAGATGCATGGCATCAACGTAGTTGGTGGCATGTTTTTATGCCCAACTAACATGCAAATGAGCCTAACAAAAAAAAAAAAAAAGAGAAAGGGAGGGTGTTAAAATAATCCCACATCTTTACTTTCTTCTATACATAAATTTATTAAGACATGACATAACCCCAACAAACGTTATCCCAATTCCCGGTTTTTCGATGTGTCATTTTTGAAAACCGCTTGGAAAAAGTCTTCATGCTGTAGGAGTTTCTCATACTTAGACATTTTCTTAGGCGTCTTCTGTATACAAAAGGCCTCAATATTTTCAGGGTTTTCCTTTAAGCTACATTCACAATGATAGAGTACTCCACTCTGCAGAGTGGAGAGTATTAAAACAGAGATGGCATGATACAAAAAATATGTAAGTGCGATAAAGCAAGGAACAAAATCGCCTCTGTAGAGTGGAGTACTCCAGCATTGTGAATCCGGCTTTAACCAAAACTTCCCAGGAGGTTATATTTGTAAAACGAAAAATTTTTCAGAATCTACTGTCCGAGACATTCGTTTGCACGCACAAAGAAACAGCCTAAAAATGCTGTTGTAGTTTTTTCTTAAACCATAATAAGAGTTTTTATTTTTGGTTTTTATCAAGGTTGGTTACCGAAACGAATAACGGTAAGGGTAACGGTATCGGATTTCGTTTGTTTAGGTAACGGTAAAGGTAACGGTAAAGGTAACGGTAAAGGTAACGGTAAAGGTAACGGTAAAGGTAACGGTAAAGGTAACGGTAAAGGTAACGGTAAAGGTAACGGTAAAGGTAACGGTAAAGGTAACGGTATTTAAGACTGTTTCGGTAACGGTATACCGTTACCGAAACAGCAATACCGGTACGTACCGGTATTAAAAATTATGTTAAAAACATATACAGGGTCCGCCAAATAACTTTTTTTTTTTGAAAATGCTATAAAAAAAACTACTGAATATTTTCTCAAATTTCTTTTTTTATTTGAAAGTACAATCCTTCCGGTTAATAATGGAAAATAATTTCATTCATATGGCTGCCTCGGCTGGCCATGCAGTAGCCTACACGATCGGCCCAATTTTTAAGCACATTATCGATTGTGTGCAGCTGTATTTCACCAATGGCTTCACAAATATTGTCCTCTAAAGCGTCAATTGTCTCTGGCTTGTCGGCGTAACACTTATCTTTGACGGCACCCCACAAATAATAGTCCAACGGTGTCAAATCGCAGCTCCGAGGTGGCCAAACGACATCAGCTCTGCGGCTGATAATGCGATCTTCAAAAACAGGGCGCAAAACATCGAGTGTAGCTTCGGCTGTGCGGCACGTAGCGCCGTCCTGTTGAAACCAAATGTTGCCAATATCCTCCTCTTCAATTTTTGTGAACAAAAATTCGTTCAACGTGGCCCGATAACGATCGCCATTGACTGTAACGGCCACTCCTTGCTCATTTTCGAAGAAAAATGGCCCAATTATGCCTCTGGACCAAAATCCGCACCAAACAGTGACTCGTTTTGGGTGCACCGGCTTTTCAATGTATGCGTGCGGGTTTTCTGTGCCCCAAATGCGACAATTTTGCTTGTTTACATACCCGCCAAGATCAAAATGAGCTTCATCTGAAAAGATGATTTTTTGGGCAAAATCGGCATCTTCTGTAAGTCGATCGCAGGCCCACTTAGCGAAGCGAAAACGCATTGTTCAAGCGTATACACAACCATATTCGTTCAGCGGAAGGATAAAACTAATTATCTGTCAAATCAGACATGAGCTAAGTGTTACCATTCACGAAATAAGCACTAGTTGAAAAAAAAACGTTAGATGGCGGACCCTATAGAAACAAGTAAAAACATGGCATATTTTTAATTTTAAGTACTGAAAATACAGATTTTAAGCTATAAATTCAATACTGGTAGTTTTAATAAGTAATGTTATTATCTATAAACTTTTTTTTGTAAAAAAACACTCAAGATTATAAAATAAAAAATAAAAAAATTGTAATTTTTATATAAAATAATTAATACCGGTAAAATACCGGTAACTACCCATAAAAATAACGGTATCGGTAACGATAACGGTATTTGGAATTTTTTTAGAGGTATCGATAACGGTAACGGTATTCAATTTGAAACCAACCTTGGTTTTTATTTACATTATTTAGGGTGAGTGTGAACTGGCTAAATAAAATCTAATCCAAATTTCTGTGAAATTTGAAAAAGTTTTCAAACATTTGTCAAAGAAATTTTAAACCCCTTTTGTCAATTAATATTTGCTTTAGAATTTAATTAGCCACCCCGCACAGGGCCTTAGTAAGCTTTCCAAAACAAACAGAATTGTAAAGGTGCCGCAATTTTTATAGAAAATTTTTGTATTTTTTGTGAAATTGTCTAATGTGTTAGTAACTCTTAAGCCCCATTTAGATTATCACACAAGTGTGTTATACATGTCAAAAATGTGTTGTATAACGAAAATGTATAATAGTGTGAACACTGTTCGTTACACACAAGTCAAAATGGGTGCACACATTTTAAAATACGGTCACACTTTTTTGACAAGATTTATTTTTTGAAATATTTCATAAAGTTACCACTTGTCTCAACACAAGTGTTGTGTTATTCACAAATAAATGTTAAACAAAGATTAAAAACAACTAGTGGTGAAAAAAGTAGTAATAGAAGAAAAAATTAATGTTTTAATTTATTTGTTGTGTGTGTCGATAACAGTCTGAACACTGAAAAGATTTTCTTTTATACTTTTTTGACAACCAGACAATTTCAGCATACTTTTTGTCATACTTGTGTGAAGAAAAGTATAAGCACTGGTGTGATAATGTGAACGGGGCTTTAGTGAGACATTCGTTCCCAGTGTGGAAAAGGTATTAACATATCATTATTTTTTGTACTAACAGTAATGACACCGACTTACTTTATGCATTATTTAAAAACATATAATATTGAGTTACTAATAACTAGTTACTTATTCCATTTCAAAATAAAAAATAATGCGTTACCAATAACGACTTATCATTATTTCAAGCAAAAGTATTGTTCTAGATTTTAAAAAAAAAATTTTTTAAATTTATTTTTAGACTTAATATTTTTTCAATACTGGTAAGGATATATCTAAGCACCATAGTCCATATTAGTCTGGAAACAGAGTTGATTTTCTGAAATTTTAGAATATGTCTATCACAGTATCAACTCAATGGCTGAATCTCATGTAATTGCTGAATTTCATGTATTTGACATCGCACCGTGGGATGTAACTAACACATAGAAATGGCAAAGGCAATTCTGTTTCATTTATTTTGTATAATTTTGATTTTTTTGTATGTTGGCGTGTAAGCTGACTTGAGTGCAGCAGGTCAATTATGTTTTTATCTATCAAATATTACATATCGAGATAGCTCAGATGGTAGAGCTATTGACTGGCAATCTGAGGTCCCAGTTTCGATTCCCGGTAAATTTTGGCTAAATTGCAGTTTATGGGGTTTCGTCAAAAAAAAAATATGAGACCCCTTCAGGAATTAAAAAGAAAAAAAAACCTAAATTAATTTTGGGAGGCGCTCGGATTCTGGAGGCCCGTGGGGGCAAAAAACGGGGGAACATAGTAACATGTAAGTGTGGTTACTCAAATTAAAGGAAATTGTCTCATGATTCCGAAAATGTAATGTTTTTATCCCTAAAACATAGCTCTAACTAGAGACATTGTTGTGAGTTCTACTGTTTGTAACTTTAACTTAAACAACTGTAGATTTAAACAAAATTGAAACGCAGTATTCCTAGACTTAAATTTAATTTGTCAACCATTTAATTGTTTTGTAAAATTATTCTTTTGAAAATAATAAACGAAGAAACAACAGTTTTCAATTTTAAAACTCTATGGTTTTGTTTTCTGAATTTTGTCAGATTTTTAGTTAATTTGTGAATAAATTTATCTGAATTTTGTAAGATTTTGTTTAAGTGCTAATTTATCGCTATGACTAGTGGATACAATTTGCGTTCTGTTGATACGATGCCTAATTGCAATTCCGCTTTTGGCCCTTCTGTGCCAATTTCTCCAATTCGGGTTGATGACGATGAGGAACTAAATACCACAATGATGGAGCCTCAGCCATCCATTGGTAATCAACTAGCAGATGTTATCGCCAGTTTGCAAAATTTAACCCGAGTTGTTGCAAAAGGCCGTACTGAAATAGATTTTTTGAAGCAACAAATTCAAGTTTCTGCAGCAACAAATATGAATAGAGATCGGGATGGTGAAGCAACTCAAGATACAGCCTTTGAGAGGAATTTGCCTCGTGATAATCCAGACCAACCCCCGGATGTGACTCGTATTAATAACATGGAATCCAATTTGCCTTTTCGTAATCAATCTCCACCGGTATCGTCTCTTATGTTACCAGAGATCAGCTATCAGCTGATTTTGTCCCTGGGGTAAACCATCATACTCCATCGTGTTTAGAAAATCAGGGTTTTTGACGAAGTGATGGTCCATGTAAGTTGTATGACTTGCCAGCATTCTCCGGTAATGCTGATGCATGGCCGTTGTTTATCGCTAATTTTAAGGACACAACTGATGCTTTTAGATACAGTTGTCGGCAAAATCTTATGCGCCTTCAGAAATGTCTTTCTGGTCCCGCGAAAGAAGCAGTTTCATCAATATTAATTTTTCCCAATGACGTTCCAAAGGTCATTGAGGAACTCGAATTCCGATTTGGTCGTCCAGACATTTTAGTTCGATCCCAAATTCAAAAGGTTCAACAGTTTCCAGTAATTATTCATAAGAAGATGGATCAAATTATTGTATTTTCAACAAAAGTTAGAAATGTTGTTGCATTTTTAACATCATCAGGATGCAGTCATCATCTTAATACCACAACAGTTCGAGTGGGCCAAAACAGCATGTGGCATAAAGCCTTATGCCACTATTTTGGAATTTTCAAAATAGCTTGGAGATTTGGCAAAAGTTATAAGTTTAATGCCGCAATTATCGCCACAACAAAACAATCCTGTAAAGCAAATGATGGTCGTTGAAAATAACAAAAAGCCGAATGCCAAGTGCGATATTTGTAATGGAGAACATAATGTCTCCAAATGTAAAACTTTTAGTGAAGAAATGAACTTGTCATCGCGGTGGGAAAAATCAAAGCAACTGAAGTTGTGTTTTTGCTGTCTTCATAAAGGACACGGTTCCATGGGCTGCCGTTACAAAAAGGTATGCGGTATTAATAACTGTAAGCAGTGTCACCATAAATCACTTCATGAAGATAAAGCTGCTGCGGAGTTAAATTCCTCAAACCAGTTGCTGAATTGTATGAAACAACACATTCGAAAGCCGACTATACTCACTTATCCCAATTGCCAATTGAAGAATATATGAATGTGACACCTATATTGCTCTTGGGTCTAGATAACGCATTCCGCTGTCAAAGAAGCTTATCTATTATTGCTATCCAGAGCAAACTTGGACGGCTTGCATACGGTTCTTCTTCATCTTATATTCAACCCAAGGTTTTACATATCAAAGATTATCAGTTAAATAGTATTGTGCAAGGCTTCCTAGCTAAGGAGAATTTTGGTGTTAATCCCCATATCACACCTCTTTTATTATATGATGATCATGTTGCCAAAGAGATTATGCAGGTAACTACCAAACGTATAGGAAAGCGCTTTGAAATTGGTTTATTATGGAAGAAATACCCACCTGAAATGCCAGTTAGCTTGGCTAAAAAACGTCTAATGATAATTGAAAGAAGAATGGTAAGAGATGCCCAATATGAAGAAAAATACAAAACGAAAGTCAAAAAATATATCGAAAAAGGTTATGCTCGAAAACTAACCGATGAAGAAATTACCCAAACTCGTTATTCTATATGGTATTTACCACATTTTGGCGTAGTTTCGCCTCATAAGCCAGGAAAACTGGGAGTAGTTTTCGATGCCACTGCAAAGGCTTCCGGCACTTCCTTAAATTCCCTGCTAGTTAAAGGTCCAGAGCAAGCTAAACCATTATTGAGCATACTGTTAAAATTTCGTCAAGGTACTATTGGCGTTGCGGCTGACATCCGAGAAATGTTTTCGCAGGTTCGAATTCCTGAAGAAGATCAACATGCACAGAGATTTTGTTCCCTATTTGTTCCCCATGTTGTGCAGAATATATAAAAAATCATAATGCCAGCGAATTTTCCCTAAAATATCCCGAAGCCGCCAAAGCTATTATTGAAAAGCATTATGTGGATGACTTTGTTTCCAGCTTCAAAAGTAAAGAAGAAGCCATTTTGATTTGTAAACAAATCGTAGAAATTCATTTGGAATGTGGTTTCGAATTAAGAGGATTTGTTTCTAATTGCAAAATGTTAGAAGATGTTTTGAATTATACCACAACTACAAGTTCTGATAAAGGAAATATGGAAAAGCAGTCCTCAACCGATAAAATTTTGGGGATGTATTGGAATAAAAGTGAAGATGTGTTGGAGTTCCAAACTAAGATCTACTGCCTTTCGCAAGATGTACTTGATGGTGTCCGTGCTCCTACAAAACGTGATCTCTTGAAGATTGCTATGGCTGTATTTGATCCTTATGGAATGATAGCAGATTTGCTCTTGTTTTCTAAAATTTTGGTTCAAAACACTTGGAAGCATCAGATTGCCTGGGATGATGAAATATCAATTGAACTGCACAGAAAATGGAGATTGTGGTCGAACGAATTTAAGAATGTTAAGGAGTTTAAAGTACCTCGCTGTTTATCCTCTAATCTGTATGGTTCCAATATCCAATTGCATGTTTTCGTAGATGCCAGCCAAGATGCGTTTGCTGCTGTTTGTTATTTTCGAATTCAACATGAAAATAGGATCGAAGTTTCCTTCGTGATGGGAAAGATAAGATGTGCACCCCTAAAATTGATGAGTATCCCACGTTTGGAACTTCAAGCTGCAGTATTGGGTTCAAGATTAAGTAAAACGATTCAGCAAAATCATGAGTTAAATATATCATCTGTACATTTCTGGTCTGACTCTCAAACTGTTCTACAATGGATTTACTCAACGGAAAGGCGCTTTAAAGTATTTGTAAGTCATCGTATTACTGAAATTTTGAACATCTCTAAGCCACGGCAATGGAGGTTTATACCAACGCTTCAGAATCCCGCGGATGCTGGCATTAGAGTTTTATACCCACCAAACTTCAACAATAAAAGTGTTTGGATAACTGGTCCTGATTTCCTTCAAAAGGATGAAAGCTCTTGGCCAAATAGTGGAATTAGTTTATCCAAAACCACATTACAAGAAGAGATAAAGCCAAGATTACTTATAACTACAAAAGCAACAATTTTGATTGATTATTCCCGATTTTCTTCTTATTTAAAACTTAAAAGAACGGTTGTATGGGTACTACGCTTTGCAAAACTTATGCCAAATTCTACTGACAATTGCCCGCCAAAGATATTGATATTGCCGATAAACTGATTTGTAAAATGGTGCAATCTCAATGTTATTTCGACGAGATAAATAATTTAAACAATCAAATACCTGTTTCCAAAAGAAGTCCATTGTATCCACTCGTTCCCTACTTGGATGACGAAGGCTTACTTCGTATTCAAGGACGTTTAGATGAAGCTCATTATTTGCCATTTGAGGCTCGGAGACCACTTATATTGCCTTAAAATCATTGGGTATCTGAATTTATTATGACCCATTACGATATCAAAAATCAGCATCAAAATATGAGAATTACAATCAATGAATTGCCACAAAGATATTGGATTCCACATGCTAACAAGGGAAGTACTTCAGCCTAAACACTCCGATTTTGACGAAATTTGGATATGTGATAGAGAGAAAAATCTAAGATCGACCTGTCTTAGCTTATCGGCTACCTCGGAATTTTAAGGGTCCACAAAAGGGGTTAAAAAATGGGTCCTTTTTAGTTTTTTTTGCTTTTTAAGATATTTCGACCAAAGGAACCATGTGCAAGTATGGTATTGTTGGAAAGGAATTTTTGAGGGCTTTTCATTGATAACTTTTGCTCTTTTGAATTTGCTGTTTTAAAATTTTCCAAAATTTTGGGTACTTTATATGGAAAAGTATACTGCTTTTGTCAAAATCCAAAAAAGTTTAATAGCTTTCATGAATTTTTAGGTCTGACAAATTCTCAGGTAATTATTTCTGTAAATATTTAGGATTTCTATGAAATTTATAGTGCATAAACCGGATACAACAATATTTTATTTTCTATATGTTTGTACCATTTTAACTATAATTTTATACCACTATATAAAGTCTGATCAATCTATATCGCACCATTATTCGGATACATTTATATCTGTTATTATCAAATTATAACTGAATTGATGCAAACTTATGAAATTATATGGGCCCATTTCTTGGATAAAATTATACAAAGACTCATGTTAAATTACATATGACTGTATAAAGCCCCATATCAATTTTTTTTAATCGGATACCTAATCAATTAGACCCTTCCCTGAATTAATCTCCATTTTGGGATCATCGAACCCACTGTGCGACAGCGTTTTTTTTTTATGAAATAAATATTTTTTAAATAAGAACGGTGGGTCTCATACTGCAGGTTTAAACTTAGGTTAATAGTTAACCCAAAAATTTGTTGTTGTTTTGTGTACATTTTTTTGACATTTTATTTTGCTTTTAGTTAAGTTAAAGTTAAACCTACAGTATGAGACCCACCGTAAGGCTTGTATTCAAAAAAATGTTTTGAATTGTATTAAAGTTTAATAAAACAGTTTAACAAAAATCGTTCAATTAGCCTCTAATACGACAAAAAGTTTTTTCTGAATAACCAAGTAAATATTTTTTAATTTTTTGTGTTATTTTTTAAATTTTATTAAAATTTAAATAATTCCAAATATATCATAGGATAAATTTTGATCCAAATTATCCAATTCGATCTGCAAACTGAGCTTATCCGTTTGTATCTAATTGGATCTTAATTAATCCCATGGGATATTTTGGGATCTATCAGGATTTCAATTTGATATTATTGGATCAAATTTAATCCTGTAATATATTTGAGAGATCTGAATTGATATTACTGGATACCCCAATTTTGAGATGAAATTCGATAAGATCAAATGTCGATCTATATCAAATGAGATATGACTACATATGCTAGATATAATGTTTTTTTGATCGGGAGCTCTTTCTGCTATTTTTACAGGGTTATTATTTAAAAGTGACTGCATAAAATTTTTTGGAGATTTTTGCTAAATATTAGTAAGATTAGAAGAGCAAAAACTGTTAAAAATAATTATAGTTATCCTGCTAAAATTAAAAGAAATATATGATGAAAAATAGTAGACTGCTGATTTTACAAAAAAAAGGTTTTTATTCTCTTAAAGCTATTACATTTTTTTGTGTTTTTTATTTTACTAATATTCAGCAAAATTTGTTGCTGATTCTAGCAGAGTAAATTTTTATTTCAATGAATTAAAATTTAGCTCAAATGTAACTAAAATTCTGTATATTTAACAGCTTTATTTTTTCTATTCTTATCTTAATAATATTTAGAAAAGAAAATCTGCTTAAGTATTTCAGCGGTTTTTTAGGCTGGGTTATCAGTCTTGTGATTGAATTTTTAAAATTTAAAAGTTAATGTAATGCAATCAGAGCCTGAGAGGTTTGATATTTGTTATAAATTTTCGATACAAAAGTGGTGTAGTTTTAAATTCCATTTACATTCACATTTTCTATAAAAATTATATTTTCCGCGTTTTTTTTTTATCAAAATTCCGTTTATTACGTAATTCATGTTACACATTTCAATAAATAAAACATTTCAACCAAATTTTTTGAAATAACGAAAACTATATTTTCGGAGATTAATTCGACAAAGTTTTTTGACTTCAGATTCGTATTAAAGAGGACAAAATATTTTAAAAATATTTATTGCAGTATTTTACTGCTGACAAGACATAAGACTTGGCAGTTTTTATTTTTGAAAATGAAGTATTATCATTAAGGAATTTAAAATTAAAAACAATTCAGTATTGTTAAATTTATAATAAATATTTGTGAACTATCGTATGAAAATGCTACAATTAAATTTAATAAAATTAAAATTAAAAAAAAATAAAAATATATGTATTTGGATCAAAAATATAAAAAATAATAAAAATATAAAAGATTTTGATGTACTTCTACGCAATATTGACTCATAAAGTATTTCCCTGGGTGAAGGGATAAAAAAAGAAAGACCCACAACCCGATGGCTATTCAATGGACCTTTTTTGACTTTGGATCCGGGCTTAGGAAAGCAAAATACTTAAAAAAAGTTTTAGCAGAAGGCTAAAAGAAATTTTTTTTTTGTCGAGTAATGTATTGATTGTTGTGGCCCTCCGTAAGTTTGTGAAATCCCAAATTTGGATTTTCAAGCCATTTATGTCATATTTGATATAATACGATTCAATTAGGTGTGCACAATTTTGGGATGCATGATAAAAGAAGAGAACATTTGAAATATAGCCCCTATGGGCGATAGGTCCATATATGGGCCGATTCTATCTAGAATCAATAGGCTATATCCCTGGGACCATGTGAGTCAAATTTCATTGAAATATCTTCGTATTTGCGAAGATAGGTCTAACATGGATCGATTTTAACAAAAATCAATAGGCTTCGTTCTTGGGCCGACATACATAGGTCGGTGTACCAAATTTCATTCAAAACAAAAAGTTATTCTGAGTCGATTGGTATACTAAAAGCTGGGTCTAGGACCTAGAATGGACCGACTTGTATCTCTGGTCTAGGTCCAATATTTTTTTGTGTTACAAACATCAGCACAAACTTATTATAAACTGTCCACGCAGTGGTGTAGGGTATAATAACCTGCTTATTTCAGCAGCTTTTGCAGTAAGGTAGTTTAACTAATTTTTACCAAAAATTTTTACCGACTTTTTTATATTAGTGTAAATATTACGATGACAAGTACAGATGACAGCGCTGACCTCATATCTCTATGGGTCAACATTGGGTCCAGTGAACGTTAAAATCGACCCCACTCGGAGATTCTCTAAAGGTCGCGATTAACTGAAGGTAATTACAGTTGTGAAGCAGACTCTTTCATCACTGACTACTACTATGGGGCTAAACGTGGCAGCATTCCATTTTTAGCGATGAAAAATATTGCTTATCCAGTAAAAACAACCTTTTACTCGACTAGACATATTTAATATGGAGCGTATTGTTTGAGAAACTAAACTCATCGTGGATTGACAAATTATCTCTATCTCTCTCTGTATATATATGTATATCTTTTCATCCCAAATTAAAAGATTTTAAACAAAAACTGAATTTATGTTGTATACAAAATATTTAAAGAAAAAAACCTTACTAAACATCTTCATTATTTGTACTGATCGCTGGCACAAGGACATTATCCTGCTGTTTTGCACACCAACAGTGACTATAATGGCCTAAACACTATGATGTCGTACCAACAAGCAGTCGCTTCTTATTATGCCTCCGTCATCGCTGCTGACAATCATTTTTCTTACTCTTCTCTCTATGAAGACATCAAAATGAAAATATGCATGAATTTATTTTGAAAACATTTTGGTTTTTGGTGTCTACTACCAAATGTTTGTAAAGAATGAAATCCATTTTATTTCATTCTTCCTCTTTTAAAACTTGAGCAACTGTGTGTGTTTGGATATGTAAAAATTTGTTTGACAAATTTGTCATACTTGGGAGTGACCATATGAGTACTGTGATATTAAAAGATAAATTGTTCTTTTTCCCAGTTTTTGTTTTATGTACTGCTGTGATAAGGACATTAAAAAGGACCACATTATGTATTTTGGTATTAATCAAGGTCGTTATGGATAAATATTTTGTATGTCAAAAGTAACATTGATCTTGTTATCCAAAAAAATAGTGTATTCTCTAGTTAAATACTTTACGAATATAAAACAATTCTTAACTATTGTTTAGCGAAACAAATTGATTTTTTATTTTTATATATGCATATATTATTGTTTAAATAGCCACAGTATTATTTGTTAATATAGCATAGAGCATAACGTTATACAATAAACAACTTAAGCAACAAAAATATAAGTATATTAGCTGTGTTTGTGCGGTAAGCTATCAACGTTGGTTTTTGTCATTCCCATACAAATTTGACATTAGTAACGTTAAGAGTTAACACTAAATGTTGGCTACTGTCATATTTGTATGGGAATCACAAAAGCCAACATTGATAGCTTGCCGCACAATCACAGCTATTATTTAAAATATATTTAGTAATGTATACTGGAAAAAAACCGATTTGTTTTTACTACTGACCATTTGTGAAAAAAATTGAGTTAGGAATGGATTACATTTAATATAAATATCCTCTTTCTGATACCTAAACCCATTTCTCGGTATCTCGTATCATAATGATTCGAATTTGATTTACCTATCAATTTTGCATACATATAGTTTTTCTCTAAGCGGACGATATAACATATATATAATTGAAAAGTGCTTCAATTTAAAGTAAGTTTGGTTACCGTTATCGTTATAATACCGTTATCGCCAAAATACCGTTTCAAAATGAATACCGTTGCCGTTAGAAATACCTCTAAAAATTTTTTATTTTTAATGGTAGTTATCGGTATTTTACCGGTATTTTTAAATTTATATAAAATGCAAATTTTTGGACTTTTTTGTAATAATTTCTACAAAAAAATTTATGGATAATAATTTTAGTTATTAAAACTACCAGCATTGAAGATAAAGCTTGTAATCTGTAGTTTTAACACGTAAAATTAAATATATGTTAAGTGTTTACTTGTTTTTATATGTTTTTAACATAATTTACGTACCGGTATTGCTCTCTTAAATACTGTTACCTTTACCGTTACCGAAATAAATGAATTTCCGTTACCGAAAGAAATGAATTTCAATAACCAACCTTCAATTTCGGTAACCAACCTTGATTTAAAGATCTAAAATTTGATTTATATTTCTGTCAAACATACTATACTCGATTACTCCACACTGCAGAGTGGATTTTTTCGCTCTCCTTCGTCCTTATTTTCTTTAATGAAATCTGCAGTGTTGATTAAGTCTTAAGCGACCCGCAAATTTCACTAAAATATATGTCTTTACTGACTAACAAGAGATAACCAAACATTTTATTTGTCGCATTAAGGGTTAAAAAATGGGGTAAAAAATGGCACAATTTTCCATTTTTTCAGTTTATTTCATATTTCTTTCAAAGTACAATAACTATAGGAAAATTTGGTGCCAAACGAAAGGTATTTGAGAGGCCTATTTTCCGCTGTATAAAAAATGCTTAAGCATACTTACTTATTTGTTTATGGCATAACACAAAACATCAAAATTTTAGGTGATTTTGTATGGGCATGTATAAAGGGTTAAGAGTCAAATTCACATACATTAGTCCTTATAATATTTAAGTAAGGGAATGTTTCGGCTTTTTTCGATAATCGACCTACTTCGGGTTTGAGTCGAATTTTGCCAAAGGTCTATATTTTTAAAGCTTTGGAAACCTCTGACTACTTAACATAGGCAATATGGGTATACAACAATATATGCAAAATTACTGGAAATTGTATCGAAAAAGAATTAGTTTTTCGTAAAATTTAATCGAAATCGCATTCGAAGTAATATCGAGAATGACAGCGTTTTCATTTAAAGCCTAAACCATAGCCTAAACTACATAAACGCAGTGTCGACCGCAGTGCGACGTTTTGTCGATAAAGCAGTTTTTGTATCTTCTCTGTTTGTCACTGCCGAGAAATTGTAAAAGTTTCTAAATAAACAAGAGCTGTTTTTAAACAAAACGCGATAACAAATTTTTAAAAATATAAAATCGTTTTCGCGAAATTCAAGAACAAAGTTTGACAGCACTGCCACTGTCCACTGGCACTTTCACTATGTGGTTTGGGCTTTAAACTTGCAATTAAATCATAAGCTTTACATAGCAGTAAAGCTTATGATTTAGTCGACATAAATATAATGCAAAAAAATACCCGGTTAAAAATGTTTATATATGCTCAAATATGATCATATAAAATGGTATGTAGATTTTTAAGGTGTACTGACATTTTCAATTACAACTTTTGAAACTCCAGACCAATTTTGATTATTTTAAACACAAAGCTTCTTGGTAGAGTAACAAACAACCTAAATAAAAATGAATCGTAAACAAATTAAAAACTCACGTGATTTTTATAAGAGCTAACCTAGAAAAACGGCCAGCACCACTAGATTCAGCGTACCCGAATTAGTTTTTCCCACTGGGTGTCCCGCTCGTCAGAAAAAAAATGTCTCCGATTCGTGCACAGTGTTAAAAACCCATGATGGTATGTATACTGACGATGGATTTGTGGCGAAACCCGAAAATACGTATTCTATCCTGCTAGCCTTATCGAATTTTTTAGTTTCTATTTTCTGTAATTTACTTGTAAATTTTTCATCTATCTTGAATTTGAAAAAATTTTAAAGAAAATTTGATAATACATGATCTCAAATCGAACGAAAAACATTCATGTACTCAAAAAAAAATTTTTTAATCACGTTTACATTACAACCAAAACTAGTAGTTTTTAAAAATTTTTAGATTTGAAATTTTGAATGAAAATTTGTTTTAAATTTGAAAAGTAAAAACAAGTTGTTTTCAAAAAGTACTAGTTTTTAGTTAATACTGAATTTAGACTGAGCAAAAGCTACTTAGTTTTTGGCCATTGCTAGTTTTTACTTGTCAAAACTCATGCATAAAAAACAAATAAAACTAGGTAGTTTTTGCTCAGTCTAAATGCAGCATAAATAATGAATTTAGACTGAGAAAAAACTACCTTGTTTTTGCTCGTTTTTTATATATGCGTTTCGACAATAAAAAACTAGGAAGAGCAAAAAACTAGGTAGATTCTCCTCAGTCTAAATGCAGTACAATTTACGCTCAATTTACACTACAACCAACACCTAATAGTTTATTTTTAATTGTTGACTAAAAATTGGTTTCGAATTTGACAAGTCAGTAGTTTTCAAAAACTAGTTTTTGGTTTAGTGTATCTTTAGTATTAAAATTTCATAATAAAACTCTTTACCATTGTGTAGCAAAAGTGTTGTATCCTTTCTACTATCCTTGCCTACTATGTATGCAAATTTTGACTGACACAAAAGTGTAACAATTAAACTGTATTTGAGAACAAAAACTTGAACCATATTGTTTGTGCATTATCCACATGAATACAAAATATGCAACCCTTCGTTCTATGAGAGAAAGGTTTAACACCAAAGGATAAGTAAAGGAAATTATTGCGAATATTCAATGCAAATAAGTAATAAATATCAAGGACAAACATAGTGATAATTGACGTATAACAAAATTTAACAACTTATGTCAAAGATAAACAATCATGCACAGGCGCTGCAAATTTTGACGATTTGTTTCCATTTTGACGATTCTTGAAGTAAAATTTATGAAATGACGATTGACGATTTTGAAAAATACATTCATATGTGAGAAATGGAGATTTTTTAAAATGTAATATTTTTTGTATTGTAGTTTATTGGAAAAAAAAAATAATTTTATTAAAAAATATGAAAAATTAAAAAAATTTAAATTTAGTTTTGGGAGAGAATTCCAGAGTTTCATATAAAACTAATTGATAGTTTTGAATTCCATCATCACCAAAAAATAAGTTATAAAGATATCGTGGCACTTTGTTCATTAAACTGACACTTTTCTTTATTATTCAAAATATAAATAACGAGTAAAAAGGCTAAAGTCGGGCATGCCGACTATACAATACCCTACACCAGTCTGGTTAAAAGCCAACTAATGTTTGGATCCGAAATTCGAATGTTAAAATGGGACTTGTGTCAAAATTTTTTACAAAATAATAAAAGAAGAGAAAATCGTAAATAAAGCCCTTATGGGCGATAGGTCCAAATATGGACCGATTCTATCTAGAATCTATCGGCTTTGTTTTCGGGACCATGTAAGTCAGCGAACCAAATTTCATTAAAATATCTTAATATTTACGACCTGCAGCGTGTAACCAAGCCAATTTTGGGGGGACCCTTATATGGGCACTAGGTCTAACCATGAATCGATATTAACCAAAATCAATAAGCTTCGTCCTTGGGCCAACAATGGTCTGTGTACCAAATTTCATAAAAATATCTTAATATTTGCGACCTGCAGCGTATAAACAATATAATTTTGGGGGGACCCTTATATGGGCACTAGGTCTAAAAATGGACCGATTTTAACCAAAATCAATAGGCTTCGTCCTTGGTCCAACATAGGTCGGTGTACCAAATTTCATAAAAATATCTTAATATTTGCCACCTTCAGCGTATAAACAATATAATTTTGTGGGGACCCTTATATGGGCACTAGGTCTAAACATGTACCGATTTTAACCAAAATCAACAGGCTTCGTCCTCGGGCCGACATAAGTCGGTGTACTAAATTTCATCAAAATATCTTAATATTTGGGACCTGTAGAGTGCGCACAAGAATGCATGGACGGACAGACAGACGGACGGACGGACAGACGGACATCGTTAAATCTATAAGGTGGGTCTAGGTCCAATATTTTGTGGTGTTACAAACATCAGCACAAACTTAAAACAAACAAAAAAGTTTTAAGAAGAAACGCATATTTCAAATTTTATTTAATCGAACATATGTATTAAGCGCTGGTTTTCTTTTCAGTTTACACTATTTTTCAATAGTTTTTGGAGTTTCAAATAAAAGCTCAGCTGATACTAAGCCGGTACTAAATAATTTCTCAGTTAATATTAAATTTTAGCTCCCACTACCACCAAGTAGTGAAAACATCTCTATTTGATTTCTGTTTTTCTTGAAAAAATTCAAACGAAACATAAATTTGAAACATTTTGTCATGAAATTGGTTGTACGAATTTCAAAATTTTTGGGTCGGCGTATTAATGTTTTTTAATTCCGGTTAATTAGTAGGGGAATAAGGTATAATGTGAGAAGTTATTCTGTTAGCACAGAGTGTCATTTTGAAGCAAGATCAGTTCTCCACATTACCTCAAATTGCCCTATTGAAATAGCCAGTAATAAAGAAATAGTTATTGGGACACATTTTTACATACAAATGTTAAATTGTTACAAATAAAGCAATATTAATGGATTTTTAAGGAAATCTTTTCCATCTTTCATTCAAATATAAGTAGTTTTTTGATTGACGATTTTTTAACGATTTCTCAGTTAGAAAACCAAATATGACGATTTTTCACCAAAATGGGTTGGCAGCTTTGTAACTTACACATATACACTAAAAATAGTGATGAGAAATAAAGGAATTTAGTGTTGTTACTGTCTTTTTTGACAGTTTAATTGTCAAGGTCACTTGTTTTTGCAAATTGCTAAAATTTTCGATGACACTTTATACTTCCCGCTAGTTTTTTTTATTACTATACATATACATCCAATTCCTGTTGGTTTTCATAGCAAAGCGGGAGATATATTCAAGGTTAAAATGTTACAATTTTCAAAGATGTAGTGTTGGAGTTATATTGACCAAGCAGTAGAACATCATTACAAAATTGTTGTGGGTGTTGCGTCAAGTTCCTTCAAGGTTGATCATGTGGTGTTATTTTGCTTTTTAAATTTTGAAATTCCATACCCAAACGGTAGTGTTTTTGGTTGGCTTGTTAACAAGTTTTTACTGAGTATTTAGCAATTTATCGCAAAATTGTTGGGTATTAAAGATATCAGGGTCAGCAGTTGAATTGAACTTTCCATTAAACTACTATGGGCTCAGACAGCCTTTTGATTAATTAAATTTTCTCTAAATATCACTCTTTTGTTAATTTTTGGCCCTCTTTTTTTTTTTTGTTCTTTATGTGTCTTTTGTTTCAGTTTTTACGAGTATTAGGTACCAATTTGATTGTTTTTATTATTCTATTTTAATTTTTTGTTCTTGTTATTATTCTTTGTAACTTAACAAAAAGACAGTTGTTGCGTGAAATTTCATAATTAATCAAATTCACTCGTTCTGCTTGCTCTTTCGCTCAAGACATATTTTTCAAAGAGAAATGGTGTTATTCAAATCTAATAACAGCGTGAAAAAGGATACGCTTTGAAGTTATGACTGACTTTGAGGTTATGTAAGATTAATTAAAAAGGAAGTGATCATTAATATTATAGTTTTAGTAATATAAGATCGCGTTTATTTGGTAACAAAAAATATTTAAGGACTTGGTGGTGTGTAGGCAAGCAGATACAAAAATGAAGTCAATTTCTTAAAGCACTTTAAACGATAGAGAAAACTTGGAAGACTTTATAAAAATCAGCTCTACATAAGTCCACGAAATGTAATCTCTAGGTGAACGGTTCCAAAATGGAGGGGGCGCCCCCAGGGATCCGTAGCAAAATTCCAGGGGGTCCGCGAAGTGTTCCGACAAAAAACATAAAACAAGTTATTAAAAAAAACAATTTTTTTATAGTAAAGTGTTGTTTTTTCAATCTCGTCGTATAGACCAAATACAATTAATATTGTAATTAATATGTATTTTTATTAATTCTAACTTAGTAGGTTTGAGGTTAAGAAGAAGAATAAACCTTTTCTTCAAAAGTTATAAACACATTAAATTTGCAAATCAGACTAGATCCAGTTTCTGCCTTTTTTATGGACAGGCTTCATCAGTGATTTTCCATTAAATTGTATTACTGTTTATATTTTATCTTATTTTTTGTGGAATAACATATTTAAATTACGACTTAAAGTTAATTATTTTATTTTTACTTTATTATTGCCACCTTTACTTTATTATAAAATAAATAAATTAAAGCCCCAAAATAGACTTTATATTTTGTTTAGTTTTTGCTAATATTGGTATTGTAATTTGTTTAGTAAGATACTAATAATTATAACTGAATGTATTTATGCCGATAACTTTTGCAAATGGAAATTATTTGGTTTGAATTTTTGCAATAACTTTTTTTTAGAAGGGCCCACATACTATACTAAAAGTTGGAATCTGGGATCAAATTGGAAAGATATGCTGCCATACAAAATTTTTAAAAATCGCGATTTTAACCGCTATAGGTGAATACATTTTTTTTATTGAACTATTTTCCTTTACTAAGGCATTACATTTATTGAGGTCGATTGTCCATTCGGCGACTAAAGTCACTGAAATATCAAAAAACCATAAAAGCCTATATAAAACACTAAGTAGTGGTTTAAATATCAAGATTAGCACATCGCATTTATATCGTAAATATGGCCACAGGTCCTGTGCTTACATTTTAACACAAAAAGTTCATATTAATTGAATTTGAAAAATTTTTTATATAAAAAATTGAATGGACAACCGCCAAACTTTAAATACATTTATCGAAAAATTTGTACCATCCCAAGAAACATTTTTACGGACTCTCCGGCACGTACGGATTCATGAATCCGGCTTTTATGGCACGTTAACTGTCCGTAATGTACGTATCCGTCAATGCTTGTACGTATACGGAACATTAACGGACCGTATAAATGGATTTTCGTACACAATACGTTTTAACTCCGTTTTGGTGTATCCGTTTCCGTACCTTTAAATACGGATTTCATCGGTTGCAGTTTGTTTACAAAATAAAAAATTATATTTTTGAAAAGTCGGTGAAAATATTATTATAACGGGAATATATGGAGAATATGCAATAGAGGGAATTCTTTCTATCACACCATTAATCAAACAACATCAAGTAACAATGTAAGATTTATGAAACTTATTGTTTTTTGTATAACATGTGAGAATTTGCATCGTGTACGCAGTCAATTAAACCATAACTAATTTATTGTCTCTTTTCCATATAGGTGTTGGATTTTACTCTGGGTCCCTAAGCGCTGGATAGATAGGTAAACCGAGCCGGATGTGCTAAATATTGTAATTGTATTTATTAGAAATTTATTAATAGTAATTGTAAATAATAATTATTAATGAATATATAAAAAAGGAAAAAAGTATTGTGTATTGAAAATAATAAACACATGGTCTATGGTAGGATACGGACAAGGAAATACTCAGTTTTTCTGACGACATAACGGTCCGAAAACAGTCCGGCATTGACGGACTTTCAGCCGACTAGTCCGTTTTTTACATGACATAATGGTCCGTAAACGGTCCGTCATTGACAGACTTTAAACGGACTTGTCCGTTTTTAACACGACATAACGGTCCGTAAACGGTCCGTCATTGACGGATTTTTAACGGATTCGAATCAGTTTCGATGTTTCTTATGTATACGGAGTTGGATTCCGTTTATGACGGACCGAAAACGGTGCGTAAACGGAACGAATTGTTTGTTGGGATTGATCGAAAAATAAAGTATGCCATTGTAATCAGCATGTCCGAAATATATAGAATTGATGGTTAGAGCTCTATTAATTTTTAAAAGTCAAGATTTTGTCATGCAGTGTTATTGAATATTTCAGTTATTGCGAACTGGCTAAACTAATTCTAAACTAAATTCAAGTTTACAAGTTTCTTAGAAATTAGAAAATTTTTTAAGACAATTTTCAAAGTAATTTTAAACCCTTTTGTCAATTTGTATTTACTTTAGAACAAAATTAGCCACCTAAAATAAAATAAAAAATAAAAAAAGTCAAATGATTGGTAATTAGAGATGGTACTTTAGCGATAAAAATTATTGCCAACGATATTAGAGATGACATATTTAATTCAAACTAAGAAAATAAAATTTAATGAACAAATAACATCGACTAAATTTTTAGTTAAAATGGCTGAAACTTTTAAGGCTTGTTTACTGTTGTAGAGCGATTCTAATCTGCAGCAGAGATTGAAATGTTAACTGTTCAAAATGCAGAGTAGAGTTACAAGAAAAAAAATTCATATTTCAATATATTTGATACGACTTTGACAAAATAAATTGAAACAATTTCTTTTCATTTATTTTTTTTTCTAATTTATTGACAATTAGAGATGTAAACAAATTAGTGATATATATATACATTTGCCATATTAACTACTTAACAAAGTGATGTTTACTCTAGAGTGAAACAAATATACACTCCAGAGTCAAAATTGTTGAAACTTTTAGTGGCCGAGTTTCTAAATATTTAAAAATATCTGATTATTTATAAACACAAATTCGCACAGCATAAGAATATATGCTTTATACTCTTTATCCATTTAAATTGGCTTCAAACAGTATGAACTATAAAATCGATCCTAATTCGTTTCGGTTGCCAACCCGGCTGTTATAAGATTCAATTAAAAAAATCAACAGTATTTTGACCCATATATTTTGAAAATTTTACTAAAATCCGCCAAAGTCAAAATAAATTATTTTATATATTTTGTGTTTTTCAAAAAAAATGTACCGAAACTTTACTTAATTATTTAATTATTTTTCAAAGTCTAAAATTAATATTTTTCATAGAAAATTAATATTTATACCCTACACCACTACGTGGAGAGGGTATTATAAGTTTGTGCTGATGTTTATGGCACCAAAAAATATTGGTCATAGATCCACCTTATAGTATACCGATCGGCTCAGAATTTTTTTTTATTTTGATTTAACGATGTCCGTCTGTCTGTCCATGCATTCTTGTGCGCACTCTACAGGTCGCAAATATTAACATATTTTGATGAAATTTGGTACACCTTGGAGTTATGTCGGCCCAAGGACGACGCCTATTGATTTTGGTTGAAATCGGTCAATATTTAGACCTAGTGCCCATATTAGGGTCCCCCCAAAATTATATTGTTTATACGCTGCAGGTCGCAAATATTAAGATATTTTGATAAAATTTGGTACACTGACCTATGTGGGCCCAAGGACGAAGCCTATTGATTTTGGTTAACACCGGTCCATGTTTAGACCTAGTGCCCATATAAGGGTCCCCCCAAAATTGGCTTGGTTACACGCTGCAGGTCGCAAATATTAAGATATTTTAACGAAATTTGGTTTGCTGACTCACATTATCCAGAGAAAAAAGCCGATAGATTCTAGATAGAATCGGTCCATATCGCCCATATGGGCTATATTTACTATTTTCTCTTCTTTTATAATTTTATAGAAAATTTTGACACAAGTCCCATTTTAACCTATTCGAATTTCGGATCCAAACATTAGTTGGCTCTTAACCAGACTGCTGTAGGGTATTGTATAGTCGGCATGCCCTTTTACTCGTTTTATACTGATTTTTAGTACAATTTTTATTTTTAGTAATAATTTTTGCTATTTTTTTACTAATTTTCGCTGCTGATTTCAGCAAAATATTATACTAATTTTTCAAAACCGAGTGCTTAATTTAGCAGAAAAATATACTAATTTAGAAAATTTTATTTACAAGAATTCGTTAATTTTTTACAATTCTTGTTTAGTTTATATTTGTTACTATTGATATATTCTTAGTTTGGAAATAACACCTAGAAAATTTTATTGTATCTCCAATGCATAAAAAGGCAATAACTGGAGAACCGTCTGAAATTTTGACTCCAAATTTCCAGTACGATGAAGTAATTATACGCTTGTTACAATCGAAAGAAAAAAAAAATTTTTTTTATTAATTTTTTTTTTTTTTTAGATTTTACAGTTTGTTTATTTTTTAGTACACTTTTTTGCTAATTTCAGCAGATTGTTTTACATTACAGTTTACAACAATTTACTGAAATTTAGTAGTTGCAACTAATTATTTATACTAACTTCATTGTACTAAAATTGTGATATTTAGTAAGTTTTTTAACTGATTTTAGCAAAACGATTTTGAATTGCAGTTTACATAAATTTTGCTAAACTTTAGTAGCGGCTACTAATTTTATTGTACTACAGATCAGCAGACATGTGTTGCTAAAATTAGCAAAAAATACCGCTGGGCTCAAAACAGTTAAATTTCCCGTAATAACAGCAAAATTTTCAGTAGCCATTACAGACTTTTTTGGTTGAGTGTAACTATAATAAGGTGCTGCCACTTAGCCATCATACTCAATTAACACTTTCAGTTACCAAGAGCAGATAATTAGAATACGGTAACGGTATTTTTAGAACAACAGTATTTCATTTATTTCGGTAACGGTATCTTAAGGGTATCGATATTTCATTTATTTCGGTGTATTTTAAGGATAACGGTATTTAAGTTATTTCGGACACGGTATTTTAGGGGTAATGGTAGTGACTTTCAAATCGATAATGGTATTTTAGCTGTATTGCCTGCCATCCCTGATGTTTTTAAGGAAACAATTTCAACCCTTATATGACCCGTGTGGTAGTTGTCAGTCCCCATCGGGCGTGCCTCTAGTTGGTGGAGAGGGGGGATCTTTGTCAACTGGAGGTACTTATGCTTCCTAACGACTCCAGCCGATAAAGTGTTATTAAGCAGAAGCCACTAGGGTACTTACGGACAGAAGGTTAACATAGTTTTGTGATCTCACTGTCATGGTTGCATAACATGTACAGGAAGAATACAAAAAAAAAAAACGCTAGCTTTAGGGGGCTCTGGGTTAGGTGTAGTTCCCGAAGAATTATCCAAAGTGGAAAAGTTTTAACAATAATATTAAATTTATGGTGCAGGGCCTAAACAACCCAGTTCTGGCGGCGAACTGTGGTGAGAAAGCGGGCGGCCCAAAGTCGTCGTTATCAATTCACTGAAAAGTGGCTAACTTAGCTTCCATATACGATGAAGCTACAAGTTGCAACAATAACGAAAAAATCGGACTTATGAAAAAACCCGATTTTCGGTTTATTTTTATAGTTTTTGTGAAAAAAACCCGGCTAATCCGGATTTTTTTTTATTAAATGTCGTCAATACATTATTTAAAAAAGCATTACAATTTTTTTTTGAACGCCGCAAACATTTCAAGTAACAATGTTGAAATCAGAAAAAAAAACCTTTAAAAGACTTTATAATGCTTGTAAAAAGTCCGGATTCATATAAAATTATATACTGTGAGGAAACTGTACCTACACGATAGTCTTTTATATATTAAACTTTATTTTACTAATTTGTTTTAGCAATTAATGCAATATTTTATATTTTTTCAAAAATATATTGTATTTTCTTTCTTTCCATTTCATAAAAAAATCAATAACAAAAATCGTACAATAACAAAAGATATGTAACAAAAACCAAAAGACTTCATATTTACAGCGTCAAAAGAATTTAATATTTTGTTTGGTTGCAGCTTCATTTGATTTGGTTGCAGCTTGCAAACTTCTGGGCATCGATTCCACTAGGTTTCTGGCTACTTCGAGAGAGATTTTTTGCCATTTCATTATTATCACTGACTTGAGAGAGTCTTTACAGTACTTGTCCTTTTTCTTAATTGGTGGTCCAGATGCCCCACAAATGTTTAATGAGGTTGAGGTCGGGTGACTGGGTGGGAAGGGGGGGGGGGTGTTTATCCAGATGGTTTGGAGTATGGTAAAGCAGTCATTCCTTTACTATTTTTGCGGTGTGCCTGGGCTCATTGTCTTGTTAAAAGACCCAAGTTTGATTCAATCCCAATTTTTCGACACTGGCGAGGGTTTTATTGCAGTTGAGGTCAGCTGACTAGGTGGAAGATCCAGCTGTTTGGGAGTACGGTAAAGCAGCCAATCTTTACTATTATTGCGGTGTACTTCGGATCATTCTCTTGTTGAAAAACCTAAGTTTGATCCAAGCCCAATTTTTCGACGCTGGGTGACAAATTACACTGTGAGACAAATGGTAGGGGTCAGTGATCGGGAAGGGTTCAAACTACCGGGGAAAGTTATATCGGTAAAAAAGAAGTCATACGTGTCCCGGCGTTTCGCTGGGTCTCCCCTAGGAATCGAGATATATCGATTTGACCTTTGGTGGTCTTTTTTTTGACATAACTCGAGAACCACTAGTCCGATTTTGCTCAAACAATTTTAAAAAAATTAAAAATTACAATTCCTTTAATCTGTTCATATAACGTTTTTCTATATACTCAACAGTTTTGCCGGTAAAAATAAATGTATGAAGAAAAAAATATTTTTTGCCTAAAATATTAAAAAAAAGTAATAAACCTTTTGTTTATTGATTGATTTTTATGGTAGGAATTGTAATTTTTAATTTTTTTATAATTGTTTGAGCAAAATCGGACTAGTGGTTCTCGAGTTATGTCAAAAAAAAGATATATCTCGATTCCTAGGGGTGACCCAGCGAAACGCCGGGACACGTATAACTTGTTTTTGACCGATATAACATTTCCCGTTGGTTTCATCCCATCCCGATTTTGACTGTCGCATAGTGTTATCTATTAAAATGGAGGGGTTACCTGCGTAGAGCTCTCTATGAAAACCAAGTTACCTACAACATTGGCCACCACAGAACCACAAAGCATGACTGAAAAACCACCTTACTTCACTGTGGATATTACATTTTGCTGGCCAAATTCTGAATTTTTGCATCTCCAAATTTTAACTGATTTTCTCTAACCAAAAATTTAAAATTTTCTCTCGTTGATAAAGACCACATAAAAATGAGGATTGGTTTTTACACGATAATAAGGTTAATAACGATATATGCTGCATTCATCTTTCACGTGCCGGATGATGTACCAGCACTGGTACTGAAACAGTGCCATTGCGTTTATTGGCAACCCTCTTCAGCACCTCGTATGGTATGGGTATCTTTCCACCTTTCCTTCCAGTTGCCAATGTCCAGCCAATCCCTAAAAGAGGTGAGGCTACAATCCTGATAATTGCCACCAAATTGCAATCTGCTCTGCGCTCTCAAAGATTATGGGGTGCATGGGTAAATAAAATCTTGTGAATTATCTTGAGACTAACTCATTTCTTAACAATTCGACAGTCTGGATTTCGTAGAAGTCGTTCAACGGGAGACCTGATTTCATTTCATTCGTATTGTTGCAGTCGGTCCATTCATGCATTTTGTGGAAGGAAACAGGTTGCTATAGATATTTCCAAGGCATTTGATCATGAGTGACATAAAGCACTCGTATCAAAGCTTAATGGTTTTGGTGTCGGTGATGACTATTGTCGATTCATAGAGCAATTCCATATGAAAACGATCAAAATTGGCAAATTTTTGGACGACCCCTCTCCGATTTTAAAATAAATAGTCTCAATCGATTGCCCAGCAAAAAATAATGTACCTACATATTTTTTTTTTTTATAGTGACTGGTTTAGTGGTGGTGTACACCACTGTTATGTGACAAAATGAAGAATTCTTCATAAGGGACCTCATTGAAAGTTGTTTTACTACTAAAGCGATCGCAACGAGTGATAGCTCGTTGGAAAGGTATTGAATCAGGCTTTAATTGAAAAATACAATTTTCCTAATTTTTCTCAGAAATTTACCTTTTTTCCCATGAAAATTAAATTTTCCGATTTTCCACAGAAGCTCCTAAATTTTCCGGCTAATTTTTTTTTTTTGGATTCCTCATAATTTTTGCTTTAAGAATCAGCAATAAAAAAATGGGCCCCGACTCCTTGTTTGGACAGGAGAGGAGCATTTAAGAGACCACCTTGTTCTCATTGTTTTTATATTTTTTATAATTGAATTATTTGTAATTATTTAACATTATTTTATTTTATTATTAAAAATACATTTTAAAAATTATTTTACAGTTAAAAATACATTTATGAAGAAAAAATCAATTTTTTTTAAGAGCCCCAAGTTGAGTGTGTAGTGAATATGGTCTGCCTGCCTTCACAAGATCGGCCATAAATCCATGGATAATAGCAGCAGTGGCATGACATGACTGAGGCTACAGGTCATAAAATGTTTTGTAAATTTTTTAAATTACCAGGTAATAAATATTTCGCCTAAAATGACACGTGCAGAAACAAGTCATAAAACACGGATTTTCCATAAATATGGCGAAATATTTATTACCTGGTAATTTAAAAAATTTACAAAACTTTTTATGACCTGTGGTCGGCTTATTGGCAGTAACCAATTAAGTCCCTCTTTAAAAAACATTTTATGACCAGTAGTTCACGCAAATTTTCCTATTAAAGAAAAGCAAATATCGCTTATTTTTTTTACCTATTTTTTACCAAAAAATAAATATAAATACTTCACACACTCAGAGTCAAATTTTAGTTGAATACTAAACGTGAAAGTGTTAAAGTGTTTTTTTTGTAAAGTAAAGAGTGAAGCTGTAAAGACAATTTAAAGTAAAATGAATAAATTTTGCTGCAATTCGTTTAACAAGAGTGGACATCGTTCGAAAAAGATAAAAGTATTAAAATTAACTGGTGTTTCGAAGCGATACATGAATGAATTAAATATACAATACGGTGAAGAAGCAGAATTCATTTGCCCCAAGTGTAAAATCGATTTGTCTCAACAAGCAAATGCATTGAAACAAATGCAACCACAATCCGAGAGTGAAATGACAATTGAACAAAATGTTTCATCTGATAGTGAGGCAGACATTCCGATGGTCAATATGTCTTTGAGTCCTTTGAATGAGGCTATTACCACTTTAGGTGAATCGCCTATTACAAAAAGAAAGTTGCGAAGTGAAAAATACAGGAAAGAGAAAAAAGGCAAGGTTATGAGTGCAATCGCGACAATATTTGATGAAGGCTCTGATAACGAATGCAGTCAAGCAGATGGCGTTGATGACGGCAAACAAATGATTGAGCAGTTGAAAAGAAAATTCAATTTAGCGACCACTTTTCCGGAGAAATATCTCATTTTATCTGTGCTGCCTCAATCATGGTCTATACGCAAGATTTCTGAACAGTTTCAAACATCTTTTTACATCGCGAGAACAAGCAAAGAATTAGTTCGACAGAAGGGCATATTGGCGACTCCCACCAAGAAATTTGGCTCAAGGACCCTCAGCGAAGCAACGGTGAAATTGATTCAAGATTTTTACTGCAATGATGACAACAGCCGCGCCTGCCCAGGTACACGTGACTATGTTATCACACGTGAAGATGGAGAAAAAGTACACAAGCAGCGCAGATTATTATTATGTAATCTATCCGAAGCATACCATCAGTTCAAAGAGAAATACCCAGCAGAAAAAGTGGGATTTTCTAAGTTTGCCATCCTACGACCAAAAGAATGCGTGCTGGCATTAGACAGGCACGAAACGCATTCAGTCTGCGTTTGCATGTTTCATCAAAACATCAAATTAATGTTCTTTCCATGCAAGAAATTGAAAGTATTTCACGGTGAAATTGAAACATATAGGGACCTCCTGTCGAAGTCGTTGTGCGCATACCGCACGGAAAATTGTCATCTGTCCAAATGCGACAATTGTCCGAAGATTGACGAGCTAGAGCAATATTTGGCGGAAAAGTTTGAACAGCTGTTAATTCAGGAGGTGCATTTCAAACAGTGGATAATTAGCAGCGGCAGATGTTCCCTTGAGACCGTGGTAAAGCAGATTCCGGAATTCATCGAGGAATTCGGATTCAAGTTGAATGAACTGAAGGCGCACCATTTCATATCCGAGATGCAATCGAAATTTCTAAAGGAAAGTAAGGAGAAATTAGCCCAAAATGAATTCATTGTGATAAGCGACTTTGCCGAGAATTACACTTTTCTCGTTCAGGATGAAATTCAGGCTTATCACTAGGCAAACGACCAGTGCACGGTGCATCCTTTTTGCATTTATTTCAAAAACGAAGATAACGAACTACAGACCGTAAGCCTTGTTGTTGTCGCGGAGAGTTTAGCTCATAATTATGTGTCCGTTTATTTATTTCAAATGAAACTGTTTGAATTCTTAAGATCAAAATTCGATGCAATCGACAAAGTAACGTTTTTCTCAGACGGCGCGGCTTCTCAGTACAAGAATAAACAAAATTTTTACAATCTTTGCATAATTGAAGAAGAACAAAACTGCAAGGTCGAGTGGCACTTTTTTGCGACGTCCCACGGTAAGGGCCCATGCGATGCGTTAGGGGGAACCCTAAAACGCATGGCGACTAAGGCAAGTTTGCAAAGGCCATATACTGACCAGATCTTAAATGTACAACATTTGTTTTCGTGGATTCAAAGCAAGGAAATTGCCATTAACACAGTTTTATGCACTCAAAAAGAACACGATGCCATGGAGCGACGAATTCAAAACAGATATAATAATGTCAAAACTATAACTGGAACGCAAAAGTTTCATTGCTTCATACCAAATATTTCTGATATGTCAATTAATGTAAAGCGGTACTCTTCGTCTGCCGACGTGCTAAATTTAAAGTTACTTTAATTTTATAATGATGCCAAGACAATTGAAATTTTTAATAAATATTGTAATTAAGTATAAGCAGCAAAATAAGAAAGATTTTTTCTTCATAAATGTATTTTTAACTGTAAAATAATTTTTAAAATGTATTTTTAATAATAAAATAAAACAATGTTAAATAATTACAAATAATTCAATTATAAAAAATATAAAAACAATGAGAACAAGGTGGTCTCTTAAATGCTCCTCTCCTGTCCAAACAAGGAGTCGGGCCCATTTTTTTATTGCTGATTCTTAAAGCAAAAATTATGAGGAATCCAAAAAAAAAAAATTAGCCGGAAAATTTAGGAGCTTCTGTGGAAAATCGGAAAATTTAATTTTCATGGGAAAAAAGGTAAATTTCTAAGAAAAATTAGGAAAATTTTATTTTTCAATTAAAGCCTGATCAATACCTTTCCAACGAGCTATCACTCGTTGCGATCGCTTTAGTAGTTTTTTTTTAAAACAACTTTCAATGAGGTCCCTTATGAAGAATTCTTCAATTTTGTCACATGACAGTGGTGTACACCACCACTAAACCAGTCACTATAAAAAAAAAAAAATATGTAGGTACATTATTTTTTGCTGGGCAATCGATTGAGACTATTTATTTTAAAATCGGAGAGGGGTCGTCCAAAAGGTGATCGCTTTCATATGGAATTGCTCCATATAAACTTTTCGCAAGGATAGTATTATAAGTGTTGTTATAGATGGGGTCTTATCCAAAGAGTTGCAATTGAATGCAGGGGTACCACAAGGTTTCATTCTTCCTCCTTTTATCTTCCGATTTCCTGGTTCAAACTTCTAATTCTATCTACATTTTGCAGATGAGAGCTACAGTTGTCATTCACATTGTTTCGATCATAGGCGAAGCCTTGTATAAGTTGGGTGAAAAAGGCAGTTTATGAAAGACATTCTCAATCAGAACCTAATGACAATCTCTAAGTAGGGTCGCGTAAATGGGTTCGATTTTAATGCACGCAAGACTCGATGTTGTTTGTTGACCTTTAGGGTTATCCATATACATGGATGGTATCAATATTGCAGAATCTAAAGCTCTTGATGTTCTGGGCATGATAATCCAACGGAAACCACATTATTCAAGTGTATGTGTGTATGAAATATTTCACTCATTCTGATCTCCGGAATATTTATACCACCGAAGTACTTATATTTGGCCGAAGATAGAATAAAACTCTCATATATAGGCAGGGGCTTCAAAGTCTGTTTTGGAGGTATTAAACCATGTACAAAAGAGGGCGTCGGCGCTCATTAAGGACTGTAGAGTATCCAGCTCTATTGACTCGTTGGGAAGTGTTCTGCTGAAATAAGTGAATTTATCGCTAGGCCCCGTGTTCTTGTTCCTAACACATGCTTGTCCAGTGCATCTCATCCGTTTGTGGTTGGTTGTCCAGTAGACCGTACCTAAAAAAAAAAGTTCGCCGTACACCCTCCAATATGATGTATTTTTGGAAGACGATTTCAAAAAAAATTTAAAAAGGCGACCCTTACGTTCCGCAACCAATATATAAAAAAATTTCTACTGGGTTTAGCGAATAACTTCCTTAGCAAAAGTTTAATGATTTTTTGCGAGCTTTAATTTTTGGACATTAGGGTTGTACATTAGGGTGGTAGCAACTGAGATCTGGTGGGTAACTACTAGAACGGGATACTTGAGGTCAAAATGTCCTTAGAGCAAAACACTGGTCTCCTCGAGAGAAAAACATCAATGTATCATACTTTAAGATCCGACTGTAAATACCAAAGATATAACGAAAAATGTAAAATGGCGACCCCTACGTTCGGCAAAAAAAATAAAAATTTTTTTTTTGAAACCTCCTTGCAAAAATACTTCATATTGGAGGGTGTACGGCGCACTTTTGTTTTTTTTTTTTTGCCTGTAAGGTGGTACGCTCCATTGTCCAGTAAGTCGCACAACGTTTTACAACGATCATTAGTCAAACTGCCAATATGTGAAATAAAGTAGAAAAATTCAAGACAAATGTTCCCAATCCCCTATTTCCTCCTTCCCACAACCTTTTTTCCTAATATCAGCACAACACATTACATAAGTTGGAGACATCCTCCGAGTGTTGTAAAAAAAATTATAAAAATTGTTTTTGTTCTTCATTTTCGTGTGCCATTGAACGGTAGCAATTCTGTCAAACTTTGTTGTTAAATTTCCCGAAAACAATTCAGTTTTTTAAAGAATTTTTTATTTAAGTTCTTATGAAAAAATTTATTGTTTATTTATAAAATTTTCTAATGTCTCGGCAGAAGCAAATAAGAAACATAAACTAATCACTGACGAACCTTTGGGTGAGACGAAACTGCGGCAGTCTGGCGATTCCCTTCTGTCTGTCAAATTTTTCAATAAAAATGTTTTCTTCTTCTTCTTCTGCCTGCAAAATTAACTTCAGAAAAATTCTTTAGTAATTAATTCTAATATTAGTTATGATTGGCCTATGCGACAGTTACAAACAATTAACTAAAAAAAGCAATTAAATTTGCCAAAGCGCAACAACATCTCCCATCAACACTTGGTATCCAACTACTGAACATCAATAAAGCGCATCATATTGTGATAATTACTTGTGAAAGGGAGATAACAATAGGATTAAGGAATGACACATTCTAATTGAAAAATAAATTGCTCATGTATTAGGTAATTCTGGCTCTTCTGATTAGAAACTCACTATGTAGGTTGTGATTGATAAAACTTCAATTAGTCACACTAATCGCTATGCCGACTGTGGTGTCTCTCGTTAAGAGGTGTTGCTACGAGTCATAGTCTGTGCAGATGGTAGGTTCGATTCCCGGTCATGGCATGCACAAAAAATTTTTTATATAGAGAAAAATTAACAATTAAATTACTTTGATCAATTGATACATAAACTAAACACTGACGAGTCTTTGGGTGAGACAAAACTGGTGATTCCCTTTTGTCTGTCAAATTTTTCAATAAAAATATTTTCTTCTTCTTTTTGTAAAATTAACTTTAGAAAAATTCTTTAGTAATTAATTCCAATATTAGTTGCAATTGTCCTATGCTTAGTAACCGTCGCATAGGACAATTGTAACTAATATAGGGTTTTTCAATAAGAGCGCTACAAAAGTTTTTTTAAATAAAACAAAAACGGTTTTGGATATCAATGAAATTCTTTATTCCTGTGCCACCACGGGCACGCTTGCAGAAGTCCAGACGCTGAACCCAATTGTCGACGGTTTTCAAGCATAAATCGGCCGATACTGCTGCAATTTTACGTTCGATATTCGTACGAAGTTCATCAATCGTCGCTGACTTGTTGGCATAGACCATAGATTTGACGTAGCCCCACAGGAAATAGTCCAACGGCGTCAAATCTCACGACCGAGGCGGCCAATCGACTGGACCATTTCGTAAGATAACACGTTCTCCAAACATGGTTTGCAATAAATTGATTGTGACATTCGCTGTGTGGCTTGTGGCGCAGTCCTGTTGGAACCACATGTCCTCCAAGTCCATATCATCCAATTGGGGCCAAAAATATTCGGTTATCATTGAACGGTAGCGATTCCCATTCACAGTAATGTGCCGGTCTTGATCATCAAGGAAGAAGTACGGCCCAATGACGCCGCCGGCCCATAAACCGCACCAAACCGTAATTTTTTCGGGATGCAATGATGACTCATGGAGTACGTGTGGATTGCTGTCTGACCAATAACGCATATTTTGTTTATTGATGAAGCCATTCAGCCAGAAATGAGCCTCATCGCTGAAGATGATTTTTCGATGAAAATCCGAATCATTTTCAAGTTGTTGCTCAGCCCAATTCACGAACATACGACGCTTCTGGTGGTCAAGCGGCATCAGTTCTTGCGTCAATTTGATCTTGTAAGGATGTAGGCCAAGATATTTTCGCAAAATTCGCCACAACGACGTCACAGATATGCCCAACGCTTGAGAACGACGTGAGAGAGACACATTTGGGCTTTCTTCAACTGAAGCCTCAGCGGTAGCAATATTCTCGACACTACGGGCACTTCTTTGTCTCACTGGCACGGGAACATTTTGTACTGTGCCTGTGGATTCAAATTTTTCCACTAGACGCTCAATTGTTGATCTGCTAGGACGATTATGACGACCATAAATTGGACGTAGCGCTCTTAACGTTGAGGCCACTGACTCCGAATTTCGGTAGTAAATTTTAATAATTTCGACTCGTTGTTGGCTCGTATATCTTTCCATCATGAAATGGCAAACCTTACTGAAGAGAAATGTCAAAAGAGCGGCAAAAAATATGGCGTCGTTTGCTGTCCCTGTCTTTCTACTTTTGTAGCGTCCCTGTTAAAAAGCCTTTATTAGACTTAACTAAATAAAGTAATTTTTCGCGAAATTCAAGAAAAAAATTTGCCAGAACTGCCACTGTTCACTGAACCTTTTACTATCTGGTTTGGACTTTAGATTAAAACCAGTTCTTGTTTATTTAAAAAATTTTCTAATTTCTCGACAGTAATAAATAAGGAAAATATAAAACATGCTTTATCGGCAAACTGTCGGACTGCGATGAAACACTGTCGAACACTGCATTCATCTGGTTTATACTTTATGAGATCCGGGGCATACAGGAGAGCACTTCTTCTTCCAATCTTGAAGGTTATAAAAACCTTTAAAAATTAACTAATGATGAAAATTACTGAGCGAAGTAATTCAGTCCAAATAATTGAGTCACTGGAATTATCACAACTTGGTGCTACCCGTTAGGTAAAGGACTATCCGTCCCAGAAATATCTGTCTATATTCCAGGCGGAAGTTGATGCTATCTTAGTTTTGCTTAGTTTGAGAAACCGTCCAAGGAGCAAATATTTTTATAACGTCCGATAATCAAACGGCTCGCATATTTTCAAAAGCTTATAAAATAATATCTGAGATAGTGATGGAATATTTGAAATCCCTCAACAAACTGAGTTAGCAGAATAGGTCCCTCGTGGGTTCGGTACATTTCTTTGGAATACCAAATGGGTAATCGTTCTCCACTGCGACACTTTATTTAGACAAAGCTATCTATCAACAAGGGCTATCTTAAATTATTTATTGGAAATGCATGCTGTAGTTCATTATTTGTCTAAAGCTGATCACATTTTGAGTATCTTGCCATCTGTCGTAAGAGAATCTGATTTTTCGATGTATCCATATTGACCAGCAGGATGATTGGTTTTATATAGAGAGTTATTGATCTAATCTAGTAGTGATCTTTCCAAAGAGAGAATACTGCGAGAACATCAGTCGCAAAGGGGATGTAAGTCGGGGCTCAATTTGAAATGTATCGTTTGATAATGAAAAAGTTGTTATTGAACTTTATCTCTCTTCCATATAATTTAATTTAAAAAATCCTTTTTCATTATTTCACCAACTGCTGAATTCAGCAGTAATAAAATTATGTTCAATCATTACAAAATCTTATAGACACACTGACGTTCCATTAAATATGGAACGTACATAAACCAAGAAACTAAAGACGACTAAAAGTCTACTCAACTTAAAACAATCATCATTTATCTTAACAGATGGAAGAACAAATTGTTGGCACACATTGCGATTGAAGACGAAAAAACACAAAGCAAAGTAAAAACCCAAACTCAAACTAAATGTTAAACGTATTGATTTTTACACAAAGTTCGTCCTTAATACAGATTTAATGTTTTTTAACACCCACCTCACTACGAGAAAAGTCATTAAGGTGACTCTAAAAACTTACAAAATCAAAGTAACTGACTACATAACCGAATGAATGACGTATGACTATGAGAGTGTGTGGACTTAACATTACCAGCGGCGGTACGATCAGAGAACATAACAAATTGATCATAAAACAGAAGGCATGTTATATGTTAAAAAAAAGCGAAATAAGAAATGATTGAAGTTCATCAAACATCTTCAGTCAGATATGATTCGATCGTTCTTGGTTGGTTGGATTACTCAATATGTTTGAAGTATGTTTTCATTTTGCTGACAAAGAATACAAAAAAAGAACAAAAAAACATCTGGAAGCATGTGAACGTACTTATATAAAATGTTTCAAACTAAAAGACATAATTTGGAGAAATTTTAAAAACAATTTTTAAAAATTTTAAATAATGATCGCATAAAAAAGAAGGAAATTCAAACTCCTCTCTAAAACAGAAAAAAAAAACAAATCGGTAGAAATAAGATTAATTTGTTTTCCTGACTTGTCTTCTGGTACACAAATGCTATTTCTTCTTTAACATCTACTCTACTCCCATTGAGTTGGCCAACTATGTTATTTTCACATCATCAGTATACAACCTGTTGTTGGGCTCATTATTTATTATTTTTTGGATCGGTGTTTTCTTTTTTGTTTTTCAATTCCCTTTTGTGATTTTTTAATTGTTGTTTTTATTATTCTTTAAGTTGACCAATTCACACCACACCACATCACACTGACACACAATAGTTATTTATGATTATTCTTGTCAAAATCAACAATAGATCATCATCATTTAATAACATTATATGTTGATGCTGATGCCGGATGATGAAGAGTTTGATGATCACTGATTGTTCATTGGATACTGATGCTGCTGGTGAGCTTATGAAGCAGTTTTACTCATTCTTTTCATTAGCTCTAGTCTTATTTTTAATGTTGCTGTCAGTTGAGTTCAATGCATTTTTAACGGCGGCGCTTGAATTTTGTTACACACACGTTTTGCTTCATTTTAAATTTTATGCGGATCTTTGCCGATCAAATTGCCATTATTCACCTGTTGTATGATAATATTAAATAAGTGTTTTGTTTGTAATTCATTACTTTGGTTTTATATTAATCAATGAAGGATTTTTTCCGAAAATGTAAAGAGATATGTCTATACTTATGTATATAACTGAACTTATGTAGGTAGTATATGTAAATTCCCAAATTATTTAAAAAGAACTAGTTTTTGGATTAGTAGTAATTAGAAAACTAGTTCTTTGTATTGGCACTTACATCAAACGCCGCACACAATCACCTGGTGCAGTTGGTGAATGAGCCAACACACATTCCTTGAAACGGAATTTCAGCAAAAAAAATTGCTAGTACACTTGATATACAAGACGTTCTACTAATTTTGCTACTAACTTATTTTTTTTAATGTACCTTCTTGTTATTATCTCGGGTCCAATTTGCTTTCTAATGATCGAAAGTATGGCTTTCGTAAAAGTCGTTCTACGGGAGACCTGATGGTGTTTCTTTTGGAGCGTTGGAGTCGGTCCATTCACAGATTTGTAAAGAAAGCAAAGTGGTTGCGCTAAATATTTTCAAGGCGTTTGATCGTGTATGGCATAAAGCACTTGTATCAAAGCTTATTGTTTTTGGTGTCGGTGATGACTTCTCTCGTTTCATATCGAATATTCTCAGCGATCGCACTATAAGAGTTGTTATAAATGGGGTCTCATCTAATGAGTTTCAGTTAAATGCAGTGTTACCACAAAGCTCTGTTCTTTCTCCTTTTCTCTTTCTTATCTTTCTGAATGACTTCCTTTGTCAGACTTCCAATCCTATCTACTCTTTTACAGACGACAGCAACATTTGCCATTCATATTCTTTTGGTGATAGGCCAAGCCTTGTGGAGATTGGGAGCAAGAGGCAGATTATGAATGACACACACAATCAGGACCTAATTACAATCTTTGAATGGGGTCTCGCGAATAGGGTCGATTTTAATCCACGCAAGACCCAATGTTGTTTGCTGACTCATAGGACCGCTGAGCCATCAATGTCATCTGTATACATGGATGGTATCAATATTGAGGAATCTTCATGTTCTGGGCATGAGAATACAGTGTGATGTCCGTTGGAGGGATCACGTCATTCAAGTGCCGAAAGAGGCATTCAAGTGTCTTGGCTTTCTTAACCGATGTAAGAACTAGTTCACTTCTTCTGATTTCCTTACTATTTATACCACATATATCCGACCGAAGATGGAATACAACTCTATGGGCAGGGGCTTCAAAGTCTATTTTGGAGCTTTTGGTACGTGTTAGGGATGCCAAACGGGAAATCCCGAATCCCGAAATCCCGGGATTTTCGGGATTGGCAAAATCCCGAATCCCGGGATTATTTCTCAAAAATCCCGGGATTTTCTTATTTTTTAATATTAATATAAACGCAAATAAACACAGTGAGCAATTTTAGATTACCTACGTTTTTTCTTGAATTTTCTCATATTGATAAGAAATTGATACCAAGATATTGGTAAAATTATAAATTAAGTAGATTATTCGAGTAAACTATGCAAAGACTTTGCAGAAAAATTTTAAATTTGGGTAAACAATATTAAGTTTTTGAGTACTACATGCGAAAAATCAAGTTTGTTTGTTATTTTACCGATTTATTCTTCCAAGCGAAATTCGATTTCTGAAACTGGCACTGTAAGTTTTGGCTGGGACTGTAAGTTTGAATTCTTCCATGAAAACATATGATAACGATAACCAAATAACTTTGTTGCTGTAATTACACGATTTAATGGGCAAGGTTATCGCAACGAATCTGTTTTAAAATCTGCTTACAAAATACTGGGCGCAAGTGTACTTAATGACAGTCCTTCATATATTATCCCAGCCAGAAAAATACAAACGGGAAAGCGATGGCAAGGTATTTTAACAGGTGGTACAAGTACTGACAAAAATTGCTTTCCCGTTTCGAATATGATAACGCCAATAGACAAAAGGACCGGCAGTTCAAAAAGCACCGGAAAAGTACTGGAGAAACAAAATTTTTAACTTTGGCAAAACGCTGCCAAAACCAATAAATAGGTGGTTTGGAATTATATTTTCCAAAATAAAATTTAAAAAAAGTTCATATGTATCTTTTTTTTTGCCCTGTCGTGATGTTTTGTAAAACAAATACTGGCAAAACGATTTTTGCAAACGCTGGCAAAGCGTCCCAAATGAGTGTTCTGCCAGTTATTTATTTTTAACATCGCGGTTACCCAGTGGTATGCAAGTACTTGATTTTTTGTACCACTGTCAATTTTTGACTGAGATGTTTCAATATTCATAAAATGTACCACATTATTAATTAACAACTATTAAATAATTATAAAACGCTTTATTCTATAAAAAAATTAGTTACATAACATAAAAATTTTTACAAATAAAGGAAATTTTGAATCCCGAAATCCCGTAAAATCCCGGGATCCCGTAGTCCCGAAAATCCCGGGATCCCGAGATCGGGATCCCGGGATTTCATACAAAATCCCGAATCCCGGGATTTTCAAATATCAATCCCGATTGGCATCCCTAGTACGTGTACAAAGGAGAACGTCGCACAGTGCTTTGATCCCATATAACTATTGGACAAAAATAGGAGTGGAGACGGAGTTTGAAATTTGGTATACTGAAATAGAACCCCTAGTTAGAAAAATTTTAATTTTTGGAAATATCGGGCCAAGGACACGCCCACCTCCCATAGGTCTTGAAATTTAAAAATATTATATTAGCTACATAAATGGACGTAAAATTACAAAAAGTATCCATTGAAATGCACATAAAACTGGAAAAGTTTGTGTCAATTTTCATCAAAATCGAAGCAAGGACTCTTAGTTCTGCCATATATCCCTTATTTTAAAATCTTTATAAAATTACCATTAAATTTAGCACTCGATATAAGGTCAAGCCATATTTGTGCCAAATTTGGATAAAACCGATTTATTAATAAAAAAATGCCTTTCACAAAAAATGGGTTTTAAACGCTTAAAAAACGCTTCTAAAACAACAAAAAAAAAATTAAATAGGATTAATATAGGAAACCATGTGAACCATTTTAGGCATAGGGTATGTTCAGCGACTTTATGTTAAACACTACGAGGAATATTTTTGTGGAACATTTTAACCTTCTAACTCTTCAATTAAAGGGACTTTTTTCACCCCTTTTTAAAACGGACAAAAACGACCCGTAAGTTGAAGAGTTAGAGGGTTAAAATGTTCTGCAAAAATATTTGTGTCAGGAAATTCTACTATAAAGCACCGTAAGTTGTTTGAGTTTCACGTGATAAAACTGTTATGCTCCATATAAAAAAAATTATTTTTCACGATAATGAGTTTCATGTGAAAATTGTGTAGAGTTTGTTTTCAAGCAAATTTAATGTACAAGACTATTATTTTTCTTGGGAAAAAGCGACATTTTGTGTTTATTGTGATTGTGTCTTTGTTATAAAATTAAAAAATTGTTAATTTATATAAAATAAATTGCAATTTGAGGACTTTAAAGTTCGAGTGAAATTTTTCCACGTGAAAAACAACTTACGGTGCTTAAGTCTTTGAAGACATCAGTATTAAAAATTTAACTTAAGTGCCACTAATAAGTAAAAACTTAAAATGTATTTAAGGATTAATTTCGTACTTATTCAGAATTGGTGCTCAAATGTCCCACAAACCTGGATTTTAGGGAGAAACCATGGGAATCTTCCATTTTAGGTATAGGATGTGTTCAACGAAGTTATGTAGAATACTACGAGAAACATTTTTGTGGAACATTTTAACCCTCTAACTCTTCAACTTAAAGGGTTAGAATGTTCCACAAAAATGTTTCTCGTAGTGTTTTACAGAAGTCCGCTCAACACATCCTATACCTAAAATGGAAGGTTCACATGGTTTGAATACTAAACACTCTTAAATGCGTGAAATTTGTCTAAAAATCATGAATTTAGGCATTTCAGTTTTTTTTTTTTAATTTGTGGTAAAAAATAGTAACTAATTTTTTAATGATCTATTAAATAACAGTATAAACTTACAAAAAAAGGAAAAAAAAATATCTAATTTTTTTTATACTCCATCAAACTTAAGTAATTTTTGGATTTTCAACAAAAAAAAATATGTTTTTCGGAGCAATAAAAAATAATTGTTTTGTAAACATATACTAAAATCCATATTTTAATTTAACTGCAAATATATTGAAGTAATTAAAAAACAAATCTTCGGAAAAAGTTTTAAAAAAAATGTATTTTTGAGAATTATTTTCGTGAAACAATTAAAACCAGGGTTGGCATGCAATACCCCTAAAATACCGGTATCGCTTCAAAACCCTTTCAACTGACTACCGTTACCCCTAAAATACCGTTAGCGAAATAACTTAAATACGGGTTTCATTAAAATACCGTTACCGAAATAACTGAAATACCGTTATCCTTAAAATACCGATACCGAAATAAATGAAATATCGATACCCTTAAAATACCGTTACCGAAATAAATGAAATGCCGTTAGCCCTAAAATACCGTTACCGTTATTTTTAATTTTCTGCTTTTGGTAATTGCATGTGATTATGAGTATTTTTCGTACTTTAAGTTTGTAAATTGGATTTGTTTTTATTCTCGTTTGTTCTTTGTAAAAAAATTGCGGGATGCATCGAAATAACTGACTACCGTTATCCTTAAAATACCGTTACCGAAATAATCAAAATACCGTTATCGTTAAAATACCGTTACCGAAATAACTTAGAAACCGTTATCCTTAAAATACCGATACCGAAATAAATAAAATAGCGTTACCCTTAAGATACCGTTACCGAAATAATCTAAAATAATAATTACCCTTACCGATAACCGCATCGTTTTGGTTACCATCCATGATTAAAACCCATTTTTCTGTTAAGTAATTTTTGCATAAAATCCTCTAAGTTTAGCGCCCTCTCTTGCCGGCAAAAGCAATCATACCAAATATTTTTTTTCATCTTCTCATTGGAGCACCGTCGGAATGTGGATTGTGTAACACTGTTCTATCGTTACTACCATGGGAAGTGTTCTGCTGAGATAAGTGTACTTATCCCGAGGCCCCGTGTTTCAGTAGATCTCATCCGTTTGTGGTCGATTGTTGAGTTAGTCGCACAGCGCATTATAGAGAGAATTCGTTCATTAGTCGAACCGCCTGTATGTGGAATAGGGATACCAATCCCGAAATCCCGATCCTGAAAATCCAACAGTTTTGAACCAACAGTTTTTTTGCAATTCCACACTTTTGTTTCTTAATTTTTTAAGGGATTTTAGGCTAAAAATAATAAAATAAAAAACCGGTTAAAGGTTGAAAATAACCTGGTTTTTGGTTAACCGAGATTTAAGATTTTCGGTTAACCATTTTACAAAAAACCATAATATGAACAAAAAACCAATTTTTCGGCTATCCGGTTTGAAAACACTTTTTTTTTTGAATTTTGAACATTGACATTTTTATTTAATTTGACATGTTTTTGAAAAGATAAAATATCGTAGAATTATAATTGATCTGAAGATTGTTACAATGACTGTTATTTTGTTGGGTTTAATATCAATTATCACAAATTCCAAGATGCATTGTCATTAATTGGTCCTAGGAAAGTTTTTCTCTATTTGTTGTAAAATGGTTGTATAACAAATTTTCTTTGGAATTTGTGATAATTGATCTACAACCGATCAAAGTAACACTCATTGCAATATAAAAAATATTTTTAAAAAATATTCGGCACCCGCTATGCATAAAAACACGGATTAGGTAAGGCAAAAAAAAAGCAAAAATATTTCAAATGTCTCGGAAACTATAAGAGACAACCCACATCAATTGGCTTTGTCCATGGGCCCATGTGAATCGGTGTACCAAATTTCATTGAAATATAATCGTATTTGAGACCTGTAGCGTGCGAAAAAGCACTAGGTTTAAAGGGGCACTAGGTCTAAATATGGATCGATTTTAACCATCTTTGGGCAGAGATAAGTCAGTGTACCAAATTTCATAAAAATATTTGCAACCCGTAGCGTATGAAAATGCCAATTCTAGGGGACCTTTATATGGCTGCTGGGTCCTAGCATGGACCAATTGTACGTAAAATCAATAGACTTTGTTTATGAGCCTATGTAAATTAGTGTACCAAATTTCAAGTTAAATCGAAACCAAAAGTGATTCTGAATCGATTGGTATAATAAAAGGTAAGGTAATATTTTTTGGTATTAGAAAAATCAGCACAAACTTATTATATCTCACTGCTGCGAGATTCAGGTTTTGGTAATAAGGGAGGTTTGCCGCTTAGCTTGAGCGCAATATTCTGCCCACGACAAGCGTTAACCTCCATTCAGATAGTCAAGCTGCGGTCAGGTCGTTGGGGTCAATATCTCTGACTATGTTAACTGCCCATCAGAGAACGGTTTGAGTACATTCGTTTTTATTGTGCAGTCATACCATTCATTTCTTTTGCCATGTATTCATGCAACAATAATAACTAAAGCTATTGCTATTATATACATTCATTGTTTTTGATGAGTGGTTTTTACGCATTATTTTTATGATGCCACACATGTCAAGCAACGAAATGAAGAGATGACGCATTAAAAAAATAAAATCAATCACAACATTCACTTCGTATTCGTTGACCTGTTGCAGTAATTTGAAAAATGCAGTGTGAAGAAATTTCCATTTTTTTTATTTAAATTTGAAATATGTTTATATTTTCTCATTTTGTTAATGTTTAAGTGAAAAAAATAAATACAAAAAATATACTAAAATATTTGACAGAAAAAAATTTAAATTTTTATACAACCAACATTGAGACCATTCGTAACAATCGGTTTGTAGTCATACCAATCATTTTATATTCGTTGCTTTTGTGAGTGTTAGGTAAGATTAACAGAAGACATGCAGTGCAATGCATGGCTTTCGTCATACTCACTTTTTTTCAATTGTGTCTGTATTGCTTTACTGAAATGATGTGTATTGACAACAATATGCACAGTTTTTGTGATTGCATTCAAAAACATAAAATAAGGCACTCAAACCGTTCTCTGCTGCCCATAATGGCCGCACATAATTGGCTAGCATACAAGACAATACTTTAATGATTTGAAATACGTAACAATCATTACCCAGCAAAATCTTTCATTACCAAATAAGTGGTTATATAATAGAAATTCATAGCTCCGCACAACTTCTTTTTTGGCGTCTAAACTCATTATTTTTGTTTGGCGTGGTCGTTTTTATAAGTAGTCACGCTTACCCGCTCGCTTACGAAAAAATGAGAAATAAGTAGTTATGAGATTTTGAATAATAAGTGGTTACACACATGCTTACAAAAAGTTGAATTATAAGTGGTTATCCGATTGCTGACTTGATTCTTAAAAATTAGGAGTTAAGCAAATACTATTAGCTTAAGGAAATACATTCAGAAAAATTTAAGTTTTTTCTAGTGTGTAATTTTAGGACTCGTCATAAAAATTTAAACATAAAACATATTTACATATAATAAATAAAAATGTATAACATTTAACTGTGTAAAAAGAACTTATTTAAACTATTACGAGTAAGTCATTATTTTATATTTAGAAACAATAAATACAATAGGTCGTTATTAGGAAGTCATTATTTTATATTATAAAATAATGGAAAAGGTAATGATATATCATTTTTGGTAATGCAGATAGTAATGAGGTGTCATTACCAATATTTTGCTGGGTAGTGTTCAAAACATTTGGAATTGAGATAGCTAGATAGCTTTTAATTTAATCCTTTTCTTTAATTGACTCTTCGTTACTATTTATTTTTTTCTTAACTCCATGCAGATCTTGTAAAGACCTCAATCCCTCATTCTATTTTCAAGTCTGATTGTCTATGGAATGATTGAATTCTTAAACCGCAATTTTACACATCAAATGAAGTCCAAATTGGTCTAATTCGATTTAATTTTAACCCTTTGACGACCATAGGCAAGTATGCTTGCCCAAGAGTTTTTTGCACTTGTAATTGCCCAGACAAAAGATAGAGTAAATATTTGCAAAGGTGATTTGTAAAGGAGAATTGGGGAAACAAAAATGTAGTAGATGGTAAATCCCTATCTAGTCCCGCTTTCCCCTTGCGAGCCCACGAACTTGGTAATTTAGAATTCTTTGACAAGCGAAATGAAGGATAAGCAAGGGTTCTATGAGGCCATAGAACCCTTGCATATCCGTAATTTAGTTCCAGATCACGAAAATAAAATAATAACTAAAATCGCTTCTTCTGGAACGGCGGATCGTCAAATGGCAAATATTTTTGGCAGGCGAAATGAGGGGTAAGGAGCCTATTTTTCTTGGTATAACTATTATTAGGTCAGAGATTATGAAAATCGCATTTTCTGCCGAATCGTATGGTCCTCAAAGGGTTAAAGACTTCAATTTTCAAACTTTTACTCTTTTTCTTTTATATTAACTGAAAAAAATTCATGCCAGTTATAAGGTTATAATAATATCTTTCATTAGGACCAAAAATAAGACCGATTAGTTGACCCATTGAGAAACAAGAAACTTTCCAAGGGACTTTTTTATGGTGACACTTTAGAATTTCGCAAAAAATAGGCATATTTGGAAAAAAATGCGCGATTTTCCCATTTAACTACTTTGTTTCTTTCGATTTTTACCTTACAAAAAAAAAAAAATTAATTTACCCCTCTTACAACTTTGCTCATATAAGGGTTAAAAGCAAAAATTTTACCTCAAATTAAAGCTTGTAATCTAAGCTACAATTATGTGTGCACAAAACATACCATTATATAACCACTTTTATGATATTCAAAGCCATTTCCTGAAAAATTCGCTCTAAAAATAAAAAAAAAAACCAGAACCGGCTCATAATGGGTTAATAAATATTAAAACTTAAATGTCACATTGCAGCCATTTCAATTGCCTTTAAAAAGGTACTCACATTGTCCAAATGCGATAGTAAATAGTGGAGATACGGACAAGTCCATGTTTCAACTTTGACCCGAAATAACACCCAAAATAGGGGCCTCCCACAAAAAAGCCTGTTTTGCCTATTAAGCCCAAAAAGCACTATCTGTCAATTTTAATTTTACTGTAATAAAATAATATAATTGTTAATTTTACAAATTTTTTAAATATAGTGAAGATAATCGAATGTCATTCCGAAATTGCCCAATCAAATGATACAAAATCGAATGAGTGATTACATTCCCAAATTGTCAATCGAATGACTAAGAAATCGAATGAATTCCTAATTGATATCTCATTGATAAAATCGAATGAGATAAATTGATTGAATTCCTTAAAAGTGAATTCGATCGAATGAATTCCTAAGTCTCTGCGAATGACTAAAAATTAATTCAATCGATTTAGAAAGAAATCAAATGGTATTTTAAGGGATTTAATTCAAAATAGGATTCATTTTGCGAAGCTCTGACTTCATATGTTGTTTATGTTATGCAAATAAAGAAAAAATTTAATAAAAATAAATTTTATTAAAAAAACTATTTTTGTTTTCATCCTCCTTAAAATTTGCATTCAAAATTCCAAACATATCTCCACTTATTAACTTTTTATGTATTAAAGATATCATAAAATTTTCTGATTTTTATTTTCAAAATAGGAATATATCAATAATAACAAATAGAAACTAAACGAGAATTTTAAAAAAGACAACGTAATTTTTTAAATAACTTAAAAAAATAATTGTTTACTGCAAATATACTGTTTTGGTAGTTGTTTATTGTATTTAAAATAACTGCTTTAAAAAACTGTTGCGAAATACAGTACTTTTCGTTGGTTATTTTTTTTTTTAATAACTATCGAAATAGTTGTTTTGTATTTTTCCATAGAAACAACGGTTAGTTGTTTTTTGAGCGTATCGACTTACAACAGTTATAATCGAGTATCAATATATTTTTGTTAAAAAATTAATGTCTGCTGGAACTTCCAGTTCTAAGCTGACCCGGATTGTTATACCTAACTAAGTATAGTGCATATTTATAAGAATTTAAATAAAAGTCTTCAATGATACAAATTGCTACCATTAATATTGTTCCATGTTACTAAAACTGAATGAATATATTAAAAATATGATTTATTAGTAAAAACTCTAACTCGATGTAACAAACTAAACACTAAAATAAAAATGACTAAAACCACCAAGGATATTGTGGAAAAGTGCTAATTGGCATAATAATATGGTTACACAAAGAAACCACCAATATACAAATAAAACAATAATACATGTGTATTATTCTACCAACACGCCCTCTACTTATCATAACGATAAACTTGTTGTTTAATAAGTGAATATACTAAAAAAATAGGAGAGAACGAGATAGAGTAAATTTTAAAGACTCGATTGGTTAATGAAACAACTTAAGACTACATATTTAACAACTACCACATGATGTGGTTATTTGAAGGTACCTGCCAAATACAATGGCCAACATCATTATAGATTCATTGTGAGAAGAGTGAGCGAGTTTATGCTATTGCTGTTGTTTCATCCGGACACATTTACTTCACAGAAAAGCAACGATCATGTACAGAGATCAACGAATAAGTTAGTTAGGTTTACAACACGAAACAGGAAACATCGAAACTGTCAAACAATTCAAACAAATTTTTCGAGTATTTTTAAAGAAAAATATTTGACCAATGTAAGAAAAAAGCGAAAGCAAATATTTTGCTTTAAACAATAGTGGATTTATAAAAAAGAAAGTTAAAAAATATTATTAATAAAGTGCGTATTTTAATAAAATATTATAAAAATTGATTCAAATATTTTAATAAAATAAACAAAGTGAGAATTATATTAAGTTTTTTATAAGTTGGCAAAAAAAGAAGATATGACTGTTACAACTTTTGCCGCCGCTATGCACCGGCCTTTCTTTAATGGATACCCTTCTATGCAAGGTTAGTTTGATACAGTTTTAACATATTAAGTTTGTTTTACATGCATCGATTCATCGCCATAATTTTTTCAAGCGAATTCAGTTCGCACAAGTAAAGCCCAAATTAGTTTGGAAGTAAAGTGCGACGAAATGAGGTATCGTGAGGTAGAAATCTATTTTCAATAGATTCTCTTACTTCAAATATACTTCCAAACTAAACAGTTGTGTATAATATCAACACTCAGAAGTAAACAGATGACACTATACTTTACGATACTACCAGACTAATGGAGCCTTTAGGAATATAGAAACCAGGAAGTACACTCTCACAGTTCTGCGGCATGTTCTCCGGGACGAATTATTTAAAGCGTGTTCCGGGATATCTCGAAGAGTTTTCATAAAAACTATCTCGCGAGCGATTGCTAAGAGCGCATAGTTTTTTGTGCTGAATTTTTCCGGAGCATTTGCGACATAGTTTTTACAAAAAATTTTCGTGAAATCCGTCGAACACGCTTGAAATAATTCGTCCCGGCAAACATGCCGTCTAACGGTTAGTTCCCAGCAGAAATTACTGCTTGCTTGGAAGCAGTTTTGTCAGGGAAAGTTGAGCAGTGAAGCTCTTGCATTATTAATGATATCATGCCTGATTTTTGTTCGAGATAGCTCGCGTGAAAGCACTTGTTTCGAGATCCGAAAAGGCATGAATTCACCGCTTTTAATTAGTGCTCCTGTTTTTATTTTAAAATGTCGAAATTTCATGCCTTCTCGGAAGTGCATATTATAAAGCTTTTCAACTATTTAAAATCATGCCTTCTCAAAAGCACAATATTCCTGCATATTTTTCCGTGAAGAAAAAATGCCTCTTATTTTTAGTAAAACCTCTTATTTTCCGCATTTTAAAAAATTTTGATAAAAGAACCGCAAAAATATTTAAGCAACCAAAATGTATTGCTCATTTCATGCCTTTTTGAAAAGCACAGCAAAAAGCGATGTAAACAATTAATCAACTTAGGCCTTTCATTGGTGCTGTTTACGAAGCTATACATTTTTAAAAGCGGTAAAAGTAGCAGTAAGGAAGCAGTAATAGTTTTTACTGCTTCCACATTTTTGCTGGGTTTGTACTTATTGATATATGTTCCATGGTCACAACTGAATTCGATTAACACAATTCTCTAATTCAGTTGTCACAACTGAATTCGGTTGAGGTAAACTAATTACTCGGTTGTGGCAATCGAATCAATTCATTTGGAAAATAGTCGGTTGTCAAAACCGATTGAAAAATAGTAGATAGTGTACACTGATAGAATTTTCGTTCGTACTTATTAATGAATCGATTTCACTAAATTGAATTCATTGTTTTAATGAACAATTTTTATTAAATGCGTGAAAAGTTCATTAATTTATTGCATTTTTTTCATTATATATTTTTATGACTCCATAAGTACGCTGCAATTTTAGTATGGGTTTTGGATTTGCTAAGTAGTGTAATATACGCATGTTCCAGCAATGCACGCTAGGGTCCCATACACTGAGAGAATTATCCATATGATATTAATGAAGTTTTGCTTAACACCAATGAAGTTTCACTGGAACTCGTCCTTTGAAACTTTTCATTGAATTCATGGAATTTTTCATTAAATGTTTTGAATAATTTCATTTTATTTATTAAAAACTTCATATACTCAATGAAAAAGTTTCATTTAAACTAGATTCGTAAAATGTATGAAGCTTTTGCATCAAATTAAAGAAATTTTTTAATTACTTTGTGGAAAATTCTCTCTGGGTACTGAAATTATTTAAATATAAAAGCCCACATTGTCACATCATTTTGTACTGGTTATTTCAATATCAATCGGTAGCGCGGTATTGTTTACATTCTAGTGATTTCCGGTTTAAGTTGAGTTCAGGGAGATGTCAAAAACTAAATAAATAAATAAATACATACAAAATTAAAAAAATAACAAATAAAAAAAATTACAGAAAAGAAATATTATTTTTCTTTTAATTACTTTTTATTCAATGAAAATGTTTCATTGATTCAATAAACTCATTCATTGGGTATTTCCCAATGAAAGAAATCCCTGGATTAAAGAACAAATTCATTAATACTATTCACAAAATTCTGTCAATGTAGGTGGCAATTGCTTTTAACTCTCTTCATGCTCTCTCTTTTTCTAGATAAACTCTCTGTTGAATTTGTTGTCCATTCTCTTAAGAATCCTTGGTTGTAAAGAATATTTAAATTTTTAATTGCCAACATTAAGTCACAGTAAGAAAGTCTGTTTTTGACTAAGTGACCTTGTCTAAATATATAATAACTACACTTCCTAGGAAGTCAATAGAAATTTCATTCTTTGTTTTGCTACACTCACAGAACATTCAAAAATTTTAGATTTTACATACATAAATATTTAGAGACATATCAGGTTTGAAATAGTCTTAACTGAATTCTTTAAGTGTAAGTCATAAATCAAGTGTTGGGCTTTGTATAAGAAGAAAAATAAGAAGAAGAAGTTGTATTCAATATGTGTCATAAAACTCACACCCCAACGGGAAGCACGCGAACGTGTCAAAGATTTCTTATACCTGAGCAATTCTCTGCTTGAATGCGAAATTTCTAAGGAAACGACACGCGCATATGAAAATTTGTATTTTCAAAATTCCTAAACCTTTATCTCATAAATTTATTTGCATTTTTCTCTCTCTCTCTGCCTCTCTCATTTTTTTTTCTTTATAGATATGAATGCCGGTCAAGGCCGTGTCAATCAATTGGGCGGTGTATTTATCAATGGTCGCCCCTTACCAAATAGCATACGTCTGAAGATTGTAGAAATGGCTGCCGAGGGCATAAGACCTTGTGTTATATCTCGTCAACTTAGAGTATCTCACGGTTGTGTTTCCAAGATTTTAAACCGTTATCAAGAGACGGGTTCTATTCGACCTGGCGTTATAGGTGGTTCAAAGCCTCGTATTACTACACCAGAAATTGAAAATCGTATTGAAGATTATAAACGCGTCAATCCGGGTATTTTCTCTTGGGAAATTCGTGATAAATTGATACGTGATGGTATCTGTGATCGTACTACTGCTCCCTCGGTGTCGGCTATATCGCGTTTGGTACGTGGACGTGAAGCTCCCTCCGATGTTGAGGAACAACATAAATGTTCGAGTTCGGAGGCAACCAATTCTCATGAAGATCTTTCAGATTGTGAAAGTGAGCCCGGTATAGCTTTGAAGCGTAAACAACGTCGAAGTCGAACTACTTTTTCGGCTATGCAACTAGAAGAACTTGAAAAAGCTTTCGAACGTACTCAGTATCCGGATATTTATACCAGAGAAGAATTGGCTCAACGTACTAATCTCTCCGAGGCTCGCATACAAGTATGGTTTAGTAATCGCCGTGCTCGCTTGCGTAAACAAAATACTTCGGGAAGTTCTTCGTCGGTTTCAGCTCAGCTTCCGGTTTTGGGTGCCATGGGCTCCTCCTATGCTGCCGTTACACACCATCATCATCATCATGTACCCTATGGTGCCATGATGCCTTCAGAAGCTGCAGTAGCTTATCAACAACAAATGTTTGATTTCTATACTGGTCACTCTGCTTCAGCTGCCATGGCGTCATCTTCTTCAGCTAATATGTCTCCAGAAGCTACAAATTCCACGAACAATTCCATAACACCACCTCATCAACAACTTTACAGTAGTGTGGGTAATAACAATGCTGCTCAATATGATTTGCCTTCAGCTTCCAGCATTAATATGAATAATGGTTACACAGCCTCCACAGAATCACCAGTTCAACACAGATCGGTTTATCCAAGTGAAGCGGAATTACAATCAAACAGTGTACGTGATGAAAGTCCAAGTGAATCTATTAATTCTGCCTATGGTTCATCAAATATACATTTACCACCAACTCCCAATAGTATATCAGCGGTTAATGGAAATGGTCCTCAGTCGGTTGATGGTAATTCACACGAAGATTTACAGGCGGCCCTTAAATCAGAAACTCCAACCAATAATTCACATCAACAACACAATTATAGCAATTGGAGCAATGCGGAGAGACCTTCAGCTCCGTTATCACCTGAAGATTCTTTAAATTCTTCAGGATTAGAAAATTCTACATCGATACCAGCTACTGCAGCTACACATAATATGTATCCTCATAGTGCCGCCACAGCCTCTCAATATCCTTCATATCCCCATCCTCCACATCATCATACACATCCCTCACAATATGGTCCTCAGTATTCTTCGGCTATGTCAGCGCAACAGTTACCATTCCCTCCTCATGCTTCTGCTGCCTCCTCAGTTGCTGCTGGTGCTGCTGCTTCTTCTCATTTTATGCAACAAAACTTAGGTGCCTTTAGTTCTCCTTCTAAAGTTAATTATCCTGGAGTTCCTCAACATTTCTACTCTGCTTGGTATTAAAAGTTCTGCACAGTTCCAAGTGCAAGCTGGGCTTACACTTTTTTTCCCTCATATCTTAATGATTTGCCAAAGATTTTATTTGTTAAAACTTTTAAGTTTACTTGAAAGGTCTTTCTTTATAATTTTTATATTTTACACCATTTTTTCTAAAAATTGTACCATAAATATTATAATTAGTTTTATATAGAAGTTTGAGGCTAAAAAAATTTTGTAAATTTTTCATTTAGCTTATTTTTAAGATTATTTCATTTGTAAGATTTTCTTATCTCGGTTTTATTTAAGTTATAACATTTTGATAAAATAAAGTATTTAATAGAAAAATATTTCTAATGTTTTGTTTAATTTACAAACTGCAGTTGCATGTGGCTTAGTTCATATCATACTTCAGACTAATGCCCGGTATTTTCTTCATACTTTTGCGAAAAAAGCTGTCAAACTCCCCGGGTAAAAATCTTAATATGCTGTCATACATAGGTATATCTTTTTTGATAAATCCCCATATACAACGACATACAACTTGATCCGAAAAATGGGTCATCTACATGTGTCTAATTATATCAAATTAGATATAATTTGATAGTTTGATCCGAGATTTGTCCATATCCAATACATCAAATTATATCTAATTCGATATAAAAATATCTGATTTTATAAAATTTTGTCTGATAGTAGGCATACTTTTTATGCATACCAGCTATTAAATTGACATTGAAATGTCTATGGTTTTAACAATTTTGAAGACCCAAATTTTAAAACATAAAATAAAAATTTATTTGAATACTTTTGTCTTCTAAATCGTACGCATCATTTTTTAATATGATTTTACATGCAAAACCATCACGTGAAAATTATTTGGCTATGGAGTAATTAACTCTGAATTTACAGATAACTAATTTTGATGTTGAACTATAAATTAATTTGTATGGGATTATATAAAAAGTTATATTAAATTAAAATATATTTTTAGTACAACGACACATACAGTGTTATAAAACTTAGTATCAAATCATATATAATCATATCGATCACTACAAATAATTTGATTAGTTTTATAAGGCTTATGTAGTTATATATGGAGTCAGATTTGGGGATATGTAATAATATCAATTACCATACATAAAATTCGTTGAAAAAATAATATCAGATGTAGTTGTATATAATGATATGTGTCTTAATGTTACTCCATGCATTGTCAGATATAGCCCAATCACATTATATATGACAATATATAACTATTTTTACTCGGGTCCATATAAAAAAAATGATTTTTCACTTGTGTGGAATTGTTGCTGAATTGCGGTGGAATTTTTTTCGCATCAATTTAATAGACAGGACCGTTTGAAAGTGTAGCAAAAAAGTGACATTTGGGTTAATTACCATTGTAACTTTTTATAGACAATACAAAATTTGTGCATTTTAATATTTTTATTATAGTTCTTGAGCTCCAAACATAGAGCGAAATTTTTTCACTCTTTTGAACAAAATACTGGGCTTAAACCATTGATTCATTGTTTTTTCCATGTAAGTGGTAATTATTTGTCATTACCATTGATATGAAAAAAACAATGAATTAATGGTTTAGTCTCATGAAATGCTTGAAAATACTTTTTTCTTAAATTTGTAGATCTGGTAAATCAGAAACATGTACACTCATAAAATAAACACACTCACTTTTTTTTAGTTGTTTCTGAAGTTTTTCCGTTGAGTTATTTTTAAAGTAATAACAGTTGTTCGTAGAAGAAAAATAATTTTTAACTTTTTTCACAAGTTATTTAAAAATTTAACTAAACGAAAATACAGATATTTCGTAACAGTCAAATTTTCTAGTAAATTTTTATTGTTTTAAAGTAAAACTAAAAAAATTAACCAAAAAAAGGTATTTTGTAGTAAAAGTTGTTTGAAATAAAAAAACACAAATACAATTATTTGAATTGTTTTTATTTTAAATTTTCTAGTAAAATCAAATATAAATTTAGTTCTTCGCACCGTTTTGTTTGTTATTTTTATAGTAAAAATAAATAAACTTTAAGTTGATTTTACGGTTTCTTATAGTCAATTATTGATAGTCAAAAACAAATAAAGAAATTGTTAAATTAAATGAAAATGTGAGTAGGCCGGTTTTTAACTGAAATTTTATTCGTTTTAAATTGTATTTTAGCTATTTTTACCTTTATAATTTTTTGTGTGTATTTGCGTTACATTCGAAACAACAAGAAATGGCAAAATGATAACAAGTGTTATAGTAACACATCGGTTGAAAAATCCGTAGGATGACACATAGATGGCTAATAAAAAAACCATATGATTTTTTGGAACTAAAAACCTTTACATGATACCTGTCAAAATTTAATGACAATTCGTTCATAAGTGAACAAGTTACAATTTCGTGTGTTGATTTATCATTGCTTTTTAATGGGAAAAAACACTGTTCAAGACAAAGCTTGGATTCAAACTTATTTATATTGAGCTCTTGGATTTACATGTTTTCATAATGAAAATCTCTTCACGCGTCTGTTAATGCATATTGGAAGTAAATTTTCTATGCTGGAATTGGTGTTGTCTTCCAGGTAAGCTTGACGAGTCTCCATTGATTGTTGGGTTCGAAATTAATTTGCCAAATCCTTAGTGATATTGCTGTTACTTGAACTGTGCGACTAAGGACTGGGAGTTAGGTATTTGATCTCTTCTGTGAAGAATTGTGATAAAAAATCTGTCTTATTGAAAAGAACAAGAATTGCCCGTCTTCAATATATACGCAAGCTGTCTGCTCTTGAATGTAAAAACCATACGTCAGTTTGGCAACATTTGCGAAAAAGGAGACACGGAGGAGATTGGAGGATAAACAAAAATCTAAAAATATAATAGAAATCGATTCCTACAGCCGACGTTTTGTTGAAAAATTATCATATAGAGACAGTCTGATAATAGAATATAAACAATAATACAATTTAATGGAACATCACTGAAAAGCCTGTCAATAGAAAAAGGCAGAAATTAGATTTAGTAAGATTGGAAAATTAATGTGTTTATAATTTTTAGAGAAAAAGGTTTTATTCTTCTTCTTAACCTCAAACCTACTAAAAGAATGAATTTGAGTTATAACATTATGTACTGATAAGTGCAAGTTGAATATATCGTCGACGTCAGATATGTGTACAAATCTTGAAATGACTTGTTTGGAATGGATACAATTCGAAAAAAAAATATCGCACGGTACATTATGTGAGGAAGTCGGTACACAACTCTATTACCATTATGGTTTATATGGGAATCCTGGATTTTTTCAATCCCACAATCCCGGGAACTTGGTGCGGGATTTCCCGTGATTTTTTTATTCTTTAATAGAGTTTTAAGCTAGTATGCAACAATTTTGGGTTTTTTTTTTTTAATTTAAAATATTGATTTTTTTTTAATTAATTAAAAAAAACTATTCAACATTAAAAAATACGGTTTAAAATTTAAAAAACTGTATTACTTACAAGAAATATTATTTAGGCAGAGTTTTTGGATGTCAGCAGAATTTGGTTTAGATATATGTATATCATATGAGTACTTCTGAATATCTGCATACTTAGAACCATAATGTACAGAAAACATTATTTTTGTGTTCCTTATTTTCGGTTGATATTTTAAATGGAAGTTCCAGGAATCATTTAAACATATTGCATTGTGCATAAACTAGGGCACATATTTAAAATTTCTATAAATAGAGAATAAAGTCCAGAATATCATAAAAAAAAATATTTTTTTTAAATCTCTCTAAAACTTTATTTTAATAAATTTGTTTTTCCCCTGTTCGATACAAGTTTGCACCAACTAACAATTCCAATATATTCTGAAAGAAAGAATGAGGAATATCTATTTTCTGAATAGGAGATTTAGGTGCCTATTCCTATTTGTGACTCATTGTGACCATCATAAGACTATTTTTAAGATTGAGAGTCTTAACTTTCCATACAAAACAACAATAAAATTCAATAAATTCAAATTTTATTTGTAAATTTTATGATTGTGTCGATATCAGGTCTTAATTTTTTTGAAGTTTTCAAAAAAAAATTTGAATAAATATAAAAAAACAGTGTTGTTAAAAATAAAAGGCCTGTTTATCTATTACGAAAATACTCAAAACGATAGCAATTGACAATTACTTTAGTTAAAAATATATGGGAAACAAAAACAAATTTTCGTTACTTTGCTTTCGTGTAGATCATTTTCGTAATACATAAACAGGGGCTAAATTGAAAACATACCACATTTGAGAATAGCACGATACAACATTTTTACGTATGTTTTGTTAGGACGATACAACAGATAGCACACCCCTTGTGAATTACCTAATAATTTATTAAGACTCTCCAACAACAACCACATGGGGAATACAGTCACAACTAAGAGTCATTTTATTTTTCGTATTTTTCGTAGGAATAGGCATGTTAGTCTGATAATAATTCACGGATTCTTGACAGTTAACACAATTTGTGGCCCATATATTAATTTCCTTTTCCATTGCAGAAATATTTACTTGTTATGAATTTTCTAGTAGCATGAACTCCAGGATGTGGGGCCCAATATAAATTTATAAAAATATGTTTACCTAAAGAATTTGGAACAAAAGGACGATTAGCTTTTCCTGAATTTTCACTTCAAATCAAAATAAAGGATGGGACTTTAAATTTCCTTCAAATTGTTTTTGAGTTTATCAGAAATAAGTCTTCTTCAATTCATCATCATTTCTCTGTTCCTTGTACAATAATTCCAGATCGATAGTGTGACTAGTAAAAGTGGAGTATTTACATTCAGCTGGAGAAAGTTTTCATCTATCGTTGGCACCTGCTGCTAACGATAGATGAGCAGATTGGTCGAAATGGGTCAGCAAGGTTTTCTCAGAGAATTTAAGTTTTAATGCTTTAAATCAATCTTCAGCATCGTTAGACCACAGAAGTTTCTTGGCCTTATTTTTAGGCGCTTTTGTGATGAAATCGTGAAGTGGTGAAAGATGAGTGGCGACCATTGGAACATACTTATGGTAATAATTAATCATACCTATAAATTTTTAAAATTATGTCTTTAAATTAGGTACGAAAGAAGCACTTTAACTCTATCAGTTGAAGGTTTAATTCCTTATGGAGAAATTTCATAACCTAAAACGTCAAGGTTCGATACACCAAAAAGGCATTTTGATGCCAGTAAACCAGCTCTCTGCAAATTATGGCTTCAATAAAAGCATTAGTTTTTGTTTTTGCAAATTCTGCCTAAACTTTGACGATGAAAAACAGCCTAAATAGAAAACTGAATTGATTAATTCCAAGCCAAAATTGATTATTTTACTATTGATATGATCAATGCCTTCACAATTCCGCGTATTTAACAAAATATTGCACACGTTTCAAGGTACACCTAAAAAGTGTATCTTGTACCTCCTGGATCTTTCTAAGAGTAATATCAATATTTTTGTTGGTTTTTGTACTTGACACTTCAGGTTTTTGGTTTTGTCTGGAGGATGATGGGGCCAGAGCATATAGCCTAAACCACATAAACGCAGTGTCGACCGCAGTGCGACGTTTTGTCGATAAAGCAGTTTTTTCATCTTCTCTATTTGTCACTGCCGAGAAAGTAGAAAAGTTTTTAAATAAACAAGAGCTATTTTTAAACAAAATACAATAAGAAATTTTTAAAAATATTAAATCGTTTTCGAGAAATTCAAGAACAAAGTTTTACTGTAAAATCACTAACCTTGGTATTTCTATTCCAAGAAATATTGAAAGAAAAAATTACGCCGTTTCCTTTTTGACTATAAATACACTGAAAAAAATCCATGAGACATTCTCCGAAGAAAACATTTGCAGTTATTTTTTTTTTTCGTGGAATATACGAAATTTTCGTGTATTTTACGAAACTCAGTTTAGTTTAGTAATTTTGCTAGACTAACGAAATTTTTTCATATTTTTGTTGTTGTATTGTATTTTAAAGGGTTTTTTTTTAATTTTTTTTAACGAAATAAATAGTAATTTAAAAATTTATCAAAATCAATAAAACTTGAAATATAATCAGATCTAAAATTGTGAATAAGAAATTTTCTTATTAAATGTAGAAAATGTAAATATCTCTAAAGGCAAGTTTTCAAAAATCAACCAATCAGAATATTTTATTTTTAAATACTTTGTTCCGATTGGTTGATTTTAAAAACCTTGATCAATAATATTGAACGAGTATGGTTGCCTTAAAAAAAAGACGCATTTTGTAAAAAATATCAACTTTATAAAGTACTTTTAACTTTTATACATTATTTTCAAAGTATATTAGGTATGTATTTTTTTTTTCAGTGTAGTCTAGGATAAACAAAAATTTTCATATACTATTTCCATTCAGTATTTTCATGGTCATGCTACCGCCCATTGCTATATCTTATGGTCTATTAGTCCTTGACACGCTTCCGTAAACTACGGGAAACATTCTTTACCAAACAAGAAATATTATGAAAAACTTGCAAAAATAATTTTAATACAAAAATATTCTCAACAACAACTCAATTTAAAATAAGATGCAGTTTTATTATAATTAGTTTAATTTTATCAAAAAAACTCTGTTTACACCCAATAAATACCTTTAAGTAGCAGTATTTTGGAAACTTTGCATGATATCTCAACAAACACCACAGGACATTTACAAGACGCACGTTTTTACTTATTAAGCAAAATCGACAAAAATGTTTAAACATTTTTTGTAAAATTTTTCATTTGGGACAACATACTGTGAACGCAAAAAAGAATGTTACACAAAAGTGGACAATAGATTGAAGGAAAAGTAAAATAATGGAAAGAACATTATTTATGGAAAAAATATCCAGAAGTGGGCGGCATATAGTTTAAGATCTTTAAACGGCCAGGCAGTTTATTAGGTGATTTTTTTAAAAATAATTTACTAGCAATTAATTGGAAGGGTTGTTGAAATAACTTAATTATCTGAGTATGATAAGGTGTGAATTTTGTTTAAATATCAGTTTTTCCACTTACCAAACTGGAAGGATTCTTAAGAAGATAATTATAGGATTCATCTTAATTTATATTTAGTGTTAAGAAGCTATCGTGTTGATTTTTAAAGTTAAAACATTTTTCACACCTCTTTATATATGGAGCAAGAGTTTTTGTATTGTGATAAAATGATTTAAAATCCAGGAATTTTTTCAACCACTTTTTTCGAGAAACAATTAAAGTAAACAATTTTTTTCTTAAATTTTCGTAAAAAAATAACATTAACTTAGACAGGATGATCCCTTTAAAGACTGTTGTCTCCTTGGCAAACAAACAAATAATTCCACATAACACACACAAATTGTTATTATTATAATCTACTTTTCTTTGTTCAACTGTAAATATGATCGACCTGGTTCTTTCTTTGCTTATTTCATCAGATCATCCTTCGTACTTTGGCACCTCATTAGATTATTTATTTATTTTTATAAATCTTTTTAGTTCCCATTTTTTAGTTCACACCTTAAATAAATATTGACTTTGAAGTCAACTTACGATTATGTATGCCATTTTAATAAGGCTTTTAAGGACTGGCGCCTTAGTTTACCTATTAGTTTGCAATTTTTAAGTGTTTTTTTTTGCAAAAAAATCTTTAGGTTGATCTATTTTCTGACACTGTAAAGGTTGGTTGATGTTTTGTTTCGAAGAATTATGATTTTAAATTTTTGGACATAAATTTTGCACTGATACAGATTTGTTTTTTTTTTCCAAAACTCATAATGAAGTTGAAAATATTTTAAAGGAACATGTGGATGATTTAGGTTGTTATAAATATAAAAAAATTATTTTATTATAAAGCACGAAGAAGATGAAAACTGTTATCTGCAAGATAAGAAGGAAAGTTAAAGACGGTCAATCTTTTGCGCGCTGGGCACCAATAAGCGCTAAACATCTAAGTAAGGAGCTTAATTATATTCCGATTCTTAAATAGTGGGACCTCAAGAATGTGTCTTTTCACGACTATTACACAACTTTACAAATTCCTATAAACTTAGGACTCGAGCAGATGAGAACGTTTCTTAACACTGAATTCGAATATGCGATTCGTTTGTCAAGATGGAACCTAGTTTTAAAGTTTTCGCATGTTGGCAACACTGCGCTGCCATAACGACTATCAACTGTTGGCTTCGCTAGAAATATTCATAACATTGAGTGCGTTCGGCAGATAATATTTAATAGTCAAAAGTTCTACAACAGTTGTACAACTACCTGCTGAACGACTTGATCACTAACAGCTCAGGTAGCGCTGTTATATTTTGGTAGCGTAAAAACTGTTTGCTACTTTTGATCAAATAGTGATACATTTGTTGTTGTTGATTTAAAAAGAATTTTTTTTGTAAGAATGACAATTAAAAACATACAAATATAATTCAAAAACAAAATTTATAAAAAATCAAAGAAAACTATAAAAAAAGTGTACCCAGTGCACAATTGGAGTCCGAAAACACTCATAAAAGAGCTTTCGACCTTCTGAAATCGTAACTATATGTGGGTGTTTTCCTTCACCGTTGAAGCCTCTTTCTGAGCGCACTTTTATGACTCATAAAAGACTCCAAATTATGAGCATTGCTGGAGAATTTTGAATTTTCTGAGCCATTTATGAATAATGTTTGAGTTATTTATGAGTATTGAAAAAATTTTTAGATACACTCATAAATAAGAGTCTATTATGTTTCATTTATGACTCTAAAATTTGAGCACTCCGAAAATGCTTTATGATTTTATAATTCCTGAGCGCTCAGAAAAATGTTGGCTGGGTATTAAAAACAACACAAAGAAAACACCGTTCAGCAGAGTAAAGCCCAAACCACATAGTGAAAGTGCCAGTACTGTCAAATTTGTTCTCGAATTTCGCGAAAACGATTTAATATTTTTTTAAATTTCTTATTGCCTTTTGTTTAAAAACAGTTCTTGTTTATTTAGAAATTTGGCAGTTTCTTGGCAGTGCACAGTGGGCCAGCATCATCGAATTTTGGTCAAAACTAGAATATTGAGTCTGGTTGTTGCTGATCACGAATCTGAAATAAAAAATATAAAATTCAAAATGACGGATCCAAGATGTCGGCCATTAATTTTTAGTTTTTAATATATTGGACTTAAAATAATCAATCATATAGGTCTAGGTTCCGCAGGTTAAAAATCTGAAATTAAATTTTTGAAATTAAAATGGCGGATCCAATATGGCGAAAAACAATGTTTTCATTAAATTTCTTATGTCGTCTGATTTACTTCAAATTTCCACCAGAGGAAGTTTTTGGGTAGCAGATTACGAATCTGAAATCAAATTTAAAAAATTCAATATGGCGGATCCAATATGGCGGCCATAAATTTAAAATTGTTATGTGTTGGAAAATAAATTACACTGTACAAAAAAAAGGTTCTGATGACAATTGATTCAAGCAGAAGGACCAAAGAAAAATATAAGTGTATCGGCGTTTAAAAAGTTTTCGTCTGGCCCTATGTTTTTGGGGGGTTAAAATTTCCCCTCTTTTGAAAATTTTTATTGTGAATCGGTATAGGGAATCATGTGAATCTTCCATTTTAGGTATAGCATATGTTCAGCGAACTTATGTAAAACACTACGTGGGACATTTTTGTGGAACATTTTAACCCTCTAACTCTGCAATTAAAGGGTGTATTTTGGTCCTTTTTTAAAAGTGTCAAAAAAGACCCATAAGTTGAAGAGGTAGAGGGTTAAAATGTTCCGCAAAAATATTTGACATGAAATTTTACTATAAGTCTCTGAAGACGTCAAAGTTGAAAATTTAACTTCAATGCCAGAAATAAGTCAAAACTTAAAATGTGTTTAAGGGTTAATTTCGTACTTATTCAGAATTGGCACACAAATGTCCCACAAACCTGGACTTTAGGAGGTTAGTCTGTGTCAGAAAACCAGAACCTACATTTAAGGTAATTTTTAGTGCTATTTTTTAGTTTTTACTAAAACTCTGGAATGCTGGAAATCAGCGAGATATGAAGGTACTTTTTCAGTTAAAGGGCAAAATCTCGAAAGTTTATGAACGGGCGAACGCGTGTTTTCTACTTTTGCCAGAATTCTTGAGGAACGAAGAAATCGACTTCTTTGATAAAACATTGACAAAATTTTGGTTCTCCACAAAAATTTGAAATGACATTTAATAATTTACGGTGAATTTTTTAAAATTACAATGAGTGTTATTTTTGTTCGGTTTAAGATCAAATATTACAAATTCTAAATAGAATTTACAATTTATTTTACAACAAATAGAGAAAAAAAAACTTTCCGAGAACTAATGGTTGAGAATTAATGCATTTTCAAGTGATACCAATTCACTGTCATCAGATTGTCTTTAGGGGTTTCTCTCTAGGCTATAATGTAGATTTTAGTTTTTTGTTTATACATATATGTTAACTTTCAAAGAAAAACATTTTGAGAAGTAAACTTAAACATTTTTACTTATCCATTTCATATTATAACGAAAACCACATGTTTTTAACAAAGCTATTATTTTTCTCTATGTTATAGTTGTTACTTTTTATTGAAGCTCCAAGTTCTTTGCGTTCGTTCTAATCACTATAAATACAATTAAAAAGCTTGAATGTTAAAAAGCATTCTACTGTGTTAACCCTGGGGACCCGACCATGACTTCCAAATGTTTTCTTTGATGTTTTGTCTTTTGTTATCTTTTGGAACTCATATTATATATACACCTTGGAAAACTATCAAACTGTCAAATAGTTGTTGGTAATGCAGTACCCACAGAACATACATAGAAGATTAAGTTCCCTATGTACGTTATTTTCTCCAATATTGTGATCAAATACTTCTTCTTGTTACATTGTTGCTGTTTGACATTAGTTAGAATAAAACGTCAAGAAAATATTATCGTGTTGTTGCTGTTTTACTATGTATTTTGTAAACGTCAAAAGTAAATCGTTTGCTGTCACTAATAAATGTGCGTGATCAGTGCAACCATGTGATATTAAAGGGTTGTCCAAACATAATGCACGATGTTAATTGTGAGTCACACCTTAACGTCAAGTTTTTTGCCCAACTTAATTTGACATTTGACATTGTTGAAGCCATTTACGAAAATGGGCGTTCAAATCTAAATGCATTTCGTGCACTTCGAGGCACACTTTCACCTCAGTGGATTCGTTAACATGCAGAATTGCCGTATTTGGGCAAATGAGAATCCACGAGTGATTGTTGAAAGGCCGATGCACACACAAAGAGTGACTGTTTGGTGCGGTTTATGGGCTGGCGGCGTCATCGAGCCGTACTTCTTCAAAAATGAGGTCGGCCAAGCAGTTAGCGTGAATGGTGTTCGCTATCGCGAGATGATAACGTACTGCTTGTGGTCAGAAATTGAGGATATGGACCTAGACGATATGTGCTTCCAAAATAGCTTTGAAATTTGGTACACTGACATAGAACCCCTTAGTTAAGAAAAATTAAAATTTTTGGAAATATTGGGCCAAGGACACGCTCACCTCCCATAGGTCTTGAAATTTAAAAATATCATATTAGCTACATAAATGGACGTAAAATTATAGACGTATATATTGAGATACACATAAAACTGGAAACGTGTGTGTAAATTTTATCAAAATCGAAGCAAGGACTCTTAGTCCTGCCATATATCCTTTACTTTAAAATCTTTATAAAACCTGCAAAAATTATCCGATTGAAAGAAATTTAGTACGTGAATTGATATAAGGTCATGCCATATTTGTGCCAAATTTGGGTTAAATCGATTCATTAATAAAAAAAAATAATGCCTATCATAAAAAATGCGTTTTGAATGATTTTTCTAAAACAAAAAAAAAAAATTAAATAGGATTAAAATAGGAAACCTTGTGAATCCTCCATTTTAGGTATAGGATATGTTCAGCGAACTTATATAGAACACTACGAGGAATATTTTTGTGGAACATTTTAACCTTCTAGCTCTTCAATTAAAGGGACTGTTTCTGGCCTTTTTCAAAACGGACAAAAACGACCCGTAAGTTGAAGAGTTAGAGGGCTAAAATGTTCCATAAAAATATTTGTCATGAAATTCTACTACAAGCCTTTTAAGACATCAGCATTGAAAATTTAACTGCAGTGCCAGTAATAAGTAAAAACTTAAAGTGTGTTTAAGGGTTAATTTCGTACTTATTCAGAATTAGCGCTCAAATGTCCCACAAACCTGGATTTTAGGGAGAAACCATGGGAATCTTCCATTTTAGGTATAGGATGTGTACAGCGAACTTATGTAAAACACTACGGGAAACATTTTTTTGGAACATTTTAACCCTCTAACTCTTCAACTTACGGGTCTTTTTTGTCCCTTTTTAAAAAGGGGCCAAAAAATTCCCTTTCATTGAAGAGTTGGAGGGTTAGAATGTTCCACAAAAATGTTCCTCGTAGTGTTTTTTCGCGGTGATACACTCAAAAAAAAGTCAGTAAATTCAGCAAAAAATGTTGCTGTGTCAGCATATTTTTAGTCAGGAGCGTGCAAATGAAAAAACTCCTTGCTAAAATCACTAAACTTTTTGAAGAAGACTGAAAAAAACTCAAAAAATTTGTAGAGAAATTTTACTTTAGTTAATTTAATTGCTGAAAATTTAAATATAGAAATTGTGTAGAGTTGTTTAAATTATCTTTTCCGTTGTCTGTACTACATCCAGACAAGCTGCGACTTCTACATCCTGTCTATCTGGTTTTCGTCCACGCTATAATTGCGGTTATCAGCACAATTTTTGTAGCAAAATAAATTAGTAAAACATTCGTTCAAAATTAGTTTAGTGCTAAAAAAATATGACTAAAACATCAGCTGAAAACGTAATTTCAGCAAAAAAAAATTGCTAGAATCTAGTACACTTGATATACAAGACGTTTTACTAATTTTTCTACTAACTTATTTTTTTTGAGTGTACTTTAGTGAATTTGCTCCCAAAGTTCAAAAATAATTTTTTATCAGCTGGTAATTTAAATACAAAATGAAATATATGTAGCTTTTATTACGTGAATGAGATATAAAAAGGAGTCTTTAAAAAAAAGCATTTCTTTTGATTTTTATAAAAAAATTGGTAGATATTTTTTTTAAATATAATAACTAAAGGTCTATTCCTAACAAAAAAAATAATATGAAAATCAAATAACATAATTTTTTTAAATATATTATCAAGATTTGGTAATTTTTAGGATTTTAACCAAAACTTAGTTTACTTAAAGATTTATTAATGAAATAGGAAATGTCTTTTTGCCAAAGTTTATACTTTTATTTTTTAAATAATATTACTTTAATTTTTCCAAAAAAATTATACTATTTCATTAAAATCTAAGAAAGTTGGAAACTTTTTCGTAACCCATAAAAGATAAAATTACAAAAATACATTTTTTAACACTTTGAAAAAAAATTTTTTTTATACCCGTGAAAAAAAATTTATCCGGTAGCATATCTTTTTTTATTTGGCATCATACTAAATTATAAATTTCATCTGGAAAATGGATTAATCAAATAGTATATAAACGAATAAAAAATATATTTGAATTGATATAATTTCATCCAATTTTATCGGAGTTTTGGTCTTATTCAACTGCATTAAATTTTGTTTTTTTATATATGAATATGTAGTGTAGGAAATCAACCAATTAATTAACTGAGAGAATTATCTGAATGATATTAATAAATTTTTGTATAAGACCGATGAATTTTCACTGGGCCTCGGCCACTGAAACTTTTTATTGAATTAATGGAATTTTTCATAAAATGTTGTGAAAATGTTCATTTTATTTATTAAAAGTTTTATTCACTTAATGAAAAAGTTTCATTAAATCTAGATTCATAAATTATATGAAGGTTTTGCATCTAGTTTAACAAAATTTTTCATTTACCTTGTGAAGAAAACTTTATTATTTATTATTTTACGCAAAAGTATATGGCTCTAATGCATAAACTTTTCTTAATTTTGCGTTAAGGTATACAATTGCCAATGCATTAATTTTACTTATTAAACGTTTATTAAAAAATGCTATGCATAATCGTAAAATAACAGTTTGTTAACTTCTCGTTTTATTCTGGCAACACCCTAATTTAACGGGTCTCCACTTTCAAATAAATTGTTAGTGATTCATAAAGTTAGCAAACGATTGGCTCGTTAATCGTAGGTGAATAATATTGTTTTGAAGATTTTAAAAATAAAAATAATTTATAATAAATCGAAACATGATGAAAAAAATGTTTATACATAACAAAGAAGTAATAATGGAAAACTAATATTTAAAAGAAAGTTTAATAGTACGAAAACTGAATGCATTCGAATGACGATTATGTTTCGATTAAATCAACAATTTATTTTATATTTTATTTGTACACCAATTTGAGAAAATTTTATGAAAAAAGGCTTAAATGGTGCAATTGTTCCAGATTTTTTTAATTTGTTGGATATAAAATATTGTAGTTTACATATTCTTGGGTGGATGACCCTTAAAAAAGTCTTTAAATAGATAAAAACTCACTATTTATGATTTCAACTGAGACATTTTTTTCATTTTGTTTATGAAATGCTTATTTTAGGCTTTACCCTAATTTAACATATTATTAATTTTGTCCTTATTAAACGAATTATGTATACTGTTTTTGCCAAATAAGCTTAAAAACGTGTAATTAAACTGTTAACAAAATTTATGCATAACACCGTATAATTGTATTTAAATCAACAACATGTTCGATTCGAGATACTAAATAATTTTATCTAAACTATTTTTGGTCTTGGGTCACATTTAGTCTTTTATCTTCTACGAGATATAATTTGATCAAGTATATGTATTTGTATATGGCATATAAAATGATATAAAAGAAAAGATATTTTCGGATATGAATATATATGGTAATGAATAAGAAAATTTTGAAAATCGGAATCGCAGATAAACTCAAATATAATTTTATACGTTGTTATTCACTCTATAATATGAATAGATATAATTGGATCAAACCCAACTTCATTGAATCTAATCGTTTTTTCACGGGTAGTTAAATTAAGAAATTGGTTCTTTTTTTTATTTTTTCTTATACAATATTATAAGAGCATGACAAAAAATTTTAAAATTTTAAAATCAATTAACATATTTTTTTTTAAAGTTCTATTTAACTTTTGATATTTTTAGGCTCCCAGCATAAATATTGTAAAAATTCAAAAAATAATTTGATATGTTATTGCAGATTTTTTTACAATTTTATTATTTTTTTATTGATTCGAATATATTCAAATATTTAAAAAAAAGAAAAATTTTAAAGATATCTCCAAAAATGAATTTTTACCAATTTTTTTGTAAGACCTAAAAAATTCATTTTTTTGAATTACATGCAATGTTAAAAATTTAGCGACTTCAGCGACCTCTAGTGTAGACAGAATGAGTTATACCTGAAAGGATAATATTTACAAGATTAAGTAATTTTAGTATATATAGAAAAAAAAATATTTTCGTCGAAATCGGAGACAGAATTTTTTTTTTGATTTTTGTCTGAGACAAAGCACTGTGCGTCTTGGCGATGTTAATTGGCCGCCACAATCATGTGGTTTGACAACGTTTGACTTCTTTCTTTGGGGATATTTAAAAGAAAAAGTGTACGTCAATAAGCCAAGAACAATTCAAGAGCTAAAGGATGAGATCACTCGGCACATTAACGACATTTAACCTCAATTATGTCTCAGAGTCATTGAAAATATGGACCATCGGATAGAGGTATGCCACCGAAGCCGTGGCTAGCATTTGGCCGATATTTTGTTTCAGACAGAATTGTCATATATCCTTCTATCATAATAAAAAATATTAAGATAATTCTCTGAAAATTTTTTGTTTTATTTAGAATTAACATCGTGCGTTTTGGTTGGACAACCCCTATACTGTGGCAGTAACCAACATATGATTTGAATTGGTGGTGCAGAAAACTAGAATCTAAAAAACATCAAGTGTCATACAGGCTTATTGCTGTACTTTACCAGGCTGTAGTTATTACCACTGACCTTTAAGTTAATTTGTTTACTTAAGCTGCACTCAACAAAGCTTTACAGATACTACATTTTGGGTAGTAACATAATATTTGGTGTTTCTAACTGTAATTACTTTAGCTTATTTAAAATTTGAATTAAAAATTCCAAACTCTTCTCCAGTTATTATCCTTCTGACTTTTATTTGCAAACTAACCCCTAAATTCATAAACGCTTTGTAAAATTATAGGAGGTTTATTGAACAAATTTTGTATGAAAATGACGTTTTGTAAACCTGCTACAACTTTACAAAACATTTATTTATGAATTGAGGGGTAAGAATTTATCAATACAATACAAACTAAGGAAGAATTTTTTAAAAATCAACGAATTTTTTTAATTTTTAAATAACTAACAAAAATAACTGTTTACTGTTAGAATACTAATTTGGTAGTTGTTTATTATTGTATTGAAAATAACTGCTTTAAACAACTTTTACGAAGTTCCAATACTTTTCGTTAGTTCTTTTCTTAAATAACTGTCATAACAGTTGCTTTGTATTTTTCCAAAGAAAAAGAAATGTACTAGGGCAAGGAATTTCATGCACTTAAAAATGGAAAATATGCGCCTAAAATATGTGGCTAAAAAAGAAAAATATGCATTAAAAATATAAAAAATATGCACTAAAAACTATTATTTATGCAAAAATAATGCACTTTAAAACTTAAAAATATATTTAAGTTAGTTATTTTGCAAACAGACACAGAACTCGAAGATTTCCCATAGGAGGCTACTAAGAATGTTTATTTTGATTGAATCAAAATATGAAAACCCCAGGAAAATTTTTTACAATCGGTAGCCAACCACACCCATTCTACAACTGGTTCCACTGCAACCGATTCCATGGAACTGGTTCCGGAACCAGTTCCTGGGATCCTATATAGAAGGTGTGGGTGACGTAGAATCAGTTCCAGAACAAGTTCCAGAACTGATTCTGGAGCAACCGGTTCCACTTTGGAACCATAGAAGGGGTTGCTTTTGGGACAATTTCAAACAAAAAGAATCGGTTTTAGAATCGACAGTAGAAGGGGTTGTGAATGAAAAGTAGCTATTGTACAACCGATTCTTTGGAACAGAAAATTTTCCTGGGACGTATCAATTTTTGATATTTTTTTACAAAATAAAAAATGCTCCTAAAAATTAAAAATATGCATTAAAAAGCACAAAATATGCATTAAAAAGGCACCAAATATACATTTAAAGTCAAAATATGCAAAAATATGCAACTACAAATCGATGCCGTTTTGTTCTAAATTTGATGATTGGGATAAATATTTAGTACATATTAGTTTTGGACTATCGAGAAAAGACATGCATTTGCATGGAATTCCTTGCCCTAGTAATTACTGTTAAAAACACCAACCACTGATTACTACACAAATATCTGTCGTGTAGTAACTGTCAAAATCTTCTGAGTGCAAACAGAATAAAAATTTCAAATCTCTAAGTTCAAAATGATTATTTTGAGAACTACACCTTTTGCAACTGTAATTCAGAATTTCCATTTGAAATTCAGAAAATATCAATTGAAATTCAGAATTTCCATTTGAAATTCAGAAAAGATCAATTGAAATTCAGAATTTCCATTTGAAATTCAGAAAACATCATTTGAAATTCAGAAAATATCAATTGAAATTCAGAAAATATCATTTGAAATTCAGAAAATATCAATTGAAATTCAGAAAATATCATTTGAAATTCAGAAAATATCAATTGAAATTCAGAAAATATCAATTGAAATTCAGAACATATCAATTGAAATTCAGAAATCGTCATTTGAAATTTAGAAAATGTCAATTGAAATTCAGAAATTGTCATTTGAAATTCAGAAAATATCAATTGAAATTCAGAAAATATCATTTGAAATTTAGAAAATTTCAATTGAAATTCAGAAAATATCTTTTGAAATTCAGAAACCGTCCTTTGAAATTCAGAAAATATCAATTGATGTTCAGAAAACATCAATTGAAATTCAGAAAATATCAATTGAAATTCAGAAATCGTCATTTGAAATTCATAAAATATCAATAGAATTTCAATTGATATTTTCTGAATTTCAATTGATGTTTTCTGAATATCAATTGATATTTTCTGAATTTCAAATGATATTTTCTGAATTTCAAATGATATTTTCTGAATTTCAATTGACATTTTCTGAATTTCAAATGATATTTTCTGAATTTCAATTGATATTTTCTGAATTTCAAATGACGGTTTCTGAATTGCAATTGATATTTTCTAGTGTTTCCAATTCGGTTAATCGATTAACCGATTCCTCGATTAATCGCCTCTATTTCGGTTAATGTCGAAACAAATAATTTAAAACTCAAATAATTATTCGATCCGAATAATCGGTTAAAATAGATCGATTAACCGGTTACAATTTCAATATGGAATTTTTCCCTTATTTTTTTCCCAAAACTTCATAATTTTCTTAACTTTGGCTAAAAAATTACAAGAAAAGCTTAGAATAAACATAAAATTACTAAAATACCATCAAATTCTTTTAAAATTGAGTGAATGAGGTCGTTAAGCCTTTATATACCTTTTTTAATCAAAACAAAGGTGTTTCTAAAACTACCCAAAATACACGAAGTGTCTGGCTGGATCAGCGTCGAAGTGCTCTATAGGCTTTAATCAATACAGTAGGCGATTTTTGATTCTATTCTTTTAAAAATTAAAACTATAGAATTTACACTATTTCCATGTCCTTCAAGGCAAGGTTGCATTTTTTCAAATATGTGTCCCACAACTGTCAACTGACATCTTAATTCTGTAGAAACTCTACCTTTTCTCACATCTCCAAAGAAAGTGTGTATAATCGATTCAAAACCACATCAATTCTACAACATCTCCAACTACACCATTTTCAGTTTTATTTCAAAATTGTTTAAAAATGTTTTAAAATTATCCAAATATATTTTAAAATTGTCTAAAAAGGTTTCAAAATTGTTTAAAATGTTTCAAAATTATCCAGAAATTTTTTTAATTCTACCAAAAATGTTTTAAAATTGTCCAAAAATCACTCAAAATTGTTCAAAAATGTTTTAGAATTATCCAAAAATCTTCCAAAATTGTCCAAATATTGTTTATTGTTTAATTGTCTAAAAAACTTTGACATTTGTCCAATTACATTTCAAAATTGTCCAAAATGTATTTTAAAATTTTCAAAATGTATTTCAAAATTACAAATATATTTCAATATATTTTATTTGTATTTAAACTGAGCAAAAACCAGGTGGGTTTTCTACAAAACTAAATTACAAAAGCCAGATCATTTACACTGCTTATTTGGTTTTTCTTTGTCACATCACTTTTTTATTAAACACTTTTCTTTATATTTTTATGGTTAAATTAAATAAAAGAAATTATTAAAACATTTAAAAATGTATAACAACACACAATATTAAACTAAAACTGAAATATTAAAAAAAAAATTAAAAAATATATTTTTGACACTTGCTTTAATTCTATATTCCTTGTAACAAGGTGTATCGAAAATTACTTATAAAAGAAATCGGGTGTATCAAAACTGCAAATTTCAGATATTTTTAGTTGGTTTTTGGCAAAAACCAGGTACAATCTGGTTTTCAGTTTGTATGAATATTGTGTAGAAAAACTAAATTAATTTTAAAGTTTTCGGTTCAGAAACTAAATATACTATAAGAAAATTATATTTGTATTTTAAAATTGTTCAAAACATTTCAAAATTATTCACTTGCATTTAAAAATTTTAAATCTGTATTTCAGAATTGTGAAATTGCATTCAAAATAATTCCATTTGTATTTCAAAATTCTCCAAATGTATGTCAGAAATTTCCAAATGTATTTAAAAAGAAATTTTGTATCCAAATTTTTACAGATTAAATACAAAAATTCGTAAGAAGTAAAAAATCTACCTTGAGTTATGCTATATTTAACTTACTAATATTTAGAAAAAAATCTCCTAGTTTCAGCAGTTTCTTTTGCCATTTTTAACAAATTTTTAATAACTTCAGCTATATTATACATAAATTTTTCTATTAGTATAAGAAATGTTTCAATTTAGATAATCTCAGATTCCGAAACTTTCAGCAAAACACTCCAAAATAGCTAAACTCATTCAAAATAGAACTAATTAGAGGTGATTTTTGTTTTATCTCTAGTGTAGATGTGCTTTATTAATTTAAAAATTTTTTTCAATACACGATCATGTGTCATGTTGATATTTAACAAAAACAGGAAGCTGTTTTTGTTGGTAAAAAGTTAGGGAAATACATTAATTTTGTTTTAAACGATTAATCGATTAATCGCCAATTTTCTCGAATAACCGACCCGAATAACCGGTTAATCAGTTTTAGTGATTTTTCGAATAATGCAATAACCGGTTAACCGCCTATGTCGAATAATTGGAAACAGTAATATTTTCTGAATTTCAAATGACGATTTCTGAATTTCAATTGATATTTTCTGAATTTCAATTGATATTTTCTGAATTTCAATTGATGTTTTCTGAATAACAATTGATACTTTCTGAACTTCAAATGGTATTTTCTGAATTTCAAATGATATTTTCTGAATTTCAATTGATATTTTCTGAATTTCAACTGATATTTTCTGAATTTCAATTGATAATTTCTGAATTTCAAATGGAAAATCTGAATTTCAATTGATGTTTTCTGAATTTCAAATGGAAATTCTGAATTTCAATTGATGTTTTCTGAATTTCAAATGGAAATTCTGAATTTCAATTGATATTTTCCGAATTACAATTGCAAAAGGTGTAGTCAAAAAACTAGTGCTTTTTAGAACTAATTTGACTATTTTCTGCTGGGCGGCTAGCACCATTGGATTCAGTGTACTCAAATTAAGTTTAACCATCGGGTGCCCTGCTTATTTGAGAAAAGGAGTTCCCGATTCGAGCGCAGTGAAATTTATCGGGAAAAGGTAAAACAAAGCCCTTTATTAGGAATATCTTAGAACACATGACGCTAGCTCAGCATCGATATATAAATCAACGTGCTTATATTCTTAATCATGTTATTAATTTTGATATCAATGAAATTAACAACTTTGCAGATTCAACGACTTAATAACTTAAATAAGGCGTAACCCCCGCATCAGTAACATAAACCTCAAAATATTTATATGTATATCAAACCATAAAACCAACGCGTGAAATAAGTGAAATCTACGGAAAAAATCCATAACATAAAATAATTTTGTGTATACCTAAATATAAGCAACAACAATGTTAATCTAAGGATCTATGAAACCCTAGCAAAATTAACCCTCAAATAAGGTCAATTAGTGAAAGGATATGCAAAGTATCTACATAGACAAATCCTTTCGTATACTAAATCATAACAAACACAACATCCAGGAAAAGCAAGGGATCAACAAAGTAAAAACAAACATACTTAGTGAATAGAAAATGAACATGTTGACCAGACTTAAGAATTTCCGTATTAATCCTTTTTTCTCTCTACCCTTTTGCAATAGCGTCAGGAAGCAACATTTTACTACAGACGAACAAAGTCATAAAATTACTCTTTCTTCCTAATACGTTTACTGTCAGGTCATAAAACTATTTTGTTAAGGTTCTTAAGTCCTTTACTCGTATTTGTTGTCATTCTATGATTTTTCGACTTCTTTGACGAAACCCCTTCGTTAAAGTGTTACTTTTTCTATTTCAAACATGAACGGGGTTAAAAGTGAGAGAGTTAAGGATGAGTAGGAGAGCTACAAGAAAGGCTTAATCGAGTCAATTTGTAAAACAGGTATAACAAATAGGGGTGTCTATTTCGGTTTACAAATGTTGATCAATAGAATATCATTTTGGAAATTTTTTTTCTGAACTTCCCAGTGTAGAAACGGTAATGACATATCATTATTTTTTGGACTACCAGTAATGACACCCACTAACCTTCTGCCTTATTTTAAAACATATAATAATGAGTTATTGATAATGACTTATTTTTATCATTATTTCAAATAGAAAATAATTTTCTAGTTTTTTTAAAAATTTTTTGAAATCTATTTTTAGACTCAATATTTTTTAAACACTGGTAAGGATATATGTAACCAAATATTTTTTGATTTTTTGTATGTTGGCGAGTAAGCTTACTTGTGTACAGCAGGTCAATTATGTTTTTATCTATTAAATATTACATGTCGATATAGCTCAGATGGTATGGCTATTGACTGGCAATCTGTAGACCCAGGTTCGATTCCCGCACCAGCAAATTTTATTTAAAAAAAAAAAAATACAATAAAAAATATTTTTTTTATATAATTTATTTTTTTGAAAATCTATTTTTAGACTCATTATTTTTGTCAGTACTGGTAAGCACATAGGTAACGATATATTTTTTGATTTTTCGTATGCTGGTGTGTAACCATAACTCATTATTTTTCGCGACATTGCCATATAAAGGTAATAAGAAATGTAATAACAAAAGTAACTAGTTACCATTACCAAGTATGTAGTTACATAACCACATATCTGGTAATGATTTTCTACACTGGGTTTAGCTTGAGATTTGTTTATGCTTTTTAAATCCATACTACATGTTTTATATTTCTTTCAGGGACCGTAACGGTTAAGACTTTTATCATAAAAGTCAGAATAAAAAAGTTATTTTTGACTTTTATTTTTTTGAACAGAAACAAAAGTTATTTTTTGACTTTTATTTTTTCGAGCAATAAATAACGGTTATTTTTTACTTTTATTTTTTTGAGCAGAAATAAATGTTACTGTTTCGACAAAAAACACATTAAAATATGAGAAATCCCTATAAAAGCGAGCTCCATGGGCATTTTTAGTTGTCATTGATTAAAAAAAAAAAATTTAATCTTGCTCAAAAAAATAAAAGTAAAAAATAACTTTTCTATTTGCTCGAAAAAATAAAAGTCAAAAAATAACTTTTATTTCTGCTCAAAAAAAAATAAAAGTAAAAAATTTAAAAAGCAATGCTTTTTTGGAAGACTAGGCCATTATGATGTACTTGAATCAGTTATTTGGTTATATGTACCTTTTTTGTTTGAAAATTCAAAAATAACTGTTCTTTTCGGTCCCTGATTTCTTTTTAAATTAGAACATTTTGAAATAATTTCTTTGTATAGATGTGTTTTGCTCATACTGTTAAGTTCTTAAGTCAAGGATAATGATGTATTTTAACATAAATTTCGTTAAATACTTATGAAAAAAGGATACTGTATATGTGATAATGTGCTAAATTTTTGAAAATCATATTACTATTCAAATATTTGTTTGGTTTTAAAGATACAAACTGATATTCGCTTGTAGATCACCTGTGGTGTTTGATAAGTGAGAAATTTCGCAGTTAAAATGATACTGTTACAAATGCTACAATCTTTGTTACATTACTAATATAAATGCTACTCGTATCAGCTATGCCAGACTTTAAGTTTTTGGGGCAAAATCTCTGATTGGGAATTTAGTGTGAGGATTTAACAAATATTTTGGGAATGTTTTGGGAGTATTTGGAACTTTTGAAAAGTACTACTACTTACTTTTAGATATTTTGTAGAGGAAACATTTTTAGATCGAAGATGGCTCAATTTTTGTTTTTTCGGTTTCTTTAGTTCTATTTCAAAGAAAATATTGACACATTCATTGGTATATCTCACTTTCTGTTATTGTTTTTTTTACTCACGAGGGAACTAACTACCCCAAGGGGTACATGTCGATTTGAATAAAATTTATATAATATGTTATATTTAGAAGACGAAAATCTAAGCTTGAACTGTTCTTTGCAGTTGGCGGAGGTTCAAAGGCCCAACTATGTTTAGCGAAGATGAATTAAGGAAAATAACAATACTAAGAAAATACATTGAAGGGTCTCCCGGCTTCAATTCAGGTAGTACCCAATTTCCTTGCTTTTGGATGAATCCTGTTGCTTGTAAACGTTTTAAAATTGCTGATTGAGTGAGTCCCAATGATTTTGGAATTTCTTCTTGAGTTTGATAACAATCTTTATAGAGTAATGCCTCTTATTAATCATCTTCGAACTTTTTTGGCTGACAAGTCGGTCTTTGTCTTCCGAGTCAAAATCACCACTTCTGAACCGCACAAACCACTTCTCGCCGTTAAAATCGATGGAAGGTATTCAGAATAAACTTCGGTGAGCAATCGATGTGGTTCAGCTGCACTTTTTTTCAAATTGAAAAAGTAAAGCAAAACTTCCCGTAGATGCTTTGTTTTCACAAAATTCGACATTTTCGAAGGAAAAAACCGCTGTTTACACTATTTCGTTCAATGACTACACTCAACCAAAATAGTCTGTAATGGCTACTGAAGATGTTGCTGTTATTACGTGAAATTTAACTGTTTTGAGGCCAGCGGTATTTTTTTGCTAATTTTAGCAACACATGTCTACTGATCTGTAGTACAATAAAATTAGTTGAAAAAATTAGTAGCCGCTACTAAATTTTAGTAAAATTTATGTAAAATGCAATTCAAAATCGATTTGCTAAAATCAATCAAAAAACTTACTAAATATCATAATTTTAGTACAATGAAATTAGCAAAAATGAAATTAATATAAATAATTAGTTGCAGCTACTAAATTTCAGTAAATTGCTGTAAACTGTAATTTAAAATCAATCTGCTGAAATTAGCAAAAATTTGTACTAAAAAATAAAAAAACTGTTTGTAACAAGCGTATAATTACTTCATCGTACTTGAAATTTGGAGTCAAAATTGCAAACGGTTCTCCAGTTATTGACATTTTATGCATTGGAGATGCAATACAATTTTCTGGGTGTTATTTCTAAACTAAGAATATATCAATAGTAACAAATATAAACTAAACAAGAATTGTAAAAAATCAAAAAAAAATATTTTTAAATTAGTATATTTTTCTGCTAATTTTAGCACTCGGTTTTGAAAAATTAGCAAAATGTTTTACTGAAATCAGTAGCGAAAATTAGTAATAAAATCCATAATTTGTAATAAGAGAATAGCAAAAATGATTACTAAAAATAAAAATAGTACAATTTTTAATCAGTATAAAAATAGTATAGTGCAATTGGAAACTGTTTACAAATTTTTTTACAAACTTTTTTATCTGAGTATAAGTGTGAATAAATGACAGATATTTACCCTCCAAAATGTCATATAAGTTATTAGAGACACAAATCATATTGTTTGTAAAAAATACGCCATCTGTTGTGAATCCCGCATTTTTAAGTTAATCACTCAATAAAACAAAATCCTGCAAAATTTTAGTGCACCTTTTGCACTTGTTTAATAAGTACTTTTATTGAAGAGAATAAAGCACAATCACAAAGTGGTGTTTTTTGTCAGTCAACTTTCATATCAAAGAATAGCACAGCGGTAGAGAGCTAGTCTAGCAATCTTGAGGTCGCAAGTTCGATACCCTGTGGCGGCACCCTACGGGGAATGAGGAGTCAATTGCCCTCCAAGGACCTATCCCGTGACCGGTCAACCGTAGGCATATTACTAAATTAGTACAAATATGAACAAAAGAGAATGAATTAATTTTCTAAGTATTTTCTGATCCGTTACTTTCGCTGTTGCTTTTAAAAAACTTGACCGATACCGAAATAAAAAACGAAATTCGCAGCTTATTTGTAAAAATTTTTTTTTATTTATTTTACTCTTTTATTTTTAACTTTATTTTTTTACGATTTGCTTATTTTACCTCTTCCCAGGTAAAAATCTTTATATGTGACAGCGCATAGAGAAAGGGAACTAAGGGTAAAAAAATCAATTTTTTTTTTGTGGACAACATCTGAGCAGCGAATGAGACCGATCCCATGCTCTCCTGACCTTAGGTCCCTTTCTATCCTTACGTCACATATATGGATCCATACAGGTTTCGTGCATGCTCATAATCGTGCTTGTATATCCATTCATGGATACATAAATCACCATACGTCCATCCATATATGTTCATACATGAGCATTCATGAACATACATGTAGATATTACCTCAAATTTCGTTAATGCACATGTGTGAAGATATATGGATGCATGTATGGAGATTTATGTATCCATGTATGGAAAAGCATGCAGGTTTATGAGCAAGCACGAGCATACATTAAACCTGTATGAAAACCGATTTTTAGCCGGGTTATTTTAAATTTATATATTTTTTTTTAAGAAATTCTAAGTTTTGTATTTTCAACGTGTTTTAATGTTAAAGCTGTTTTAGTTTTAACAATTGGTATTTCATTTAACTTTTATTTTTAATTTAAGCGGTATTTTTTAAATTTTTATTTATATTATCAGAGTTTTTGAGGTAATTTTCTAATTTTTAATTGATTTTTTAATTTAATTATGGCCAACGCAAAAAACGAGTCAACTGCCATTAAAGGACCTATCCCATGACCGGTCAATCGGTGGCATATTCAAGGCACTTCCACTATATTTGTGTGTGTGTTAATGTTGTTTTCTTTTAAATTTTTTTATTTGCTTGTAGTGTTTGTTTTTTCTTTTTCTTTGAACAGAAACGAAAAATATATAACTTTACCATCAGCCACGCATCATCCACAAGCAACACCAGCTCAGACGGTAGAGCGTTTGCCTTACAAGCAGAAGGTTGTGTTATCGAGCCTTACTATGATTTTTTTTAATTCTTAATTTTTTATAAGTTTATTTGAAAAGCTATTTTTAGACACACCAACTTACGTGTCACAAGGTGTCTAAACTATGGCAATTGGTTATTTCCAATGACAACGCCATGTTAAAGTGACGTGTCTCTTTCAAACAAAAAGGCCGATCAAGGACCGGTCGCTGCCCCCTTGGGACCTATCCTGCGTGTCCCTTTGGACCGGTCCCTATTCCCCGTAGGGTTATTAACACATCAAATTGCTTTTTATCCATTGTATTCAAACTAACAAAAGTTGCTTCACCCAAAATACTATATCTCACAAACTAGTCCGACAGCAGTCAAATTTATACACGTGTCTTTCGAAGGTTAGGGCTAACTCAAAATCATATGGATTTCATACTGGTAGTGCCATCTATGTGCTAACCTAAGAACTTTTCAGCCAAACTGTTATGTTTGTTTTTAAAACAATTTAAAAAATGAGCGAAAATTCAAAAATAAAATACATTTTTGTGTATAATTATTAAAAAAAATGGATTAAAGTAATTTTTTAAAATCTTATTTCCTCAGTCGGATGAGGAATACTGTTTTAATATGATAAAAAGTCGATTACATAACAATGGTGGCCCGTTATACATAAGTATTTGTTCTACAATGGAAGACAAACAGTTTTTATAATTTGTGGCTTAAATTAATTTTGCATGTAAACTGTGTCGAAATTTTTAGGCCTAAAACTTTTTGTTGTGATTCATACAAAATGTATTTTGTTTATTTACGGATCTAATCTTATGAGTTATTTCACTCCGAAATTTTAAGTTCAATTGCCAATATTTTCGCCATTTATTATCAGATTAAAATCAAATGTGTATAATTGAAAAGATATTTATTGTAATTTATCTTAAAAAAAAAGAAGTACACCTCCGACAATTAACCCATAACGAACCCATTTGGAATAATTTATTTTTTAATAGAGGGTTTTTAGAAAAAAGATCTGCTTACACTCAACCAAAATGTCTGTAATGGCTACTAAAAATTTTGTTGTTATTACGGGAAATTTAACTGTTTTGAGTCCAGCGGTATTTTTTTGCTAATTTTAACAACACATGTCTGCTGATCTGTAGTACAACAAAATTAGTAGAAAAAAAATTAGTAGTCGCTACTAAATTTTAGCAAAATTGTTGTAAACTGCAATTCAAAATCGATTTGCTAAAATCAGTTAAAAAAACTTACTAAATATCAATAATTTTAGTACAATGAAATTAGTATAAATAATTAGTTGCAGCTACTAAATTTCAGTAAATTGTTGTAAACTGTAATTTAAAATCAATCTGCTGTAATTAGCAAAAAATTGTACTAAAAAATAAAAAAAACTGTAAAATCAAAAAAAAAAAATTTATAAAAAAAATTTTTTTTTTCGATTGTAACAAGCGTATAATTATGTTTCCCAGGAAAACTTTGGTAATGGGTGTGACAAATTCATGCAATAGCCTTGTAATGTGTACTCATTACAAGTGTAATTATTGTTCAACATAAAGTAATTAGTTACCGATAATTGGATACATATTGCATTACTTTGTAATGAATACTCCTTACCTTCAGCATTATTTTGAAGCATAAAGTAATTAGTTACTGAACATTGATTACGTAATGCATTACTTTTTAACGTATACTCCTTACCTTCAGCATTATTTAGAACCACAGAATAATGAGTTACCGATAGTTGATTACATAATGCATTACTAAGTAATGTACGGTCCTTACATTTATCATAATTTTAAAACATAAAGTAACGCATTACCGAATATTCATTACATAATGCATTATAATTAAATATAAAGTAAGACTATATAAAAATTAATTACATCGATCATTTTTTATTTAAATTTTTGTAAATATTTTTAAAGTGGCCATTTGTTGATATTTGTTAAAGGAAAAATTTTAAAAAGGAAAAATTTATTCGAATTCCATGTAGGATGAAAGCAAGTAACCAATTACTTTTTCATTCCCTATCTGCAACTAAGTAGGTAACCCATTATTCTTAATTTTTTTTTAAGCATACTGGTAACAATAAACACATTACTTTGAGGCTCATCGCCTGTAAAATTCATCAGTGAAGTAAGGTATAAAGTAATCAGTGCAACCCTATGGCGATACATTACTTTACCCATTATTTGGTAATGTGTGGTTTTGCTGGGGTACCACAATTTAAACACAATGTTGCCAATCTAGACTTACCCAGGAAAACTTTGGTAATGTGTGCTATATACTCACGCATTACCTTGTAATGATAGCTCGTTACCTTCTGAATTATTTAAAATTAAAAAGTAATGACTTACCGATCACTGATTACGTAATGCATGATTTACAAAAGCAAAGTAATGAATAAAACTTTTTTAAAAATCTATTTTTAGACACATTACTTAATGTTTATTTGTAAGCATAAATGTAAGGTGTATATTTTTCGACATCTAAGCAACCCAATGTTTGCTTAGATGTCGTGTTCTGTGGTAGAGTTCTCTGCTAACATGCAGGGAACCCAGGGTTGAAACCCAGCGCAACCACGCTTATGTAATTAATAAAAAAAATATTTGAAATACATTTTTTTAAATAATTTTTTTGAATGAAAATCTATTTTTAGACACATTACTTTTCGAATCTTCGTAACCACATAAGTAACCACTTACTTTATAACTTCCTCCCCATGCATTACTTTGGGGCTCATCGCCTGTATACAAAAAATCAAAAAATATGTGGTTACATATATCCTTACCAGTGTTCAGAAAATATTGAGTCTAAAAATAGATTTCAAAAAATTTAAAAAAAAATCTAGAGAATTATTTTCTATTTGAAATAATGACAAAAATAAGTCATTATCAGTAACTCATTATTATATGTTTTAAAATAATGCAGAAGGTAAGTGGGTGTCATTACTGGTAGTCCAAAAAATAATGATATGTCATTACCGTTTCTACACTGGGCAGTTATTACCTTTTTATGCATTGGAGATGCAATAAAATTTTCTAAGTGTTATTTCCAAAATAAGAATATAACAATAGTAACAAATATAAACTAAACAAGAATTGTAAAAAATCAAAAAAAAAAATTTTAAATTAGTATATTTTTCTGCTAAATTTAGCACTCGATTTTGAAAAATTAGTAAAATGTTTTGCTGAAATCAGCAGCGAGAAATAGTAAAAAAATCCGTAATTTGTAATAAGAGAATAGCAAAAATGATTACTAAAAAAAAAAATTGTACTAAAAATCAGTATAAAATTAGTAAAGTGCGATTGGAAACTGCTTACGAATTTTTTTACTAACTTTTTTATCTGAGTGTATGTATGTAAGTTCACATTTATTATGTATAGACAAAAGTCAAGATTTCAAGCTTCCGTTTAAGGCATGCCTGACGCCGTAGTTATTGGATATATTTAAAATTTTACCTAATGATTTTCTCAGAATACCTTTGTATAAATTGTTGCGGTCTGTCATAAATTTGGCAAAAATATATTTTTGCCTATATCTGTTGTTTCTGTTTGTCTACATTTTAACATAAGATAATCTATTAACCCTTTGACGACCATAAGCAAGTATGCTTGCCAAAGGGTTTTTCGCATTTATAATTGCCCAGAAAAAAGATAGAGTAAATATTTCCAAAGCTGATTTGTAAAGGAGAAATGGGGGAACAAAAATGTAGTAGGCAGCAAATCCCTAACTAGTCCTGCTTTCCCCTTCTTCATTAACGGGGTAAAAAGTACAAACTTTGACAATCGAAATGAAGGGCAAGCAAGCGGTCTATTAGGTCAATTTTTTGTAACGTAACCATAATTTTGTTCCAGATCACGAAAATAAAATAATAATAAAAGTCGCTTCGTCCGGAACGGCAGGGCGTCAAATGGCAAATATTTTTGGCAAGCGAAATGAGTGATAAGGAGGGGTTCTATGGATCCAATTTTTCTTGGCATAACTATTATTACACTCAGATAAAAAAGTTAGTAAAAAAAATTGTAAACAGTTTCCAATCGAACTTTACTATTTTGATACTGATTTTTAGTACAATTTTTTTTTTTAGTAATCATTTTTGCTATTCTCTTATTACAAATTACGGATTTTTTTAATTAAATTAAATTTTTTTTTTTTTTTTTTTTTTGATTTTTTACAATTCTTGTTTAGTTTATATTTGTTGCTATTGATATATTTATATATATTTATATAGTTTGGAAATAACACTCAGAAAATTTTATTGTATCTCCAATGCATAAAAAGGTCATAACTGGAGAACCGTTTGCAATTTTGACTCCAAATTTCAAGTACGATGAAGTAATTATACGCTTGTTACAATCGAAAGAAAAAATTATTTTTTTTAGATTTTACAGTTTTTGTTTTTTTTAGTACAATTTTTTGCTAATTTCAGCATATTGATTTTAAATTACAGTTTACAACAATTTACTGAAATTTAGTAGCTGCAACTAATTATTTATACTAATTTCATTGTACTAAAATTATGATATTTAGTAAGTTTTTTAACTGATTTTAGCAAATCGATTTTGAATTGCAGTTTACATAAATTTTACTAAAATTTAGTAGCGGCTACTATTTTTTTCTACTAATTTTATTGTACTACAGATCAGCAGACATGTGTTGCTAAAATTAGCAAAAAATACCGCTGGCCTCAAAACAGTTAAATTTTCCGTAATAACAGCAAAATTTTCAGTAGCTATTACAGACTTTTTTGGTTGAGTGTAGGTCAGAGATTATGAAAATCGTATAGTTAATTTATAGCAAAAATTCTAAACTTAAATTTCCTTTTTTACTTGATGTAAAATATTATAAAAGTAATAATTTTGCAAGCTCCTTTGCTGTTAAGTAAAATATCGCACGGTTGCGTTCGAATTTCCAAAATTTTAAAAATTCGACAAAAATTTCGATCACTTAAGACTTATAACCCTGATGATTGCAAATTTTGAAATTCTGTTGCAAGAACAGAATTTTTCGTTAATGCAATATTGTTCCAAAGAATCTCCCTGTGAGTGTGGCTCGAAAATTAAGTTGAAGTGTTAAGGCTGAACTATGTTAGGCGAAGTTGAATTAAGGAAAAGAGCGATACCATACAAATGCTTAAACAAAAGAAACAAAAAAATAACAAATAAAAATTTTAACAAATAAAATAAACTCTCAAGCAAAGAGAATGCGATAAATTACAAATTCAATTAAGTCAAATATGGGTTCCGTTTCAGTTAAAGAAAAATTTAAACAAATTTTGTATCAAATAAACAAAAGACAACGACTATATCATTAAAAGCCTATCCAACTCTCCCTACCTCTGTTAAATCACTCTCTTCTTAATTTATATCGAAAATTCAGCCATAAGAATTACACGCGTCTGCAAAGGCTAACATTTTCGATATAAATTGTCAATCTTTGAAAGAGAGCGACGAATACCGCCTGCAAAAGATAAGTTAATTGCCCAGCAAAATCTTTCATTACCAAATAAGTGGCTATATAATAGAAATTCATAGCTCCGCACAACTTATTTTTTGGCGTCTAAACTCATTATTTTTGTTTGGCGTGGTCGTTTTTATAAGTAGTCACGCTTACCCGCTCGCTTACGAAAAAGTGAGAAATAAGTAGTTATGAGATTTTAAATAATTACACACATGCTTACAAAAAGTTTAATTATAAGTGGTTATCCGATTGCTTACTTGATTCTTAAAAATAAGGAGTTAAGCAAATACTATTAGCTTAAGAAAATACATTCAGAAAAATTTAAGTTTTTTCTAGTGTGTAATTTTAGGACTCGTCATAAAAATTTAAACATAAAACATATTTACATATAATAAATAAAAATGTATAAAATTTAACTGTGTAAAAAGTACTTATTTAAAATATTACAAGTAAGTCATTATTTTATATTTAGAAACAATGAATACAATAGGCCGTTATTAGGAAGTCATTATTTTATATTATAAAATAATGCAAAAGGTAATGATATATCATTTTTGGTAATGCAGATAGTAATGAGGTGTCATTACCAATATTTTGCTGGGTGTGTTTACATCTTTAGATATTTTATTTCAAGTCATATACGAAGCAGTGCTGTTTCCGTAGATCAGAATCTAGGCCAATATTTCCTTTAAACATTGTAATTATATTTTCTGATAATTAAAGAAATTAAGAAGCGGAATATATTTATAATCTTCTATGACACCACATATGTGGTTTCGACAACCATATGGGTTAAGCTCCAATATTTTAATTATACTATATTTCAATTCATCACCCAAACAACATCCGTTAAAACGAATCAAACACCACAAAATTATTTCAACCTTCGCTATTAAAGTCTGATAACTTTATTTTAACTTTTTTATCTAGAAATTTTGAAACTTAATTTATATCCAACATGGATAATTGTCTTTTAAAAGACACAATTGTATTGAAACACAAAATAATAAAATGTTTAAACTAATTGTGATTTCGTATTATGCCCACCTTCTGTGGCACCATTAAGGGAAATTGTTAAAAGAAAACAGTAGCCAGACTAACAATTGTTAAACCTTTTGCTCTAAAAACTATTTTGAATTATTGTACAGTAAAATATTAATTTTCAGTAGCGTTAAAAAATTAAACTAAAAAAATTAAAATTAAAATAGAAAAACTTAAACTGGAAGCTGAACAAAACAAAGGTTCAACAACAAAGACTAATTTTTAAAATCTAATAAACTTAATCAAATTGTCTTAAAATAGAAACAAAAATAACAGCAAAATATGATTAATTATTTGGAGTGAGTTGTACTGCTACCACGGATATTATTTGAAAGGTTAAAACCTTTAGAAGATACAACGGGGATGACGAAACTGATTGGCAGATCAATTTAGATTTAGAGATGATTTTCTAATTGCATATACACTTAAAATAATACGTCAATAAATTATGTATATGTCAAACAGGTTTCAAATCGATTCGACTAATTATTTTTTTAATTTTTTAGTTAAACCATTGATTTAAAAAAAAAGAATTTAGTTAGTTTTCTTCATTACTAAAACTCTCATTGCCAGTACTTTAAAGCTATCCATACATTAGCAATATTATTGCGCAAATTTCCCATTTAGGTCTTTAATCTACTACCACACATGATAATACAATAGAAAAAAGAACTAAAACGAGAAGTTGGACAAAAATATTGCAAGTGTATTCGGCACTTTAATAATTTTGAGTGTTAATTTTCAAAATTGTTTATAACTAATTTTTAAGAACCCATTTGCTAAATTTATATAAAATATATTGTTGAACCCTTAACCGCTAGATGGCGCCACTGGTGTATCCGTAGTTTTAAAAATGGCCCATATCTCGAAAACTATAAGAGATAGAGTAAAATAAACGAAATTTCGACTGCCTCTAACTATACAATACTCCCGTGAAAAGCTTATCTCTATCCAAAAATGGACCTTTGTGGGGCCTTGAATCCTCGAAAATTTTTAATAAAAAAATTGCCGATGGAAAATTGAGTGAAATAAAGCAAAACGGACAAAACACTTGCTCCTTCGGGTACTGCTTCGGAGTACCAGGTCAGGGGAGGGTCTGGAGACCCTATAATTTGAACAAATTTTACGACTCAGTATAATTACAAATAAAACTGTAGTTTTACTAATCTTTTATTTTAATTCAGATTTAATAAAATATGCATAATAATTACAATATTAATTGCATTTGGTCTATATGACGCGTTCGAAAAAACAACACTTTACTAGAAAAATATAAATGCCCTGCTGGCAGTCCGTCACCGATATACACAAATTGCCTATACTTGTACGTACATTTGTGAAAAAGGTGAGAAAGAGGAGATAAGAAGATAAACAAAAAATCTAAAGTAGAATGTTTGTATGTCTGTTTGATCACTTCTGAGTGTAAATTATCATATAGAGACAATCTGACAACAAAATATAAACAATAATACAATTTAATGGAAAATCACTGATGAAGCCTGCCCATAAAAAAAGCAGAAACTAGATCTAGTCTGATTTGCAAATTAATAATGTCTATAACTTTGAAAAAAATGTTTATTCTTCTTCTTAACCTCAAACCTACTTAATTAAAATTAATAAAAATGCATATTAATTACAATATTAATTGCATTTGGTCTATATGACGCGTTTGAAAAAACAACACTTACTAGTAAGATTTGTTAAATTTAACAAAAAATTCGATAAAATAAACAAATTTTATTTTTAACCAAAAAAATAGGAATAAATTTAGTTTCACAAATTTTACTATTGAACCAACAGACACATTATTTTGAGTGTAGTATGGTAGAAAGTTAAAATACTAACAGATTAATGAACTTGATGGTAAAGTATTTATATTTGAGTTTGAAAAATATAACAATATTATAAACAGTTAATTAAAATTTACTTACCCGTATAAAAAAGTTTAGATCTGATCAGATCAGATTGTTCTTATTTGTAGTGAGTTTAAAGTCATTACTGATAACGTCTTACGGTGGGATTTCTCCTAATCAGCACGGTTTCTTTTCCTGCGGATCATCTATTACAAATTTAGCAGTTTTTAATGGATACTGTATATCAGCCTTGGAACAAGGTAGCCATGTTGAGACAGTTTATACAGATTTTTCTAAAGCCTTTGATAAATTATCTCATGGCATTCTTCTTGCCAAGTTACATCAAATAGGATTTCATTCTATTTTTTTAATTTGGATTAAATCATATCTATACAAAAGAGTTTGAAAAGTTAGCATAGAAAACTACTTTTCTGATCCCTACATTCAAACTTCTGGTGTACCTCAAGGCAGCATCTTGGGACCACTTCTATTTAATTTATTTATAAATGACATTTAGTCTTGTTTTCATATAGCAAAATTTCTGTTGTGTGCTGATAATTTAAAAATATTTCATAGAATCGACTCAGTTCGTGATGTTTTAGATTTGCAAGTAGATTTAAACAATCTTCTTGCATGGTGTAATTTAAACAAGCTCTATTTAGATCTTAACAAATGTTTCCACATCTCGTTTTCTAGGTCTTTAAATCTTATTTATACTACCTTTAATATAGGTGACTATAATCTGTGGATTCCACGGTGGATCTGCGTGTTGTTTTTGACTCAGTGATGTCCTTTAAACAACATGTAGACTATATTGTTCCGAAAGCTTTTTCTATGTTAGCTTTCTTAAAGAGAAATTGTGCTGAGTTTTCGGATCCTATGACACTGAAGTTAATTTATACCAACGAGCATATAATTAAAAGAGGTACCAACGCGGTTTCGGTTTCGATTAAAACCGAACAGCAAACTCTAATCATAAGTTAAGGAATTATAAAATTCTAGAGCTCTATCGATAGGTTCATTTTTCCCATATTCAGTACTATGCGTTTTAATATAAAAATATTCATGATAGCTAAGTGAATAAACAGGTACACGTAAATTTATGCAAGACAATAATAGCGGACAATCAATGGAACCACAAATAAGTCCATGGATGAATATAAGCGATGAATTTTTTCTACGAATTTTTTTTGTTGAGATTGTATTTTTTTTTTTTTTTGAGAGTGTATACCCTCCTATAGATCTAAAAGCTTATTAATAGTATTGAGTACTATCGAGTTTTCAAACGTATCGATATTTTATAACCTTTGCTTTGATGGATACCCTTTTTCGTCATGGATATTGTAATCATGTGTTGTCAAAAGCACCCTATATATTAATAAAGGCTATGTTCTTTGCCTATAGCGCCCTCTTTATCATCGTGCCAAAAAGATGGAGAGCGGTCTCGGTATACTTAAATCTTAGTTTGGTATTTGGATTTGTAAACTCCATTCCGCTCATATATCTCCGGAGTCTTTGAAGGGCTCACCTTTAAAAAATAATCTCCTCAAAGAACATACAAACATGATTCCCTCCTTCTTTAATATCTTAAATATACACAATTGTTAATACAAAAAGAAAACATCAACATCTAATAACTTCTTCTTAATGTATTGTATAATTTCAAAATCTCGACTTCATAAATACTCTCTCTGTTCTGTTCTCCTTTGTTCTCTTTACTAATAAAGCAATTATTCAAGGCTGAGCACTAGTAACTCTATTGAATTGTTTGTCAAGCTGTGTGCTTAATCGTCAAATCAACATGCCAACAGCAGGATGTCTTAAAAAAAGGCAGCGTATGTTTAGAAACATTTTGGTTTGTACGCAACTTTCAAACAAGGAAAACAACATCAGAAAAAGATCCAGCAATTGCAATCGCAAAAAACATCTTACACTTGGCACATTTATGCTGATGTTGATCGTTTACTTTTGTTAATTTCAAAACTGACATGTCAAATAATAATTTTAAGCGACTCGTTGATGACACAAGGTCATTTAAAACATTTAACAAAAATAATTGTCTTGCAAGAGAGAAAAAACGTACAAAAGAAAAATTTGTATTTGAAGGCCAAAGGATACGTGAAAGATGTCCAGACACTGCCAATTTGAAGGAAGAAAAATTCAACAGTCAGTGAGAGCGCATGTTTTACCAAAACATTTGCTCTCGCTCCTTTTTTCAATTGATATGTCATCACATTATTTTAAATGTCATTCCTTTTATTTGTCAACGTTGTCAGCACAATTGATTATAATCGATTTTTAATGCCCAGTAGGTTTTAGTTTTAAGTTCCAAAACAAAAAACAACTTGTAGTAGTTTTAACTGTTTGGGTTAGAATTTTAGCTTCCATCAGGGTTACTGCTTCCATATGGATCTACAATAAAATAAATTAAATAAACTGTGTTATATATAAATTTATTTTACAAATTTCATGCTTTTTTAGGTTTTACTACTGATACAGCTGGGGAACTATAACGAAAGAAAGGAAGAGAAATACAATATATATTTCTTCTTCTCTTTTATTTCGTGCAACATAATTTAATGTTAATTGTTGTTTTTATATTGTTATTCTCAATTTATGATTAATTATTTTATGTTATAAACTTGTTTTTTCATTTTTTTCCTATTGAAACCTTAAATAATTTCGAACTCAGCATGTTCACCTTCAAAAAACTCCAGTTAATATTCAGAAAGAGCAAAAGCATTTTCATTTATTTTTTATAATTAGCTTTTTCTTTAATCTCCTGGATTTAGAATTTTTCATACAAAAAGGGGATTTATTAAATCCAAAAAAACGCTGGATTTAATAAAGCCACAATAAAAGCACAAATATGTGAAACAGTCTTTTAATTTAATCTGAGAAAAAAATACGAATGAAAATTAAAAGAGAAAAAAAAATTGAAAAACTAACAAATAAAAGGTTTTTATTAATTTTTTTTAATGAAATATGTTTAGAAAAAAAACTACACCTTACCAAATACATATTTGCCATCTTGAACATGGAGAAATAGCTGAAATAGAAATAGTAATTTTTCACTCTACTGTAAGTAATTTAATTAAATCCAATTAGTGAATATTAAATATTGCAGTGGAATTTTTCAATTGTCTAAAAATATAAATTGAAGTGATAAAACTGAAAATGCAGACTATCTATCGCTGTTTTATATAAAATATAATTAAAACTTAAGTTAAAGTAAAATCCTTCATCATCGAATTCGGTATTAAAAATTAGGGTGAAAGAATAACATCCATTGAGATGTAAATTTTATGGCTTTTATTTTGTCTAAAAGCTTTGTTTTTTATTTCTGACACCAATTTTTAGAATGTATTTACATTATGTCGGTATCCTTACATCCGAATAATGTATCGCCCAAAAATACTTGTGAAGAACCTCAATTTTTCCAGGGGTTAATCGAAATTAATATATCGAGCTTAATCTTATCAAAAAATAAAGATAAGTACACTCAAAATAATAGGTCTGTTGGCAGTATTAAAGTTTGGTTTTAATACTTATATTTCGTTTAATATACATAGTTTAAATAAAAAATTTCTTTAAAGATGCATTCCACACATTTTACGTCATTTTAGTAATAAAAAGATAGGATTATTTAAATAAACGCATTTTCATTATAATTTAAGCCTTTAAGTGGGCAAAAAATATTTTTTTCTTCATACATTTATTTTTACCGGCAAAACTGTTGAGTATGTAGAAAAACGTTATATGAACAGATTAAAGGAATTGTAATTTTTAATTTTTTTAAAATTGTTTAAGCAAAATCGGACTAGTGGTTCTCGAGTTATGTCAAAAAAAAAGACCACCAAAGGTGACAATTTCCCCTATATGATAGTTACTTACTTCAAATCGATATATCTCGATTCTTAGACGTGACCCAGCGAAACGCCGTGACACGTATAACTTCTTTTTTACCGATATAACTTTCACCGGTTATACCCTTCCCTACCATTTGTCTCACAGTGTTATTGTTTACAAGTTTTGTTAATTCTGACATGATTCTGATTCTGACATAACAGACTTCTCTATTTCATTAAGCGGATATAATATACGTAGAGTTGATAGAAAAGATGGATACGGTGGTGTGGCTATATACATTAGGAATGGTATAACTTTTAGCATCAAATGCACATCTAAAGAAAGTGGCGATTTTGAAGATGTTGCTAATGAGGTTCCCGTAAACTTGGTTGAGTATCTATTTATAGAGGTTAATAATGAGGGAAGAAAATTACTAGTGGGCAGTGTTTATAGACCCAATAAAAACGTTAGTATCAGACGGTTTATCAAGACTCTGGAGACGGAAACAGCTATGTATGATGATGTTATAATAGCTGGTGACTTCAACTCAAATTTGCTAGTAGATTGTAGTCTATCTGACGAGTGCGCCTCACTTGGTTTAATGTAACCAAACACCACAACTGCTACACATTTCACAGCGACGAATAATACACTTTTGGATTTGTTTCTAGTTAGTAATGAATCTAAAACACTTCTGTATGACCAACTATCTGCGTCATGTTTCTCTAAACATGATTTAATTTTCATGACCTACAATTTTCAATTAATTGTGCCAGTCCAGAAAATTACTTTTCGCGATTTCAAGAACATCGATTACAGATTTCTTGAGGATGAGTTCTGTAAAATTGATTGGAATCTATTATATTATTTAAGTTCTGTTGATGATCAACAGATTAAAAAGATGATTCAGATTTCTAGAGGACAATCTGAATCATCTTTTTAATCTAACGGTTCCCTTGATAACAAAAGTTATTGGCCAAAAACAAAAACCCTGGATCTCATCGGATATAAAAGAAGCCATATATCAAAGAGATTTTGCGTATGCACGATGGAAGAGATTTAAAACGACACAATTAGATGAAGATTATCGAACTGCTAAACGAAAAACAAATAAACTTATAAAAAAGGCCAAATCTGAATTCTATGCTGAGAAGTTCTCTTCCGCAATTGGCTCGAAAAAATCGTGGCAACCAATACGTGAAATCGGTGTTGGCAATTCCGATAATAAAGAACCCTGCTTAATTGATGCCGATATTATCAATGAAAAGTTTTTGAATATTCCAATGGTTGCAGCTGATCGGAGTTATTATAACTACAATCATCTTAGAAACAACTCTGAATTTGTTTTTTCTTTCGCTGCTGTATACCAATGTGACGTTTTATCAAGTCTATTATCGTTAAAATCTAACTCGGTAGGAGCGGATGGGATTCATCCAAAGTTTCTTAAAATTCTTTTACCTCAATTGCTTCCTTTTATAACGTATTTCTTCAACAAAATACTTACCTCAAGTTGCTTTCCTTCCAAATGGAAAATTGCTAAAATCATACCAATACATAAAACCGGTTCTGATTTAGACCAATAGCCATTCTACCATTTCTCTCTAAAGTTTTCGAAAGAATTATGCATAACCAAATTTCTGTCTTCCTGGATAACAACAAATTGCTTACAGATCGTCAATCCGGATTCAGAAAAAAACACAGTTGTATAACAGCCCTAGTCGATGTGACTGAGGAGATTAGAAAAGAGCTCGATAACGGTAAGACTACTCTTTTGGTGCTTTTGGATCATTCTAAAGCGTTTGATACCGTGGATCATAACATTCTTTGTTACAAACTTGATAATATGTTTAATTTTTCTTCGACTGCTACTCGATTAATATCGACATATCTATGTAACAGGTATCAGTATGTTGAAACCCAGATAAAAAGATCGAAAACACTGCCTGTAACAAGAGGGATTCCTCAGGGATCTATACTTGGGCCACTCTTGTTTTCAATGTATTCTAACGATCTCCCAAGCATAATAACTAACTATAATGTTAGAATGTATGCAGACGACGTTCAACTTTACACTAGTTGCAGTAATGATTTGATTGACCAGTGCATCATCTCCCTAAATCAGCAACTCCATCGTATTTACACCTGGGCATCGGCTAATGGTCTTGGGATCAATCCAAAAAAACCCAAATGCATTGTAATTCAAACACGTCTAAATAAATTTAATATTCTACCGAATATTTTCATAGATAATCAGCCCATTGAAATAGTAAAATCAGCAAAAAATCTTGGTATTGTTTTTAACAACACCCTGACGTGGTCAGATCACATCAACCATGCTTCTGGTCGTATTTTTTCAATGATACGAACACTTTGGCAAACACAGCATTGCACACCCATCAAAATAAGAATTATACTTGCCAAAACTTATTTAACACCTGTTTCACTATACGGATGTGAGATGTTTGCCAAATGTGATACCAAAAGTAAAGGAAAATTGAATGTTGCATTTAATAATATTATACGTTATGTATATGGTCTGCATAGACGGTCAAGAGTATCAATGTTTTCAAAAAAGTTATATGGCATTTCTTTTGATAATTTACTTAACATAAGAGTTTTGATTTTCCTTCACAAAATAATATATACCCAGCAGCCTGACTATCCAGAGACTATTAATTATAGAGATAGGAAATCAAAACTTACACTACTCGCCGGTAGGGGGCGCTGAAATTTAGTATCACCTGAGCAACTATTTAGTATCACTTTAGTATCAGCTGAGCCTATATTTAAAAACTCAAAAATTGCTGAAAACTGCGCAAAATAAAAAAAAATCAAGCGCAAAATATTTTCAAATAATAAAATTTGAGAATTCTTTCTTTTTATTTGCTTTTTTGTTTGTTATTATTTCAATTTAAATAAAAAAAGAAAATTGTCAATTTTTTGAACAAAGTGCCATCTAGTGATAACGATGTTGTTATAACTTTTGTTTTTGGTGATGCCATACCCCTGTGACTATCTTTACAACAAACTTTGTTTTTCGGATCTCAAGGGCAAAAGAATAAAATCTTTTGGATACAAGAGTTTGATATCTAAATGGCATTTCTATATATTCGCTATATCTCTGTGGAACTCCATTTCTTATAATGTGCAACTTTTAAGTAACGCACGTCTATTTAAGGAAAACATTATTAAACTTTTCTCACTCTAGTCGGTTGCTAAAAATTATTTGAAAAAAACCTTTTTTTTCTTTTTTTCAATAATTTATTTTTCTTTTAATTTTTTATTTTTATTTTTTTTTTAATTCCTTGTGCTTAATTTTCTGACTAATTCTTTATGATATTATTTTTACAACAAATTTTTATACCTTTTTCTAATACTTTTTTATTATAATTTTCATAATTTTGTAATTAGTTATTAAGTTCCTTATCATTATTATTCTCTAATTTGATGTTTTTAAATTTGGCAAATATTCAGTTCCATACTGCAAAATAAGACTTTTAGTCTTGTGTATGGAACTTCCAAGTAAATAAATAAAAAAAAAATAAAAAAAATGTTGATTTGACAGTTTTACCATTTTACCCGAACAAAAAGTACGGGTAAAGCCCAAATTAATTTTCAATAGATTTTCTTACCTCAAATATACTTCCAAACTAAGTAGTTGTGTACAGCACTGTTGGTAAAAGTGGCACAAAAGTGCCATTTGTGGCACTATTGAATGTTCAATGGCACCTTGGCACTCTCCATAGAATTTTGGCACTTTTTACGAAAATTTCTATATAATTTAGAGTTGTGAAATTTCGATACTTTTTGAGTACTCAATACTACTCAATACTTTTAACGGTTTTTTTTTTTTAATTTAAAAATACAAATGTTAAGAGTTCGTATTTATAAAGAAAAATAATAACAATTCTCATACACGTGTTAAATAACTATTGTTACTTACATTTTACTAAATTTAAAACATTTTAAATAAATTAATTAAATAATTTTTCCCAAAAATTCATTACAAAATTCTTTGCTTCACATATAGAGTTGTATTTCTAGAGTTGTATTTTTAAAGTAGTATTTTTAGAGTTGTATTTTCATACGAAAAATACTCATTTCTACGGAAAATTGCACCTTTAAAAGTATTGAGTAGTACCGTTTTAGTATTGAGTACTCAAAAAAACAGGCGGTATTAAGTACTCAGTACCGGAATACTCAATACTTTTACAACTCTAATATAATTTGATAAAAGGTCGATTCGCTGGTTTTTCATTAAAAGCCACGCCTATTAAGAAGGGGTAGCAAAATTAAAAAACAAATGCTACACTAAAAATATCTACAATTTTTTGGACAACCTTCCAGTTCTTCGGGGAGAATTTAATCATTATTTTGATATTTAAAAATAAAAGCAACGGGGATAAAATTAGAAAAACTTTAATTGATTCTATTGTATTGTCAAATTTAATTGAAAAATTTTTTGAAAGTCTTGACCCTGCTAACTTATCTTAAATTAACGTAAGTTTAGTGCTTTACTATAGTTAAGAATATCATTTTTATATGAAAATATTTGTGGTAGGTAATGTTAAACTCGGGTTACATTTAGATAAGTTGCCGCCTTTTTTTTTTTTTTGTCTCTTTACTTAACCCTTAAATGCATGATCCCTACAATGTTAACCATTTTTTATATATGATTTCTAAAGGCGTGTACATTTCAAGAAAAAATTTATTTAAAAAAAGTTGATTTTTATTGAAAAATATGGTTTTTTGCCAAATAGCTAAATTGTGATTATTTTAACTTGTATGAAAAAAAGGAAACAAAAAAAAATATATGAAATATTAATTATACATTTAATGTTGCCAAAATTAATTTTATTGCGAGAATACCACTTTAAATATTTAAACAAACATTTTTGAATATTGCACTTTTTGTAGAAAAAATGCGTTTTTTAGATTTTTCACAAACATACGAAGCAAAACCAAGATTTTTCCTATAACTGTTTAAAAAATCTGAGTTATAGTTTATAAGAGCACTTTGTGCAGAAAGGGCCTCAATGCCCAAAAATGGAGTTTTATGCATCAAGTGGCGTTTTTTATTAAGAAACTGGTAAGTTGCCAAATGGCTACACCACGCATTTAAGGGTTAAAGTAACTAAATGTATAAATATTTGAAATAAAAGCTGAACATATTTTTTTTGAAACATTAAATGTTGCTTAATTTTTTTTTTTGGCACTTTTAAAGCTTTTTTGGCACTTTTTGGGCATCATTGAGGCACCAAACGAAAATTCTCAAATACCATCACTGGTGTACAGTCATTAACTAAAAGTAAACAGCTGACACGATACTACCAGACTAATAGAGTCTTAACTTCTGGTAAAAAGAGAAACAAATTACGCTCTCATTTACCCAATTTTTAACAATAGAAACGCTTTTTGGTAAGATTTGGTTCCCACGTGTACCCAAGATAACGTACGTGGACCAAACCTAATATATTTTTATTATTTTTTTATTTTATTCGATTTGGTTTTCTGTACAACAAGAATTAAAATCTTATAATTATAGTACAGAATTAGTATAACGTACATTAACGAGATATATAAATTACGAAGAAAATTTTTTCCTTACCCAATAATGCACGATTTTAGATAAGATTTTTTTTTAGTTTTACCTCTACTATCAACCATTTTTAATCTCTAATATTTAATCTAATATTTTTATTAGCCCCCACACCCCTTATTTTTTCCTTCGATTCCTTTTATTTTTCCAACATTGAATGCCCTGTATTTTTTCCTTTCATTTAATTTTACTCAATATAGTTCTTCAGTGTTGTTCCCGTTTTTCTTTTGGTTGTTGATAGTGTTGCCGTCACGTAGTAAGACGCCCGCCTAGCGTGACGTTTTCAATTGTTTATAATGGCGCTCAACAGTTACGGTTTGGTTTTATGCCTGCCAACATTGGTAGGTAAGTAAATAATGAAGTTTAATACTCGTGAATTTTAACTATAAAATACTCCAAACAAAAAAAAGCAATTAAATGAATAGTAGTAGTATTTAAAATAAATGTTAATTTTTGTTTAACAATTACGCATAATGACATAAAAGGTGAAAGAAAATAATGATATATTAATCATACTTGGGAATTTTTTATAACCACTGAAATTCCATTATCATTGGTTGACGTTAATGAAAATGAAAAAAAATTCATTATTATTTAATGGTAATGAATTCACACTTAAAACTATTTACGAGCAAAATCAATAAGAACTTTTAACGCTCTAATGCTCTTTCTACTGATTGCGATATTTGAATTATGTATTTGACATTGCAAATCTGCTGGAATAAATATTAAAATTTTAATTTATGCTTTATTTTAGCGATATAGCACAATAAAGCTTGAAGACGAATTAAGAAATCCCAGTCAAAAAATTTATATTTTTGCTATGATTAACACTATCAGTAAAATAATATCACATATCGAAAATTGTTCATCTAGTGTTGTTATTTCAGAAGTTATGGCGATTTTCGCTTTTTAAAATTACAAAATTTAGCGAATTTGGCACTAAAAATCAATAAATGTCGACGAAACCAGTTTTCCTTATTACTACACCGATAAAATTTCTCAGTTGTTCAGTTAAATAATTTCTCAGTTACAATCGAAAATTTCTGAATTAACCGAAATAATCGTTACCAACTAATATTTCAACAGTTTTCCTGTTACCCTGTAAATACAAATTGTCAAAAAAAAATTTTAAAAATAAACAAAAATGAAAACAGATTTTTAATTTTTCCGGAATTTGGTAAGAGAAACGCACATTGGTCCACTATTTGTTTCAAATAAGAGTCAAGATGGAAGAAAATATTTAAAGATAAGTTTTTATTGTTTGCTTATATGTATATTTTACAAACATTTCAATTTTTCACTTTTTACAGACAAAAGGAATAAATCTTTATTAGAGGTTCAAGACTCGAACTTCACAGAATGATACACGGATTAACAGAAGCTCAACTAAAATAATCAGAACTTGTTTGCCTGTTCGTACCACTTACGGTGAATGCTTAAGGACGATTTTTGTCAAATGTTTTAATGTGGTCATCACATTTTCACTAAAAATTAATAAAAAGTTATAACAATTTATGCGAAACAAATATTATTAGCAAAATTTATGCAAATTTCAGTATAATTTTTTTTAATTTCTTAGTCGTCAATTACTATGTGGAAAATTTTTTACATGTTAACTAAAAATACATTCTTTTTAACTAACTTCATAGCTAAATTTGTTGATACAATTTTCAACTGACAATTTAGTTATTTACAATTAATTTTTTTAACTGATACTCAGTAAGGGGTATTTCACCTGAGACTCAGTTGAAAATTTAGTAGCCAACTGAGAAATTTTTTCGGTCTAGCTCTGTGTATACAATCTGTGCTTAATTTCAAAAAAAATCTGTACGCTAGTTTTTGAGTTACAGAGATATTTGCTGGTTTTTGAGTTTCAGAGATATTTGTAAGATGAATCCTGACGTTATCCTGTCAGTCCTGGAGCTAAAAATATAACTCATTTTACAACTAGAGACTCTAATCTAGCTTTGTAATAATCGATAATATATGCCAGGTATGGGCACGTAAATGGCTTGAAGGGCCAAATTTGGGATTTCACAAACTCACAGAGGGCCACACCAATTATTACATTAGATACTCGTCAAAAATTAATTTTTTGTACAGCCTTCTGCTAAAATCTTTTTTTGAGTATTTTGGTTTCCTAAGCCCGGATCTAAAGTCGAAAAAGATCCATTGAATAGCCTTTGTTGTGGGTCTTTCTTTTTTTATTCCCTCACCCAGAGAAATACTTTATGAGTCAAGACTGCGAAGAAGTACATCAAAATCTTTTATATTTTTATGATTTTTTATATTTTTGATCCAAATATATTAAAAAATATATAATCTCAGACTCAATGAATGTTTTTAAAATATTTGCCCTTCTTATGTTAATACAAATCTGAAGTCAGAAAACTTTGTCGAATTGATCTTCGATTTTCGTTATTTCAAAAAACTTGGTTAAGGTTTTCATCAATTTTCCAAATATTTTAAAATTTTCTTAACGTATTTTGATTCCCTGACTGATAACCTAGCCAGAAAATTTGGATACTTTTATGAGGGTTTTTATTCAGTAATTCAAAAATTATTCAAACAAAGCACACACTTTTAAATTTTAAACTTATTTGTCAAAAATTAGGCATTGTTTGAATGAAAATATTAAGGGCGGATTATGGGACCGTAAACGTATATGTGATGTAACTGTACCGTGCCGTAGTTAAAAAGTACACTTATAGATATTCGTAAACGACGTAAATAGTAATAGCATCTATTTCATGTGGTTTTATATTTTATTCTAAATTTTTCCATTTATTTGTTAATTTGTATTCCTTATTTGTTGTTTGAATCATTTTTCTTTATTCATTTCATATTTTTTCCGACTAAAATCAGTCAGCTGTTTCGATGCCGGATAGAAAATTCTGATTTCAACAGAATGATCCGGCAAGTTCGTTTACATTTACGTGTTAGTAACCATTCGTATACATTTCTTCTTGTGGTATCGAAACAGCTGATTCGTTACAGATACGTTTACGGTTGGGTAAGTCAGCCTTTAGTCTTAATAAAATGAATCATAAAAACACAAACCTTTGAGTAAAATTTTTAATTCAAAGGTGATTCAGGAACGACTCAGAAATCTAAATAAATTTTAATATTTTGTGAACAATTCAAAAATTACTCAAAAAAAATTAATTTTTTAGTCCAAAGAATTTTTTAAAATATTTTTTTGAGTAATTTATGAATCACGAAAGAAGGCTCTTTTGAATGCACCGCTTCCATAAAAGTGAAAGTTTAATAATATATTTTAAGCACTTTTCGGAACCATTTTTGGGCTCGTTTGCTGGCTGTGAACTCTAGAAAAAATAAATTATGGAAACTTTATTCAAAAGTGGAATACATATTCAAAAATTGGGATAAGGCGGAATTGTTTGCTTTAAAAGCGGGATAAAAATTCAAGGCGGCACAAGCCTTTAAAAAGTGGTAAAATCCCGTCAAAAGCGGGGTGTTTGGTCAGGTTAAATGCACTTATAGAAAAAAGCCTGTAAAAAGTTTTGCTAAAGCTGCTAAAAATTAGTTAAAAATTACCTTGCATAAAAAACTGCTGTAATAAGCAGATTTTCTTTGCTTAATATTAGTAAGATAGGAATGGCAAAAATAAAGCCGTTAAATATACAGAATTTTAGTTGCATTTGAGCTAAATTTTAGTTAATTGAAATAAAAATTTACTCTGTTAGAATCAGCAACAAATTATGCTAAATATTAGTCGAATAAAAAACACAAAAAAATTTAGATTTTAGAGGATAAAAATATATTTTTGTGAAATCAGCAGTCTACTATTTTTCATTATATATTTCTGTTGATTTTAGCAGTATGACTATTATTATATTTAACAGTTTATTTTTGCTCTTTTAATCTTACTAATTTTTAGCAAAAACCGGGAAAAAATTTTTTACAAGGTTACTTTTGAATAATAAACCTGTAAAAATAGCAGAAAAAGCTACTAATTGTTTTGCTATTTGCAAAGGTTTATTTCTATGAGTGTATAATAATAAAATTTTACTGTGTCTGTTTTACCAAATTTAAGTGCTTGAAGAACAATTCTCAAAAGTAGATTTTAGAGATCCTTACGAGGTCCGTCGAACAGACTTAACCCATTATTCGGCGTTACCAGTTCGACAGATTTTGAAAACAATTTATATGAAAGCTGTTCTGAGCCTAATTAAGAAAATTCTAAATTTTTAAGTTCCAATTTTCCGGAAAATTAGAGGAAAATTAATATTCGTATGTAGGAGGCGAAAATACTTTAAAGAGTTATAGAGGAAGTCTGTGCTAAAAAGTCGATATTTGTTGATTGGTGTAATTTTTTTGAGGCTCTTATGCAGTGGTCGGCACAAAGAGAGAATGTGAATGTATTGTGTTTCTACACTGTGAGAAATTAGTTTACCATTTTTAAATTTGTATTTGTATATTAAGAACATGAATTAATGAAAAAATGTAATAATGAATGCATGAATGAATTAAAGAAATAAAAAAAATAATTACCCGAGTAAAAAAGTTTTGATATAATCACATATTATTTTATCTAATTGCATATAGTAACTTATAGTTACATATGGCCACATATGCTTTTAAATTCAAGCATTTATACTTTTATATAGTCATATATTAGATATTTTTTCCTCAAAGGTTTTAATATGGAGACATATGTGATTTTATATTATTACATACTGGCCTACATATATATGTATGTGCTATATATAGGTACATAAAGTCACATATAAAAGACATAATTACATGTACGTTTATATATAATTTAGTATGACACTATACATAATAATATAAAACTATGTGGATCCATATAAGAAATCTTTTATAATTTGTATTAGTTATGATTATATATTGACGAATATGAACCCATATATAACTTATAACGTTCTTTATAAAATCATCTATAATTATATATCATCCCACATAGGCAATTTTTTCAAAGTGATTTTATATAAAAATTTATAAGGTCCATATAAAACCGTATTGTATTATATTTGGTTCCATGTTATCAATGATTTTGAACTAGTTTGAGATTTAGTAATTACTAGGGATTGGCGCGTGACACGAAATGTTCGTGAGTCACGTTATTCACACGTGATCGTGAGAAATAATTACTATACTTAAGTGATTCGTGCGTGAGCGTGAGTAAGAATAATCCGTGCATGATTCGTGTGTGAGTTTATTTTTTGCATCATATGTTTTTAGTAATTTTTACTGTTTTGCGTGAGAATTTTCTGATTGTAAGTTTTTAATATACTCATGTGTGCTGAGTAAGAAACGAAATGCTCGTGCGTGAGTAATTTGTTTTTGTTTAGGAGCATGAGTCAAAAATGGCTTACGCACCCATAACATTAACAACACTGAAGCTCTAATACGAAATTCTCTATTCTATAACTTACACTTGACTGATTTTTTATATTATATCTTGGTTGTATATAGGGTTTTTCTTTTCCCGGGACAGCGGGATTTTTTTCTGAATTTCCCGGGATCCCGGGAATTCCCGCTCAATAGAAAATAAATAAATCCGTCATATGTTGTACTTGAAAAACTCGATTTCTATTAAAACACCGTCCGACAAAGTTCATCTTTGGTTGTACAAATGACAAAATCTACTTAATATATTCTGAAAGAAGGACTAAATATAAAACATCCATGACTTCCACTTTTTCTAGAACAGTTCGTTTAACAGCTTAAATCGCGAACTACTATCTAGGAAATATTTTCGTTGTCGTTCTCTGTGCTTTATAAGTTGTCGATCAGAGTTGAATTCCATAGGAAGCAGCAAAAACTAAAACAAAATAACAGCAAAAACAGTAATAACAGAAGATAAAAATAGCATTGTTAGAATTTCGTTGATGTTAGCCTAATTGAGTTATTTTCTTTCAATTTGCTATTACATTTTGTAATTAATTACACATGCAATTACTCAATTACATGTAATTGTAATTGAAAAAAAACTCAACTACAATTAATTGTAATTGCAATTCAGAAAAGAACAATTACAATTACAAGTAATTGAACTTTTTTTTTTATTTAAAAAAATAATTTTTGTATATTGTTAGATATGGTCCTATATAATATGATAAAAAGTATAAGGTTAATATTTAGATATAATTGTATCAAACTATCTCCACTTTTATAACATTTTATATAACTTTATACAAAAAGATATAATTTGATGTAATTGGATGAGGACAAAATTCGGATACAATTGTATCGAATTGCATAAAATTGTATCAAATTGTACCAAATTGTATACAATTGTATACAATTCGATACAATATGATACAATAAGACGTTCTCATTTTTTGGATATAATTATATCTAATTACATAAAAGATTATATATAATTAAATATAACTTCATATGGCTCCATATCAATTTTTTTTACTTGGGTAGGTTGTTCACAAGGGGTGTGCTATCTGTTGTATCGTCGTATAGTCCTAACAAAAAACAGAGTTGTTAAAATTTTTATTTGACTTTAACAACGATTTTCTATTAGGTTTTCTATCTGTTAGCACACTCAAGTATAGAACACTAAACATACGTAAAAATGTTGTATTGTGCTATTCTCAAATAATGTATTTTTTCAATTTAAATTCTAACAACTCTGTTTTTTGTTAGAACGATACAACAAATAGCACACCCCTTGTGAAAAACCTTAATTTATAGTAATTTAATTTTTTTAAATAATTCATAATAAATTTTATTATACACATTATTTAAAAATATTTATCTTTTTGTATATAAATTATTTATTCTTAAAAAAGTATTCCATTAGTTAGTAAATTTTAATGAACTAAAGAAATAAAAATAATATAATAATATAAAAAATAATGAAGGGCCGCACGAAACTGGTTGACGGGTCGCATGCGGCCCGTGGGTCCGCATTTGCCCATGTATGATATATGCTATGTTATGCTATGATATATGGTTTAAAAAGTTAATTTTTTTTAATTTACGAAATTTTCACTTTACATCCTTAAGCACCGTAAGTTGTTTTTCACGTCGAAAAATTTCACTAGAATTTTAAAGGCCTCAAATTGCAATTTAATTTATAAAAATCGAAATTTTTTAAATTTATAACAAACACACAATCACAATAAACACAGAATGTCACTTTTTCCCAAGACTAATAGTCTTGTCTTGTACATTAAATTTGCGTGAAAACAAACTCTACATAATTTTCACGTGAAATTTATTATCGTGAAAAATCATTTTTTTTATATGGAGTATAAAAGTTTTTCACGTGAAATCGGTGCTTTATACAAAAAAAGTTTGAAGGCAAAAAAGTAGGCAGTTATGTTTTCTATGGATATAATATAAGTTATTTAAAAAAAATTTTATTTAGCCAAAAACTATTTAAGATCTGAAGACCGCTTTTTAGCGACCTTGGGCATTAGATGGTTAAATGCAAATAAATATGTATTTGTTTGTTGAATTTTTCAAACTAAAATTGTAGGCATTTTCACATTTTTCTTTGAAATGCATTTTTGGGTTCGAAAAGTGATTTTTGGGCTCGAAAAGTGATTTGGTGCCTTCCCTTACTTTTGGGTAATTTTGTCATCAAACACGTGTTTTATCCCAATGAACGATTTTGATTTTTTTTAATCACATAAGTTACAATTTTTTTATTGAAATTAAATGTAAAAAACCATTTCTGAGTTATCAGGCTGTGTAAAGAAATACATCAGTATTCCCGGGAAATCCCGTGAATTTTAAAAAAAGTTCCGAATTGAAATAAACCCTAGTTATAACACATAATTTTTTTAAGATGTCATTTAATTAATAGATTGAAATATTATTCTAAATGGGAATGATATGAAATCAAAGGGGGTACGAATAGAATTGGAATTCTAAACATCGGCGACAAATTTAATTGAAATACGAAGCATGTGTAACGGTACGGAAGTGAACACTAAATATGTGTTTTAGCTAAATACGTGTTTAAAAACTAGGTGGGAACGCAGCCTTATGCAGATTTCTTTTCAATAAAAAATCTTGCCTTTTTTCTCTTTATTCTATTAAAAAAGTTCTTTATTCTTTTACACTCGTTTAGGGTTTAGGTGTGTTTAGGGTTTAGGTGTGAATACCGTTTTGGTTTGCAAATAAAAATCAGGAAATTTTATTGTATCTCCAATGCAATAAAACGTAACAACTGGAGAACCGTTTTGAAAATTTAAGTAGGATGAAGTAACTACACATTATTTTGTAATCGAAATAATTTTTTTAAATATTTTAAATATTTATTTAAATATGTTATTAAAATATCGAAAAAAAATTAACTGCAAGAAAACAGTATTTTTAGTAATAAAACTTGTTAGATATTTTTACAAAATTGTTAGTTATTCTTACTGCAATTTGTTAGTTGTTTTTCAATAGATAAAAATAACACTACATTTTGTTATTTTAAAGTTAAATACCTTTGCGTTACGCTTTTAACTACATATACCTTAGGTGTAACATTCATTTTCAGAAGATTTATTGATGTTAATGCAATGGCAGTGAAATCATCATCTAATCATTTGTCCCATGTTAATGTAGAAGTTTAAATATAAAGGTATATGCAGTTAAAAAGGCGACAAAAGTATTTACCTTTAAAATAACTAAAACTTTTGTTATTTTTAACTATTGAAAAATAACTAACAAATGAATTAAAAATAACTACCAATACCGTAAAATTAACTGATAAATTTTTACTACAACAATTTTAAAACAACTGACAAAATGGGTAAAATCGACTGTTTTTTACAGTTAATTCTTTTGGTATTATAAAAGTATATTTTAATAAAAAAAACTATTATTTTTTCTTCGATTACGAAAATATTTGTAATTATTTCAGCCTATTTAAAATTCGAAGTAAAAATTTTAAACCGTTCTCCAGTTATTATGATTTTTATTTGCAAACTAGGAATATATCAATAATAACAAATATAAGCTAAACAAGAATTTTTAAAATTCAGCGAAATTTTTTATTTTTTAAATAACTAACATAAATAATTGCTTAATGTAAAAATACTGTTTTGGTAGTTATTTATTATGATATTACAAACAACTGATTTAAACAACTGTTACGAAATTACAGTAATTTTCGTTAGTTGTTTTCTAAAGTAACTGTCATAAAAGTTGTTTTGTATTGTTCCATAGAAAAACAACTGTAATTACTGTTAAAAAACAACAACTACTGATTACTATACAAACAACTGTCATGTAGTAACTGTCAAAGTTTTTTGAGTGCAGTTTTTTAATTTAATTAAAGTCACATGTTCTATAAAAATAAAATGACTTGGAGATCAAAAGTAGAAATATATTTTTTAACACAGCGAGAACTCTGAAGTTTATATTTTTGATAAGGACTTAGGTAATTTCCTACAGGAATCTTTGCAGATATAGCAATTTAAAGAAATTCAAGTATCCAAAAATACTATTTGCTTTTTCCTCCTTCACATAAACGATATCGCCCTTACTATCTAAATTTTTCAAATGTGTGTTTTAGTTAAAGTCGAATTTAGTTAAAATATTGGGTGGCAGTATAGTAGACTTGGTTTATTTTTGGAGCATTCTGATTTATTTTCAACCAATCAAAATGTTTGAAAATATAAATATTTTTGTATGTTTTTCATACACAAAATGAACAAAACCGTATGATTAAAAATAAAGTCGACTTTAACTTTTAAAATACTCTTTTATAGTAAGGGCCTATATTTTCAAAGATCAGCATAATACACTATTTGAAAGAAGGCATTTTTCGAGTGGTGGCCTTAAAAAAGGTGCTTAAAATAAATATTCTGAATTATATTTTGACCATTCGTTATGTTTATAACGACCTTTTGCAATCGCAATATTTCAATCTGGAATCAGTTAAATATTTATCAAAATAAACTTTATCAAATATTCACAACAAGCAACTTAATGTTGGAAAAAAAATTCTTTAATTTTTTTAATTAGTCAATACCATGCAAACAAACAAATATTCCTTAATAGTAGCGTACTTGGTTATCGCATGAAAAGGTACGTTTTTTATATAGAGCAGTAAGTTTGGCTCCTTGCCAAATTAGTTTTTTTATATCTAAAAGTCCATATCTGACCTTCTCCGAGAAAAGGTACCTAGTGTGTCAAAAAACGGGTTTGGACTTAAGAGTGGATTCTGGTACCTAAAAGGGTGTAGAATAAGATGAAATGAGTGAGGTTTCTGATAAAAATTTATTTACCCCATAAAAACGTACAAAACGAACTTGTGTGTTCAAAGCAGTGGTGCGCGTTTCAAAGCACAATTGTGAATTTACTACCTCACACATATTATTATGCTATTTAATTTAGTCGTCACTGAGACAGCGACGAGTGCACATGCTTAGCGGGTGTTTTGATATTTTTTTCAAGTGCACTAAAAACAATTATTTATGATATTCAGAAAATATATGATGAAAAATGTTTTTGATATCATGCAATGCCTTTTACGTTATAAAACATTTAATGAATCTAGGGACTATGTTATAAAATGACATTATGATTATTTTCATAGTAATATCTTTCATAGTAGATCTTTAATAGAAATAAAAAAAAAAAACAAAATATAAACAAATTGCCATAAAAGTATTAATATAGAAGATTTTGTTTAAAATCTATAAAAATGTGTTGCAGAAAATTTCATTAAGATTGTATAAAAATATGGAGATTGATAAATATGTAAAAAGACATATTTTTTAATTCGTCCAATTTTTTTCCCAGTGCAGTTCTCTCTCTTGCTCACTAATACTATTGCAAATCAATTTTACGCATCACTGGTTCAAAGTGATAATGCGTTATGAAACTTTAAATGCGTTCTTCTCAAAACTTCATTTTCACACACTAGGTCCCTTTTCTCGGAGAAGATCACATATACATATGTATTTACTGGTACGTAACGTAACAGTCAGTGTTGCCATTTCAGTGCTTTTCGGGTATTTTTTGGTGCTTTTTCCCTTCCCGTACCCGGTGATTTTTTACAAATACCCTTTTAAAAAAAGCGGGTATTTACAGTGCTTTTTCAGATTTCTGGCAGTGCTTTCTGTACAGTTTCTATTTTTGGTATTTGTTCTCGTATTTTTAAATTTTTATTGAATTTTCTGTCAAAGTTGAACAAATAATACGAACCATTCAAAAATTACATTTTTTACAATGTTTGTAGTACAATTTTAAATAGCAACTTTGTTATATTTAATCTTCAAGATTTTGGAATGTTATTTTGGTGCTTTTTTACCCCTTTTTTGGTTATTTTTTTAACCTTTTTCATACGATTTTACAAAGCTTAAATGTGTTTTTAAATTCTTGACTTAAATTTTACAAAAAATTAATATCGTGCTTTTTTACCCCATTTTTGGTAAATTTTTACTCTTTTTACCCGTTGTCACAATGCTCACGGTGCTTTCCTGCCTTCAAGAGTTGGCAACACTGGTAACAGTTAGAAAAATACTAACACACAGAAAAAATTGCATATAAAGCAGAAACAATATTAAATTAAATACACGCAGAAAAAAAACAGGTGTATCTTTTAAAAAGCCTGCTATGTAAAATTTGCATAGTAATGAACTAATTCAAAAATACAAGCCCCAAATTCCTGGTAATTAATTGATATGCATTTTTGCTAAATTACGAATGCTTTTTTTGTTAAGTTGGCTAAGTACGTGCTTTGTTAAATTTACATTGGTGAAATTTATTTAAAAACGTACTATGTAAAATTTGCATTGATCAAATTTTGAAAATAAAATAAGCAATAACTATATTTTTCTAATAAGACAGGTAAATGTCAAAAAGCGCTTAGAGTTTCCTTTGACATATGCAAATCAGTATGGTGGATGTACATCTCTAATATAAAAGAATAATGATGCTGGATTTTCTCAAGTTTTTATCTTTTAATATTATTAATGCAAACAAATATAAAAAATATTAATGCAAATAAAAACAAAAATAATATATTTTTATTGTAATTTTCATGTCGAAATTGCTTACTTGTTGAAAAAATACAAGCCTAAAAGTATTGAGTAATTACTTTTCAGCATTGGGTACCCTAAAAAAAGTCGGAAATGAGTACTCGGTACTCAACACTTTTACAGACATAGTAATCTTTTATTTACTCAATTTTTTTTTTGTAAAATGTGTCTTATAATTCGCATTTGTTTTTTAGACAAATAGTTTATATATATACATTATTATTATACCTACAGTTATTGAACGGAAATGACGAATAGAGCAATGAAGGGTTGGTAAACACAAAACACAATTACAGTTCGGCAGCAGAGGAATTAAGGACAAAGAAAAATATTAAAATATAAATAAAATTTAATTAATTGAAAATAAACCAAAATAAAAATACAGAATTTGCAATTTTTCTTTTATTTATTTAAAAAATAAACCATGTTTTTTTACTAAAAGAAAAAAGTTTATTTTCCTTCGCGTGTTGTTATATTAACAAAGGCTTCGATTTAATTACATATATATCTCTTTGAAAATTTACCTAAGCGTTTTGACAAATTTATCGTTAATTTTATGTAGTTGTATATCTACCACGGAACTTTGTAAACTTTTACTCTAATTTTTGTAAATGTTACACCTTTTTTTTTCTGCGTGTAGAAACATTTTTGAAATCAAACTAAGTTTATTTTGGCTTCAATTTAAATATGTTTCAACTTATTTTTGAGATGCGAAAACAAAATCTAAAATGTTGACACATTACTTTAACCCTAGAACGCTAATGTTAGTCGATTCGACTAACACTACTTACATTTTAGTGCACAGCTTTTTTCTCGTTTTACCGATCGGTCTAAATTCTCTTGTATTCTAAGTTAAAGGTGTCCTCTTGTTCTGAATGGTCACATTGTTGCAGTAAGTATTGCTATTTTTGAGTTATTTAGCAAAATGTTATTCGATTCGACTAATGGATAGTGTTATTATTTCTTATTTATTCATTATTTTCAACAATTGATCTCAAGAGTATTTGTTATTAATATCAATTTTAAACTAATTGTTTTACAAAAACATAAAATTTGTAAATGATTTACATTTAAAATAAAACCAACTGTCAACCTTGTAAAGATTTTTTTGTGGTTCAAATATAGATATCTAAAAAATCGGTAATATATATATGTTAGTCGATTCGACTAATGCTTAGCGTTAACGTATAAAAAATAAAATTAGTGTTCCAGGGTTAAATAAGAAAAAGTTTATTTTAACTAGAATCATATTCACTTTAACAGAAGATTAAAATATGATGTTAATTCAAATTTGATATAATAATTAGTTTAACTATGAGTTTTTCGTTCGTGAAGTGGCGAGCACTGCCAAAGCATTGAAATGGGTGGAACTTGCTAAAAGTATATTCCCAATTCCTAAATGAAAACACTATTCTACAGTGGTGTTAAATTAAAACATTTGGAAACCACTCAGGAAAATAAAAGTCAAGTTCCTTCTTGGAAAATTTTCTTAAGTCGACTTAAAATATAAGGTCCTAACTATAAAAGAGTATTTTAAATTTAAAGTCGACTTTATTTTTAATCATACGCCCAGGAAAATTTTTTACAATCGGTAGCCAACTACACCTATTCCACAACTGGTTCCACTGCAACCGATTCCATGGAACTGGTTCCTGGGATCCTATATGAAGTTATGGATGACACGTTCTAGAATCAGTTCTAGAACTAGTTCCAGAACTGATTCTAGGGCAACCGGTTGCACTTTAGAGCTATAGAAATGTTTGCTTTTGGGACAATTTCAAACAAAAATAATCGGTGTTAGAATCCACAGTAGAAGGGGTTGTAAATGCAAAAAAAAATTTTCCTGGGCGGTTTTGTTCATTTTGTGTATGAAAACCCTATAAAAATATTCATATTTTCAAACATTTTGATTGGTTGAAAATAAATTAACCAATCAAAATGCTCCAAAAATAAACCAACCCAGCAAAATATTGGTAATCACACCTCATTACTATCTGCATTACCAAAAATGATATATCATTACCTTTTGCATTATCTTATAATATAAAACAATGACTTCCTAATAACGGCCTACTGTATTCATTGGTTTTAAATATAAAATAATGACTTACTCATATTAGTTTAAATAAGTACTTTTTACACACTAGAGAAAACTTAAATTTTTCTGAATGTATTTCCTTAAGCTAATAGTATTTGCTTAACCCCTTATTTTTAGGAATCAAGTAAGCAATCGGATAACCACTTATAATTCAACTTATTGTAAGCATGTGTGTAACCACTTATTATTCAAAATCTCACAACTACTTTTATCTCATTTTTTCGTAAGCGAGCGGGTAAGCGTGACTACTTATAAAAACGACCACGCCAAACAAAAATAATGAGTTTAGACGCTAAAAAATAAGTTGTGCGGAGCTATGAATTTCTATTATATAACCACTTATTTGGTAATGAAAGATTTTGCTGGGAAGTCGAGACATACTGCCACACCCAAAAGATTCCTTAGTTGATTGTTACGAATATTTCAACTATCTTATAGGTGAAATACCCCTAACTATTATATAGTTGAATTAATTTAGTTGGTGCCAACTAAGTTTTTAAATATTTATAATTCAACTATAAATTGAATTTAAATATTATAAAACAAAAACATTAGCACTTTCAGTTGCTATTGATATTACACAGACCCAAATTGCAATTGTTGTCATTAAAGTTGGTCACCGGATATAATGCTACATGTCTTTTGGATGCTTGATTTGGTGTTCAAAAATGTTAATATTTGTTGTTTTTATATGAGATTAGGGGATTTCTTCACGATTCTGTAAAATAAAGTTATATATTAATGCAATTCCATGAAAGCCATAAACAAATTAATAACCACAACTTACCAATTTACTTTATTTATTTACTCGTATTACGATTTGAAATTATTTTTAAATTTATAATTTTTTCCTTTTGACTTTTCGCAATAATTTGGTTATGAAATTTTGTTTGTCAATTTAAAATTTGACACAGGGTAACAACAAAATAGTTTTTGTTAACTAAGTCCATAGCTGTAACTTATTATTATAGTTATTTTAAATTTATTTCTAATCAACTACAGATTTTGTTAGCTATGTTACTATAGAACTTTATCGGTTCACCCAATATTTTAACTAAAGCCGACTAAAAAATAACTAAAATATACATTTGAAAAATTTATGTTTATATTGACTATTTAAAATTTAGTAAAACGACTCCTGGAAAATCACTTTAAAGTATTGACAAAACGTACGCCTTAATAAAAAAATATTTCATTAAAGAAGTTCTGGGAAGGTACTCGGCCACTTTGACAGTGCTTATTTTTGGAAGCCCACGTTCTCATAGTGTTTTGTCAGTGCTTTTTCTATTGCCACCCATAACTTCTATCTGGTCTATCATCTGCCCCGTGCCTTTTTGATTTGCATACGTCTCTGCTCTTTTATATGAAACAAAAATGAATTGTTATAACTAGCATGCATACAAAGTATTTTCATTACCTTCCTTCGTTAGTACAAAATTTAAGAGTAATGAACGACATTGCCCGACATTCTTAGCCACATTTACTAAACGCGTTATGAAAATAGTTTACCATGACTTCTAAAAAGAAGCTAAGGAGTAATTGTTATACTTAAACAACGTCCTTCTTATATGTAACAACAAGTCATAAAACTTAACAACTAAATATGTTGTCGACTTGTACTCAAAATTTTGGATGAAGGAAAAGGTGATTTCTTATGATATTTTACTACAATTTTACCTTAGAAGAAAATTTTGTTAAAAAATATAAAAATAATAAAAAGGGGAAGCTTTCCCACACCAACACGCCGATTTGCTGCAGATTGGATTCACGAAAAAAGAGATAGAATGATACAAAAGCATGTAAGCTCGAAAAATAAAGGAACGAAATATATCCAGCTCAAAAATCTAGTATTGACCGGTTTTCTATGAGTTACCTTCAATGATTATGCAAGATTTCGGGGTAAAAAAGTAGCCGAAAATGGCTGCTTTTCTAGTTCTTTAAATTATTTTAATATTTCTTCAAAAAGTGTTATTAATGGAAAGAGTCTTCAAAAGACCATATATTGATTCCTCAGTTAGGTCCATCACTATTACATCACTATTTGCTTTTTTTTGAGTAGGGTGGTGTAAATCTTTCATAAGAGTCCCTTACAGGGTATGTCGGATTCTTAGCCACTAAAACCACCTCCATGTCGCCATTGCCCCATGCGGCGGGACTACCGCCTAGTATTAGATCGCTGGTCGGGAGAGAGGTGTTCCACGAGATTTTAGTGTATACAATAATGTGAAGTCAGCTGGCACAGTTGAATGCATTTTTGACATCGAGAGTTATAACAAACCAGTGATATTTTTAACCACCCTTCCATCTTTTTCCTTCGATGCCCTCTTTGGCAATTTGCATCAATGACGATATAGCGTCTAACGTGGATCGCGATTTTTTGAAGCCGTATTGGGACTATTAAAGTCTACCATATGTAACTACACCTTTTGCAACTGTAATTCAGAAAATATCAATTGAAATTCAGAATTTCCATTTGAAATTCAGAAAATATCAATTGAAATTCAGAAAACATCAATTGAAATTCAGAATTTCCATTTGAAATTCAGAAAACATCAATTGAAATTCAGATTTTCCATTTGAAATTCAGAAAATATCAATTGAAATTCAGAAAATATCATTTGAAATTCAGAAAATATCAATTGAAATTCAGAAAATATCATTTGAAATTCAGAAAATATCATTTGAAATTCAGAAAATATCAATTATTATTCAGAAAACATCAATTGAAATTCATAAAATATCAATTGAAATTCAGAAAATATCAATTGAAATTCAGAAATCGTCATTTGAAATCCAGAAAATATCAATTGAAATTCAGAAACCGTCATTTTAAATTCAGAAAATATCAATTGAATTTCAGAAAATATCATTTGAAATTCAGAAAATGTCAATTGAAATTCAGAAAATATCATTTGAAATTCAGAAAATATCATTTGAAATTCAGAAAATGTCAATTGAAATTCAGAAAATATCAATTGATATTCAGAAAACATCAATTGAAATTCAGAAAATATCAATTGAAATTCTATTGATATTTTCTGAATTTCAAATGACGATTTCTGAATTTCAATTGATATTTTCTGAATTTCAATTGATGTTTTCTGAATTTCAATTGATATTTTCTGAATTTCAAATGATATTTTCTGAATTTCAAATGATGATTTCTGAATTTTAATTGACATTTTCTGAATTTCAAATGATATTTTCTGAATTTCAATTGATATTTTCTGAATTTCAAATGACGGTTTCTGAATTTCAATTGATATTTTCTGAATTTCAAATGACGATTTCTGAATTTCAATTGATATTTTCTGAATTTCAATTGATATTTTCTGAATTTCAATTGATGTTTTCTGAATAATAATTGATATTTTCTGAATTTCAAATGATATTTTCTGAATTTCAAATGATATTTTCTGAATTTCAATTGATATTTTCTGAATTTCAAATGATATTTTCTGAATTTCAATTGATATTTTCTGAATTTCAAATGGAAAATCTGAATTTCAATTGATGTTTTCTGAATTTCAAATGGAAATTCTGAATTTCAATTGATGTTTTCTGAATTTCAAATGGAAATTCTGAATTTCAATTGATATTTTCTGAATTTCAATTGATATTTTCTGAATTACAATTGCAAAAGGTGTAGTGACAACCCAAGTCAGCTGCAAATAAGATGCTCCAATACTTTCCCTGTTGTATCCAGCAAACAAATTGGTCGGAATGAGGATGGCTCACAGGAGAGCTTGCCTGATTTAGGTATCAGCACCAACTTTTGGTGTTTTCATCTATCAGGGAATCCTCCTTCTAAGATACAGGCGTTAAAAACTTTAGCAAATCCTTTGGGTTGTTCACTAATCACCATTTTTATTACGCAATTTAAAATTCCATCGTGTCCAGGGACTTTCTTCAAACCAATTTTCGTACCTATTACCAATATTTCTGCTTCTGTAACATATTCAATATTTACCGTCTGTTCGATTCTGTCTTTGGAAAATTTGAAGGTTATCCGCTCGGGAAAGAGGGTACCTGAAGTTTCTTCATTACTATCTAGTCCCCATGGATTAGCTTCTAATTCATCTGCAAGCTTAAGAAAACTTTGTCGTTTACTTGCCGCTATCGTCTTTCAAAGTTTTCGCTTTAAGCACCGTAAGTTGTTTTTCACGTGGAAAAATTTCACTTGAACTTTAAATGCCTCAAATTGCAATTTAATTTAAACAAATGAACAATTTTAAAACAAAGACACAATCACAATAAACACAAAAGGTTACTTTTTCCCCAAAAAAAAATAATAGTCTTGTACATTAAATTTGAGTGAAAACAAACTCTACACAATTTTCACGTGAAGCTGATTGTCGTGAAAATCATTTTTTTATATGGAGTATAGCAGTTTTTTCACGTGAAACTGGAACAACTTACGGTGCTTAAGACTTTAAAGGATTACTTATATTGTGGAAATACTTCGCGTCATCTGAATCTCTGGTATGCTCTTCTTGCATGGTGGTATTCACCTCTTAGCATAGCAATCTCCTCTGTCCACTAGTATAAATAAAATATCGTGCATAAGTTATATTAGTTGTTATACGAGTTGCTGATAGTTTTTTAGATGATATTATAGAAGGATGGTGTTATAGTTTTAATAATCTTTGGGATTTCAATTGATAAAATTCCTCGTACCGAAATCTTTCTTAGTATCTAAGTCAAAGAAAAAAAAAACCAAAAGATTGAAAGGGTTTTTTCAGTAGAAAACCCCTTAAATTTTTAGGACTTTTAATCCATAGGAAAAACTACAGATTCTGAGTAGTTTCCCACAAAAAATCCCACAGATTCCAATGCATTTTTCTTATATAAAAACTCATAGATCTTAAGATGTTTTCTTGTACAAAAATCGTTAGATTTAAAAAATTTTTTTCTTTAGATTCTGAGAGAATTTTCTCCTACGGGAAAACTCTCAGAATATGAGCTCTCTATCTAACAGAAAAACTCTTGGTTCCTAAGGAATTTTTGCATCATAAAACTCTTAGATTCTGAGGACTTTTGCCGTTAAAACTTTTTCGTATAGAAAAATTCCTAGATTTTGAGAAATTTTTCTATAGCAAAATCCTTAGTTTCTGAGGAATATTATAGAAAAATTCTCCGATTCTGGAATTTTTCCTATAGAGAAACCCTCACATTCTGAAAACATTTTCGTATAGAAAAAATACTTAAAAAATACTTAAATCCCTACGATTCTGAAGAAACCCCTGTGACACTGAGGACTTTCTCCTACAGAAAGACCCTCAAATTCTGACGACTTTTTCCTATAGAAAACTCTCAGATTTTGAAAACATTTTTCTATAGAAAACCCCTCGAATAAGGACTTTCACAAAAAATCCCACAGATTCCAATGCATTTTTCTTATATAAAAACTCATAGATCTTAAGATGTTTTCTTGTACAAAAATCATTAGATTTAAAAAATTTTTTCCTTTAGATTCTGAGAGAATTTTCTCCTACGGGAAAACTCTCAGAATATGAGCTCTCTATCTAACAGAAAAACTCTTGGTTCCTAAGGACTTTTTGCATCATAAAACTCTCAGATTCTGAGGACTTTTGCCGTTAAAACTTTTTCGTATAGAAAAATTCATAGATTTTGAGAAATTTTTCTATAGCAAAATCCTTAGTTTCTGAGGAATATTATAGAAAAATTCTCCGATTCTGAGGACTTTTTACTATGGAAAAACCTCAGAATATGTGGAATTTTTCCTATAGAGAAACCCTCACATTCTGAAAACTTTTTCGTGTAGAAAAAATACTTAAAAAATACTTAAATCCCTACGATTCTGAAGAAACCCCTGTGACACTGAGGACTTTCTCCTACAGAAAGACCCTCAAATTCTGACGAGTTTTTCCTATAGAAAACTCTCAGATTTTGAAAACATTTTTCTATAGAAAACCCCTCGAATAAGGACTTTCTCCTATAGAAAATGCCTCAGATTCTGTGGAATTTTTCCTGTAGAGAAAATCTCAGATTCTGATAATTTTTTTTATTCTGAGGCCTTTTCCTATTTAAAACCCCTCAGATTCTGAGTAATTTTTCCTGTAGGAAACCCCCAGACTCTGAAGCCTTTATAGAAAATTCAACAGATTCTGAAGACTTCTTCCTTTAGGAAAATCAACAGATTTTAAGGACATTTCCCTACAGGAAAACCTTTGGACTTTCCCTAAGATTCTAAGTACTTCTTCGTTTAGCAAAATCCTTATATTCTGAGTACTTTTTATTTCCGTAAAACCTTATAGAAAACTCGCTGTTCTAAAGACTTTTTTCCACATACTTTAGTTAAAATTTCCAAATTGGCTAAAAATATGTAGGTAAGTAAAATTCCTTACATGAGCAAATGCCTTATATGAGCAAATTTCTTAAATCTGGTAAGTGGATTTTAAAGATCTGATGCGTTGGCAGGTTGAAAAATCAGTTTTTATAAACATTTTTTCGTAAAAAAATGTATAAATTTCTCTTTCAAGATTAAAAGTTTAAAGCATACTCCAATGATCTCATCCGTGACACACCAAAACAACAAAGCAAGCTTTCCTATTACACATAATATATTCCCCGAACCACTAACAAATAACCCCGAAATGAATGTTTAAAAATGCCAAAATTTCTTCTTCAGAGGGGCAATTCCGTAACTTTTTAACGACAAAATTCGGTTGTTAACTTGACAAGTTTTCATACACTGATAGAATTTTCGTTCATACTATTAATGAATCTATTTCATTAATCTGAATTCACTGATTTAATGAAAAAATTTCATTGAGTTAATGAAAAATTCATTAATTTATTGAATTTTTTCATTATATATTTTCAACTAACCCCTAAGATATGCTATAATTTTTATAAGGGTTTTAAATTTGCTAATTACTAAAATAGATATATGTTCCAGTAATGAACGCAAGGGTTGCAAACTGAAATTATTTAAATACAAAAGTCCAAATAATGACATCATTTTGTTTTGGCTATTTAGATCAATCGGTAACACGATAATGTTTACATTCTGGTGATTGCGGGTTCAAGTCGATTTCAGGGAGATGTCAAAAATGTTATAAAAACGAAAAAGAAGTATATGTACAAATACAAATTAATAAAATAAAAATAAATAAAAAAAGTAACGCAAAGAAAAATATATTTTTTTCAATTAGTTTTCATTTAATGAATACGTTTCATTGATCTAATGATCGCGTTCTTTGGGGACTTTTCAATGAAAAAAATCATTGGATTAATGAACAAATGCATTAATACTATGCACAAAATTCTATCAGTGTAGTAAACTGACAACTTAACTACCGAATTTTGTCGTTAAAAAGTTACAGAATCCCACTACAGATGGATTCAATAGTTATTAATATCATCTACACTTTTTAGAATTTAATTATTTCAATCGATTTTAATAGTGTTTAAGCGATGACTGTAAGAAATTTATAATTTTATTTACTTCGTTGTGAAAGAACTACTTATTTGTTGTGAGGGTATGGTTGATTTGGTGTTACCTGGTACACGGCTAAGATCACTGAAGTATACTTAAATCTTGGAAGAGAAATTTATGCAGTTTTAAGAAACAGTTTTCATAACAACTGATTTTTCAACCTGGCAACGTATCAGGCCTTAAAAATCCACTTACTCAGGGATGCTTTTAAACTGAAAATACTAAAGCTATGGAATGACCCATATATTTTCGGGATAAGAGCCGAATTTAGAATAACTACCGAATTTTGTTATGTAATTGTTTTCCAGAAAATCGATAGTATCAAACAGTTTCTGATCTTAAAAGAGCAGAAACTCGTGTTTTAAGACCAATGAATAACCAAAATTGGTGGACAGTGGACAATGGTGGATGCCAAATGGGAGTTTTGGTATTAGAACCTCGTGCGGCGACTGATTTCTTTATTTTCTTTTAACTTAACATTTCATGAAGGAATTACGTTGGGCTTACGTTCGAGTGATTTGAGCTTTGCGCCCTTGTGAAATTCATTTTACCTCGACCCAATGTTGGGCACAATGAACATCATACAAAGTACAAACTGCAATGCGGCATTTAAGAAATAATAAATACAACCAATTTTAATTTAACCAAGATTTATTTAAAAAAATATATTTGCTTTTATAGTACGAAGTTTATCAAAATACAGCTGAACGACAGCCTCTTAAAACAGACACCCCAATATCAGACAAATTTGATGATTTTACACCATAACCATGGTTCAATGTATCTGGTGGTTTGGTCCACTTAACAAAATATGTTTTATAAACTACAGCTTGTATTTTGGGTTTAGGTTTACGATATTTACCACGAAAAGGCCTTAATAGCCAAAAGAAACTTTCAAAACGAGGACATTTCCTTGGGGGTAGTGGAGGAGGTAGTGGATTACTTTTGTAACAGTGAGTAATATCCATGTTATTATTGTTGTTTTCCGGGGTTATTATAGAGCCATAACTATGTATAGATACTTGACGTTGTAGGGAAGACTTAAATAAAGAACCCGAAATTGTTTCAAGTTCTGTATGGGTTTGAATTTCAACTGGCACATTCGTCGTATCATTCGATATTGTAGATGATTTTAGGGAATTTTTTTTAATGACAGAAATAGATTTTTGTGGGGATATTTTTATTTTAGTTTGTGATTCGTAGACTTCTACTTCTTCCTCTTTGGATTGCCAACAAGAATAACCTTTTAGACAGTGTAATTTTGATTGTTGCTTCATTGTTTCCTCATTACTGTGTATAGAATCTTCCGGTTCTTCGTGTATGGGAGCTATTCTTGTAATACGATTTCGTTTTCTTCGTAAATAACGAGAACATTTTCGATTATCTTTTTGTAAATTCTCTCTCAAGACTTTTGAATTTTGTTCTCTTATATCTATTAAGCTTTTTTTATGAATGTCTCTTGTATTATCTGCCTCCTCTAAATCTTTCATATCACATTCCGCCATTTTAACTAGTATGTAATGATCATTTACCAAACAAATGTCAGCTATTGATTTAGGTGTCTCTATAATGTCTTCCTTAAAAAATTCATTTACATTTCCTTCTTGATAAATTTGATAATCTTCTTGTTCAATACAATTGTTGTCATCGTCATCACCATCACAAATGTCCTTTAATGTTGTCTTCTCTTTTTGCTGTGAATTCACTTCCTCTCCTTCCAGGTCTCCCTCCGTTTCTATGTCTATTACAACAACAGGTGTTTGTCTTGCCAACTGTTTTGCTTTTAGCACGTGTTTTTCACTTTTTGTTATTTTATCTATTGATTTTTTTCTATTCCATTTTTGCGGTTGGCGTTCTCTGTTAATTGTGTTGACTTGTTCTTTATTTTGATTTTGTTGTTGTGTTGCTATTGACATATTTCACCCCAAACTCCAGTTGTCTGAAATACAAATGTAAACAAACACATTAGCGATACAAATTACTCGTTAGAGACAGGGTTAGAGGTTGGAGATGGTACACCCAGGAAAAAGATTGGTTGGAATTCGATCAAAACCATTAAAATGAATTTGCCAGGACGTTATTTTATTTGCAGTTACCTATAATTGAATACTACACCAAAAATATTTTACTAAGTATTAAAAATAGGGATAATGAACTAAAAAATAATCCTTTTAACAAATTATTGGTATCACCAATCAATTTTAAAATTAGTATCAGTTTAGTAATTCTATGCAGTAGAAGCAGCCATTTATTTAGTGAATATACAAGAAAATTGCTGTTATCTATAACTTTTATTAAAAACATTTCAATATTCGAAAGTGGTAACTACAAATACGGATATCCTAATCAAATATGACCTTAAAATCGAGTTTCTGTGGAACCAACCGAATTGTGGATTGTATTGATAACACACACAACTATTGATTTGTATTGGTAAACGAATTTTTTACTATATTTGTTTTCCAAGCAAAACATATAAATTCAAAATTAGACTAGAGAGTTGGCCTAGTACGCCGGATTTCCGAGTTCAAATTCCGGAAAAGACCAAAATTTATATGTTTTTTTTTAATTAAAATAAAATATTCATATGTATAAACAGTAAAGGTTTCATTAGTCTAATCGTAAAGTAAAAAATCGTATCTGTAATCAATTCAATGTGTTAAAATAATATAGAAATATATTTTTATCTTTTTTCTATGCATTGAAACTGTTTTCAAGTAAAATCGTAAAAAAGTTCTGTTGAAAATAGAAATTTTCTATTTTATTACTTGACATTTAATTCTAAGCACAAGAAAAAGATAAAAAATACAATATTTTTATTTTTTATACTCTTTTTATTCATTATGAGAATGATACGTTACTTTTTTTACGATACTTCCAAACTAATTTGGGCTTAAATATGGATAGGAAAATTAAAAATAGTCGTGGTGCAGTGGGTAAGAGTGTGAGCTATTAACCTGAATGGCCGGGTTCAATACCAGAAAATTAAAAAAAAGTTTTTTAATTTCAATAAAATTTTGTGGAACATAATAATATTTATGTGGAATTAGACAACCGAATATTGGCTTTTACGACGAAAAATATAATTTAATATAAAGATAGTTGTCGTAACCGCACGAATTCGATTGGCAACAAATTCGGTGGCCACAACTGAGAATGTTTTCTGGGTGTAGTTTTCATCGGTTGACTAAAACCCAAACCAGATAGTATTGTAAAAGGCCAGTGAACAGTGGCAGTTCTGTCATACTTAGCTCTTGAATTTCGCGAAAACTATTTTAATTATTAAAATGTTGGTTTTTAATTTTTATTTAAAAATAAAAATTGTTTTTTTCAACCTTTTTTAATTGATTAATTAGAAATTTATTAATTTAGTTCGAGGCCAATTTCTTTAAAGCTCCGCAAATTAAGGAATACGTTCACAGACAACAACCTTATCTCTGGAGAGGGGCACACCGTCCTTATTATGAATTAACATAATAAGTACTTTTTTCCAAAAACTGCTATTTTTCTTCATCAGGATACTCTCCTGATAAATACTTCAGAGTTTTTGCTCTCAAAAACGTCTACACTTTCAGAAATGAAAATACCATCATTTCTTATTATGTTAATTTATAATAAATCGAACTAAATTAATAAATTTCTAATTAATTTTAATTAAACAAAGTTCATTAAGAAATGCTTAAAAATATTGAATAGTTATTTTCGAAATTATTTCCTATGAAGACATACATATCTGGAGTGTGCTGAAGTTGAAAAATGTTCGATTCTTAAGTTGTACCACTGCAGGAAATTTATGAAAAAATATACCAAATAGGGGAAAAATAACACTGAAAATCGGTTAACCCATTTCTTACCAATGAAACTTTAAAGTCACATCTTCTTCTTAGAGCCTATAACTTTTGATAGGAAAGCGATATTACAATTTCGTAGAAAGCATGTAATACTTTGAGGCTTTGACTATAAAGACCCAATAGCAAAAAATACTAGTTCAGAACCAGTTATGTACTAGTTTATTTGAACCAGGCAACTAGTATGAGTTCTATCGCCTCTCCATACAAACAACTGTAGAATTTAACATGGAGATGTCATAGGGATGGGGACAATTGTCGCCAAACTCCCACTTTGGTACAAGTAGTAGAACTAGTTTGAAAATTACAATTTAAGGACGAAAAATAGGGAGCAAAACCGGTACTAATGTGACACTCGCGGAACCTGTTCCGAAGTGGCTCTTTGGAAATAGTACTGTACCAGTTGGTTGCTACACTGATAGAATTTTCGTTCATACTATTAATGAATCGATTTCATTAATCTGAATTCACTGATTTAATGAAAAAATTTCATTGAGTTAATGAAAAATTCATTAATTTAATGAATTTTTTCATTATATATTTTCAACTAACCCGTAAGATATGCTATAATTTTTATAAGGGTTTTGAATTTGCTAATTACTAAAATAGATATATGTTCCAGTAATGAACGCTAGGGTTGCAAACTGAAATTATTTAAATATAAAAGTTCAAATAATGACATCATTTTGTTTTGGCTATTTAGATCAATCGGTAACGCGATAATGTCTACATTCTGGTGATTGCGGGTTTAAGTCGACTTCAGGGAGATGTCAAAAACGTTATAAAAACGAAAAAGAAATATATGTACAAATAAAAATTAATAAAATAAAAATAAATAAAAAAAAGTAACGCAAAAAAAATATATTTTTTCAATTAGTTTTCATTTAATGAATACGTTTCATTGATCTAATGAACCCGTTCTTTGGGGACTTTTCAATGAAAAAAATCATTGGATTAATGAATAAATTCATTAATACTATGCACAAAATTCTATCAGTGTACCTTAATTATATAGATAAAAAACAAAGGTTTTTCTTTTGATAAAGAGCAGATTAGACCGATAGTTTCTTACTGAGATAATTATATCCATTTACGAAATCAAATTTAAAATATTTTGTGTTTATGATTTCTAATCACAATAAAAAATTTTAGTGTTTATTCGCAACTTCAGACTATATTATTAAAAACAAATGTAAACAAAACTAGAATTTCAAAACTCTTATTTAAATTTAATCTTTCGAAAAAGTCTCGCATTGTTTAAATGAAAATAGGTACACAAATGGTTCAAAATTATTGTTTTAAGAATAAAACCAGGGAGCTGTACTGGTACTTATGTGAAATTTACCAAACTAGTTCCAGAGTGACTCTTTGGTACCAGTACTGTGCAAGTTGATTTGCACTTCAAGTCAATTTACAGTAAAAAAAGGTGTAAGTGTTTATTTGCAAACTCTGATGTTTTATTAAATACAAATATAAACATAAAGAAAGTTTCAAATCTCGCAATTTAGTTAATTTGTTTTACAGCCCCTACATAAATTGTATTTGACTAGTACACAACTGGTTCAGAATGGTTATTTTGAGAACTAGTTTTGTAGTTGCTAGTCAAAAAACTAGTACTTTTTAGAACTAGTTCGACCATTTGCTACTGGGGATATTTAAAAAATTACAAAATTTTGTGTTCCAGGAGTGCCATGTAATGATTTTAAAAAAACTATTTTTGACTATATTTCAAAGCACTTTTTTCAAAAAATATTTAAAAACATAGGGGAGAACGGCGTAATAAAAGTAATATGTTTATTTCGATAAAGACATTTAAAAAAAATATTTAAGGGCAGAAAAATTTTGAGTTAAAATAAATTGACTGATCTTATCAAGGGTTATTTGTATTTGTAAAATTATATATATATATATTCCCTCGGTTCCTATAAGGAACATAGGGCCTTAAGTCCAAATTCTAATATGATATTGTCATATTAGATTTTATTTGTTGTTTCAAAAATGGGGTTGATAATTTTCATGATAGACAATACAATTGTTTCATAGGCATCACCCTACTCTTCAGTTGTCCGCAATAAGAAAATGATAACTTTCTTACTCAAACCAAGACATTACATAAGGTGCAAAAAATCAACGTGACGAGAATTTTATACTTTCGTATATGAACTGTCTGATTTGGTAAAACCAGTTATAAATCAACTCCTTTTTGAAAGCAACAATTACATAAAAGTAATTGTTGATTGACAAGCATACCACAGCTAAAATCTCATTCAAAATATTTATTTTGTTTTGAGTTTAAAGTTAGTTGTTTTTACAAAATGTATTGACAACAAACATACATATAAATAGTACCCAAAGGGTACTTTTATGTAATTGTTGCTTTCAAAAAGGAGTTGATTTATAACTCATTTTCTTATTGCGGACAACTGAAGAGTAGGGTGATGCCTATGAAACAATTGTATTGTCTATCATAAAAATGATCAACCCCATTTTTGAAACAACAAATAAAATCTAATATGACAATATCATATTAGAATTTGGACTTAAGGTAGAAGAATATTCTAACTAAATATATGAAAATATAGAAAGTCCAAAAAAACAATTTTTGTATTTTTAATGCAAAAATTAGGATGAGTATTTAATTGTGCTAAAATCCAAAAACTTATTTAAAAATTGTGAAAAATAATCTGTTGAAGGCATGTCCCTATCCGGATTTCATTCTTGCCTAAGGAAATCGTCGGGGACGACGTTTTTAGAATTTCTAGAAATATTTGTTATGTTAAATTACAAACTCAATGAGAATTTCTTGTTCTAGTCTAGGAGCGCTATTAAACATTTAAAATATCCAAGAAAAAACAAAAAAAAAACAACAAAGAAACTGACACTTTACAAAACATATTAATTTTAATTGTTGTTTATAGATGAATGGATGTCACTACATTGCTAGATCTGTCAAAACAACAGAGTAGTATATTGGAAGATGACAAAGCAAATTGGGGTAAATTTTTTGTTGTTGTTTTTGTTTTCAATTTGAATTACTTATAACACTACTAGAGGACGCGACTTAGCCATAAAAATTACAACAAATGCTTACTACGAAACCGGCCTATGCTTCTACGAAGTTCGGTCGGTCCGAGTGAGCTTTGCCGGAGCATTTATATAAGAAGCGACTTCGTTGAAAGAGCTGTCAAAATATTTTCCCCTTCTGTGGCAGCACGATCAGATATGGTCTTTCCTGCAACAGAGAATTGAGCTAATTAATTTAAATCTGGCGAATACTTCTTCTGCATACCTAAGATTTACATACATCCCAGGTTGTTGTAGTACGCAAGGCTTATCGACCAATAATCCTCGGTAAGGACCAAATTCTTAGCGAGCTGATTAAATTTAAGCAAAAGGAGTACTTGAAGCAACGTTCAGTTTGAAGTGCCCTTCATGAGGTGGTTTACCACATTGGGGGATCATTTGATGTACACTCAAAAAAAATTAGTAAGGAAATCTGTTAAACTCGTTCTGTTTCAAGTGTATGTTATTTTGACTTAAAATTTAGGATTGGAATAATATATTTGTTGTAATTTAGAGATAGGGAAAATGACTAAAAACTCGCTACTCTGTACGTTATCAGGCGGTATTCCTCCATCTCTTTGAAAATTGAAATTGATTGAAAATTCGTATCGAATTATATTAGCCTATGCAAAATACATTTAAATACAAAAAAAGAAGAAAGGCATTTCTCAGTGTATGAAGGAGTTGGGAAGTCTTTAATTATATGGTCTTTGTAGGGATTCCAAAATACAATTTTATACTTGTTTTTATACTTTGTAATTATTTGTTTTAAGTTCATGTTTGAATTTGTGAATTTGAGTTTTCAAAAATACTGTCTAATATTTTGATTATAAAAATACATTTTGTTGAAGAAACATCAATAAAGATTATTTAAAAATATCCTATTAATACCTACAGTCTTTGTTCTTATAAACCACCCTATCGCAAGTTCGATTCCCGGTGGCGGCAATAAAAAAACTTTTGTTAAATAAAAAAATATAATTTTTCTTGCGAAGAATATTTTTTAACTTTTAGTTGGTAAAAAAAGAGCTTCCTTTGCACTCGTTCAAAAAGAACTGAAATGTTGAAGTGGGAGTACCCTATGACAACTCAATGTTGAAATCATTAGTGTTTGTGTTTAAAAAGAAGTACATCTAGATCATCAAATGTAGTACTTTTTCTACTGCTTAATTTTTTTTTTTTGCTGGATAGTGCATTCAAAAACCAAGTTTTGGAGGTGTCTCACGCTGAATGGAAAAAATGCTATGACAAGTAGTTCGAACGCATGCAAACGTTCGAACTACTTGCTCAAAATATAAATAGTAACCCACGTATGATATAAAACCGTCATTTTCTCACCCCTCCAATGGATGATCATAATAAAAAGTCTCCTAAGGATTTCAGCCGATAAGGAGTTTCAACCCAATGGCTGTACCAAATGAGGGAGGGACGGTATGTTGCAACAAATAGTGAACAATATGTTGCAGCAAATGAGCTGCAGTGAGCTGCAGCTCACGACAAGGCAGTGAGCTGCTATGAAAGCGGATGGAGGCGCAGGAGCATCAGCATCTGCAGTGACAGTCAGGCTGCGCTTAGCGCACTGGAATCTCCGGTTACTTCATTCAGGATTTTTTCAGGAGTACAGGCATAACGCAGACATAACGAGGTTTCTTTCGGGAAGACGGTCTTTAATATATGGATTCCTGGTCATATGGGTATTCCGGGCAATGAAATGGCTGACTCCATGGCTAATATTCGATCAGTTTCAAATCCCTTGAATCCGGAACCGCAGCTGGGTATCAGCTTGTAACGGATACTGCGTTGGATCGGCTCATATATAAAAACTGTTTTCATTAAGAGATAGTCAGACGGGACTACCTGTGGGGGTACTCAGTGTATTGTAAGTAGGCAAGACGGAAATGTGACTTGAGTAGAGTTGACTGCCATAGATTTACTGACCTGATTACGGGACACAACGCTTGTGCTCGACATGTCACTTTTAGGGTATGAGGACACGACAGAACATTTTGTCTGCTGCTGTCCAGCTTCTACCAGGAAGCACATCTTGGGCGGTGAAGTCTTGTTCATGGATTCTGATTATAAACTACCCCTGGCTGATTTTCTCAGATTTATCAAGAATACTAGGAAATTTTAGGCAGGGACTCCCTTTCTCTCTTTTCTCTCCTTTTTTCCTTTTCTCCCTATTTTTCTTTAGGATATGGTACAATGGATTATTTATGGGGTGAGTGCTATGGTTTTTTCTCTGTGCATGTCCAACCCACCCCAACTCAACAACAATGAAAGTAGTAGAAAACATTAGTAACCGCTACTAAATTTTAGTAAAATACACAGTACAATAAAATAAGAAAAATTTGATGCATCGGGATTGCGACTTTGGGACGCAGATCACGAATATGGCACTAGAATTTTAAAGTTAGCTATAGTTTAAGAAATATTTGCAAAAACGTTTTTGTAGGAAAATTAAATTTTTTAAGAAACTTTTTGCAAAAAAATATAAAATTGAAAGTAATAACTAGGGCAAGGAATTTCATGCAAATGCATGTTTTTTGTCGATAGTCCAAAACTAATATGGACTAAATATTTATCCGAATCATCAAATTTAGAACAAAATGGCATCGATTTGTAGTTGCATTTTTGGTCATAAATGCATGTTTTTGCATATTTTGACTTTAAATGCATATTTGCTGCCTTTTTAATGCATATTTTGTGCTTTTTAATGCAATTTGTGGATATTTTTAATTTTTAGGAGCATTTTTTATTTTGTAAAAAAATATAAAAAATTCAAATTTTTATATTTTGATACAATCAAAATGAATATTCTTAAAAACCTTATTGACCTATGGAAAATCTTCGACTTCTGTGTCTGTTTGCAAAATAACTAACTTAATTTTATTTTTAAGTTTTAAATTACATTATTTTTGCAAAAATAGTAGTTTTTAGTGCATATTTCTTATATTTTTAATGCATATTTTTCTTTTTTAGCCGCATATTTTAGGCGCATATTTTCCATTTTTAAGTGCATGAAATTCCTTGCCCTAGTAATAAAGCTATTTTTTGCAACATTTTAAAATGATGCAACATGCCCTTTAATTTGATATATTGCACGTTTTGACAGCTGCAATAATATTCCCTATATATGCATATAAAATTGAAATTTCTCTTTTTTCACGATTTCGTTAATAAATAATCTGCGATGAAAGGAATATCTAATATTTGAATTTGCTTTTTCTGTTTCAATTTATAGTTAATATTGACTAAACCTGAAAAAGACTGACTTTTTTAATACCTAAAAATTAAGGAGTCTGTAACAAATCTTAAAATATAAAACCCAAATAAAACCATTCAGAAATATTAAACATATGTTTTCCAATCAATTTCAACAAAGTTTTAGATAATTGAAGCGCAAATTTTGAAAAAATAACGAGTTTAAAATATGCATGTTCAAAAATGTATTTTATTTCCTTTTGCCATAGTAAATTCATATAAAATTTATTTGAAATAAAAAAGATGTAAAATGTGTATTTCAGATTGAATTTTCTGCAAATATTGATGGAGAAGTTGTGATTCTTTTGATAAAAAGAATTTAGTGGAATATGAATTTACGTCATATGTAAAACTTTTGCAAATCCGATTAAGGGATTTTACTAGATTTGCGAAATAGGAAAACAAGTGAAGTTTTCACTTTAATTGCAGTTATATCCTAGATCCTTTATCTAATCAAAATAAATTGATATGTTTCCAAAAGCCCAAAGTCTATATTTTTAAACCAAATTAAAAATTATCCATGGTTCAGTCAGGTGTATGAATAAATAAGAAATTTTAACAAAAAAACTGTCTTTTTGCTAAAAGTTAAATTTGCAAATATTTCCAAAACTAGAGCTAATTTTGAAATTTGGTGTTCACAATCGTGATGTTCATCCTAAAATCTATCAGAATTGATATGTCGCATGCCCGATGCATTTTTAGTGTTGTACTGTGTTATAGTTAAAAAGTAAAACTTCCCTCAAAAAAAATAAGTTAGTAGAAGAATTAGTAAAACGTATTGTATATCAAGTATACTAGTTTTCAGCAATTTTTTTTGCTGAAATTATATTTTCAACAAGTTCACCCCTTTCTTAACATTTTTTAAACAACAATTTATGGTTTCTACATAAATTTGTCAGCCAAACAGCGTTATTTAACCTAAAAAGATGGGTCATTTTGACATCATGTTCTCAGATAGGTTAATTTTGATTTTTTTTTCTTCTAGAAAATGCTTAATTAAAGGTTTTTATATAGATTTTCATGTCAAGTAGCACTTTTTTATATTTCAAAAATCGAAAATTGTTGGGTCATTTTGACCCATGTGCCTATAAAGGTTAGTTTCTAATTTGTAATTACTATGTATAAAATTTTGTGTGAACAGAGTTATTTGGACAGCTGTCACCAAATTCCGCAAGAAACAACACATTGTTTTGATATACTTTCAGGAAAAATCGAAAAATTTTTAAAATTTCACTTTCGATCTTGTTAAAAAAAAAGGGTTAGCGTTGTCGTAGTTTTACAAATTTTTCGGCAAAGAATCAGATATTACAAGAAAAGGAAAAACATTTTTTCTCCGTACTATGAGTGTTGTCAAAATGTTGGTTTTTAATTTTTATTTAAAAAATAAAAATAGTTTTTTCGACCTGGAAGGGGACCTGGAAAATCCCCGAAACGATCGTCTTTTCATTCCTGAAAGTATAGAGGTTTTTGAAAGCAAAAACTCTGTGAAGTATTTGTCAGAAGAGTATCCTCTGATGAAGAAAAATAGCAGTTTTTGAAAAAAGTAATTATTATGTTGGAAATTGGCCTCGAACTGAATTAATAAATTTCTAATTAATCAGTTAAAAAGGTCGAAAATACAATTATTATTTTTTAAATAAAAATTAGAGACCAACGTTTTTCTTTATTATTAAAAATATACATTTTTCAAAACCTTATGAATACCTATGAAAAAGCTTTGAGTTCTGTGTCTATTTTTATTTTATGTTTTTAGTGCATATACATATTTCTTTTTTAGCCGCATTTTTTAGCGCATATTTTCGCTAAACATGTGTCTTATGTTTTTCTCCTCTATAACATATTCAAATATCATTGCAATCGAGGAAAACCCATCAACGATGCATTCCTGTAAGCAGATTGTGAATATGTACCGCTATTATTGCTTTAACAATTTTTTTTTATAATTTATGCAGTTTATAAGTAGTTTACATTTTCTATTAATTTAACCAAATTAATTAATACACTAATGCACCTACACAATTTTACATTACTGCCTTCACAATTTGATTGTTTTTAATTTAACGAAAGTTTTTTTTATCGTTTATTATTGATCACACAATATAATCGAAATAACCACTTTACCAAGAGTTTTTAAATACTTCATTTTTTATTGCATATTTTTTGGCATTCAAAAAAAATAAACAATTGTGTTGAAAAATGAAATTAAAAATCAACAAAATTATTAAAGAAAACTTATTGTTGTAAGAAAACTTCTTATTGTCAGTAAACACGAAATACAACTAAATAAAAATTTTCAAAAATACAAATTTGTTTTGGTAGGTATAGTCTTTATAATGTACAGGATATCCAACTAACTTCTTTGTTGACGTTGTCGTTAAGATAGATGTTTGTTAGAGGCATGCATGGGAATTTTTCATTGGCATTGAATCTCCACAACTTGCGATTGAAAGTTATTTCAATTACTAAATTATTTCAATACAAAGCAACATACATTGATAATAGTCGAAATACAAATGAGGATTAGGAGGCGAAAATACTTTAAAAAGTTTTAGAGGTACAAATTATTTTTGCTAAATATTACTAAGATAGAAACAGCATAAATAAAACTTTAAATACACAGAATTTTAGTTATATTTGAGTTAAATTTTAGTCAATAAAAAATAACAACGTAACCTGCTAAAATTAGCAAAAAATCTGCTAAATAATTAGTAAAATAAAAAATCACAAAAATTTTTCAAATTTTTTTTTTTGTTTTTTTAATGCAAATAAAAATCTAGCCTTCTGAAGTCAGCAGTTAACTATTTTTAGTAAATACTTTTGTGGATTTTAACCCGATGGACTATTACAGATTTTAAAGCAAAATTTATTATTTTGAAGTAAGTAAAAATAAACTCAGCTATAACTAAAGTTCTGTAAATTTAACAGTTTTATTTTTGCTGTTCTTATTTTACTAGTAGGTACTCTGCTAATTTCAGTAGTTTTTTCTCCACGGTAATTTTTAATTAATTTGTAGTTGCTTTTTCTACTGTTAAAGCTATTGTATTTTACAGTTAATTATTTTGATATTATGAAAATATACATATTTTAATAATAAAAAAAATTCTTTCGATTACATAAGAATGTGTAATTATTTTAGCCTACTTTAAATTTGAGGAAATAATTACATTTTTATACCCTACACCACTACGTGGAGAGGGTATTATAAGTTTGTGCTGATGTTTGTAACACCAAAAAATATTGGTCCTAGACCCACCTTATAGTACACCGATCTGCTCAGATTTATTCATTTTGGTTAAAATCGGTCCATGTTTAGACCTAGTGCCCATATAAGGGTCCCACAAAATTGGCTTGGTTACACGCTGCATGTTTCAAATACGAAGATATTTCAATGAAATTTGGTTCGTTGACTCACATGGTCCCAAGGAAACAGCCTACTGATTCTAGATAGGATCGGTCCATATTTGGACCTATCGCCCATATGGGCTGCAGGTCGCAAATACGAATATATTTCAATGAAATTTGGTACACAGACCTATGTCCGCCCAAGGACGACGCCTATCCATTTTGGTTGAAATCGGTCCATGTTTAGACCTAGTGCCCATATAAGGGTACCCCCCAAAATTGTCTTTTTTACACGCTGCAGGTCGCAAATACGAAGATATTTCAATGAAATTTGGTGCACAGACCTATGTCGAGCCAAGAACGGAGCCTATTGATTTTGGTTGAAATCGGTCCATGTTTAGACCTAGTGCCCATATAAGGGTACCCCCCGAAATTTTCTTTTTTACACGCTGCAGCTCGCAAAGACGAAGATATTTCAATGAAATTTGGTACACAGACATATGTTGGCCCAAGGACGACGCCTATTGATTTTGGTTAAAATCCGTCCATGTTTCGACCTAGTGCCCATATAATGGTCCTACAAAATTGGCTTGGTTACACGCTGCATGTTTCAAATACGAAGATATTTCAATGAAATTTGGTTCGTTGACTCAAATGGTCCCAAGGAAACAGCCTACTGATTCTAGATAGGATCGGTCCATATTTGGACCTATCGCCCATATGGGCTATATTTTCGATTTTCTCTTCTTTTATGATTTTATAGAAAATTTTGACACAAGTCTGTTTTAACCCAATCAAATTTCGGATCCAAACATTAGTTGGCTTTAAATCAGACTGGTGTAGGGTATTATATAGTCGGCATGCCCGACTTTAACTTTTTTACTCGTTTAATTTGGACATTAAAGTGCCTATGCATAATAATTTGAAAACCTTATAACACATTTATAAAATGAATTTTGTATGAAAAACTATTTTATAAGCCATTTATAAATTTAAAAAGTGATTATGCATATGACCCTAAGAATATATCAATAATCTCTATATGTGACGCGCAAAATAGAAAGGGACGTACGGTTTTGTTCAGGAGAGCCATTTTAAAGATTTAAATACGTGTATCTTTGGTGTACCATCACTGAGCGTGTTGGTATTGGTCTCATTTGAAAGCGACACATCTCATGACGTCAGGAACGTGTTGGTCAACCTTGAAAACGCGCGTAGGTCGTCCCTACCTTTTGTTTTGTGTAGTTGGTTTTTACTGTTTTCTACCTAGCGCGCTGTTTCCATGAGTTTGATCTCAATTTTGCTCGCGGTTTTTCGAATCCAGCTTTATTTTCTGAAATTATTAATTGTGAATTATAATAAATACTCATTTATAATTCTTTTAAATCGTGAATATCACTCTGTTAGTACGAAAATTTTTTCACATAACCTTTGAATCGTCGACTTCACTTTCATAAAACGCGCATATATCTGGGAGGGAACACTTTTGGGGCATGGGATCGGTCTCATTCGATGCTCAGATGTTGTCCACCTCAAAAAAAAAATTGATTTTTTTACCCTTAGGTCCCTTTCTCTATGCGCTATCACATACATAATAAAAGAATAACGTGCCTGACTGACTGACTCAACATCGCCCAGCCCAAACCGCTGAAGCTAGGAAGTTGAAATTTGGTATGTAGGTTCCTCTTTCGGCGTAGACATCCGCTAAGACGGGATTTTTGGAAATTCCTACCGGAACGGGCCAAAAAGGGGAAAGTCTCCCCCTTGACGGCCTGCCAAAACCCCTTGGGCTACAAAGCTGAAATTTTAGATATGTCTTCCTTGGAGTAGGGGCTAACTTTTCTAGAAAGTACTTTCAAGAATTTTGGACAGGGACATGGGGGTTAAAAAGGGGAAAAGAGCCCCCCTTGACGGCCTGCCCAAACCGCTGGAGGTAGGAAGTTGAAATTTGGTGTAAGGGTTCCTCCACTATCGTAGACATCCACCAAGACGGGATTTTTTTTGAAATTTTTACAGGGAGGGGCAAAAAGGGGAAAAAGTCTCCCCCTCGACCGGTGTAGACGTCCGTTGAGACGGAATTTTTGGAAATTCTTATCGGGAGGGGCAAAAAGGGGACAAAAAAATACCTTTTTCCGCAAAAAGTACCTTTTTTCAAAAAAGTACCTTTTTCCAAAAAAGTACCTTTTTCCAAAAAAGTACCTTTTTCCAAAAAAGTACCTTTTTCCAAAAAAGTACCTTTATCCAATAAAAAGTGCCATTTTCAAAACAGTACATTTTTCCAAAAAAAAAGTACCTTTTTCCAAAAAAAAAGTACCTTTTTCCAAAAAAAGTACCTTTTTCCGCAAAAAGTACCTTTTTCCAAAAAAAGTACCTTTTTCCAAAAAAAAGTACCTTTTTCCAAAAAAAAGTACCTTTTTCCAAAAACAAAGTACCTTTTTCCAAAAAAGTAGCTTTTTCCGCAAAAAGTACCTTTTTCCAAAAAAAATACCTTTTTCAAAAAAAAAAGTACCTTTTTCCAAAAAAAGTACCTTTTTCCAAAAAAAAGTACCTTTTTCCAAAAAAAGTAACTTTTTCCAAAAAAAGTAGCTTTTTCCACAAGAAGTACCTTTTTCCAAAAAAAGTACCTTTTTCCAAAATAGTACCTTTTTCCCAAAAAAGTACCTTTTTCCAAAAAAGAACCTTTTTCCAAAAAAGGAACTTTTCCCAAAAAAAAAGACCTTTTTCCAAAAAAAATAAATTTTTCCTAAAAATAACTTTTTCAAAAAAAGTACCTTCTTCCAATAAAGTACTTAGTAAAAATAAAGTATCTTTTTCCAAAAAATTTCGCTTTTTCCAAAAAATTCCAATAAAAAAATATAAATTCACAAAAAGTACTTTTTTTCCTCCCCCCACGGATATCTCCACTAAAACAAGGTTTCTTGATATTTGGCATAGACGTCCCAATAGACGGTCTCACAAATTGGAAAAGTGTCCCCCTTAACTGACTGCCCAAACCACTGGAGATAAGAAGTTAAAATTTGGCATAAAGGTTCCTCCACTGTAGTAGACATCGACTAAGTTTGGAATTCCCTACAGGATATCCCAAAAGGGGGATGTTTCCTCCTTGACGGCCTGCCCAAACTGCTGAAACTATGTATGTGAGTTCCTCCTTCTGTGTAGGCGTCCGCTTAGACGGAATTTTTAAAATTCCTATCGGGAGGGAGATAAGGGGTAAAGTATTCTCCTTGACGGCCTGCCCAATCCCTTCTGGCCAACTTAAAATTTTAAATGTGTATTCCCTGGAGTAGGACTAACTCACTGGCAACGTAATTTTTCTATTTTGGAACAGAAATATAGTAAACATGTGGGTTGAAAGGGAAAAATGTCCCCAATAACTAACAATGGAATGGTGAACAAAATGGAATCTTGGAAGGAGTTGCATTGGAACACTGAAATTGTTAAACAAAATGGAATGGAATTTGAATGACTCAAACTTCCGGAGTTTGGTACTTGAAATTTCGCATGCGATTGAGGCAGATTATATATATTTGGGATTTTTACTGGGAGGAACAAAAAGGGGTAAAGAACCCCTTTTAATTACCTATTCTAAAACTATCCACGGAATATGAAACTTATGTAGCATTGAAACATACTCTCTAAAAAGTTAAACAAATTTTCTGATTCTGATATTTAAACTGCAGGTAACGAAGCACCGGTGGAAGAAACCGACGCAGTAAATTTTCCAACTGAATTTGTGAATTTACTTGAATTGCTAGGTCTACCTTTACATAAACTGGAATTAAAAAAAACTTCAATGCACGCTAACAACGTAGATACGTAGCTTTGCCCGCTATCTTTAATATTATAAATCGCTTGCCAACCCTGCTTCACGTTATTTATTTTCATTCAAAACACAAATGAATAAAACTACTTACGGGTCTATCTACCTAAGTTCGTCTATCTACCCAAATTACCTTGACAAACACACGTATATTGCAATTTGTAATGGATTCATTAATAACAATCCACTTTCATGAGAAAAAGTGATCAAATATTTATTTATTTTAAACCCATTGTTGTGTCAGAATTATTTATTTGTGGTGGCTGGGTGAAGGCTTTTATTATAAAAACTGTACTTTAAATAAACACAGCGAATTTACCCACCCAACCACGAATACGACCTATCTACGCCGATGGCTTGAACAACAGACAATTAGTTGTTACATGCTCACGTGTTGGTATACTAAATGATTTATTTATATAAAAATTAAGAGGCAAAAAATAGTGTTTGTACTTAAACATTAATTTACCTTAACAATTATTTTATCTTAATAACAAATATTGTGTTTTATTTTATCTAAAAGAAATTTAATTCTAAACTTTAAGGCACGCTAACAACGTAGCGGGCTTCGCCCGCTATCTTTAATATTATAAATCGCTTACCAACCCTGCTTTAAATGCTTTTTTATTTTCATTCAAAACACAAATGAACAAAACTATTTACGGGTCCATCTACCTATGTGCGCACTTTACCAAATTATCTTGACATACACACGTATATTGTCAAGAATTATTGTTGTGTCAGAATTATTTATTTGTGGTGGCTGGGTGAGTGAAGGTTTTTATTATAAAAAACTGTATTTTAAAAAAGCAAATTTTAAGAAAATCAGTGGGGGGCTGTATTGTATTTTTTAATGCTAAAATTAAAATGATTGTTTTTGCTAGTGTGTAATTTTAGAACTCGTCATAAAAATTTTAACACAAAACATATTTACATATAATAAATAAAAATGTATAAAATTAAACTTTGTAAAAAATACTTATTTAAAATATTGCGAGTAAGTCATTATTTTATATTTAAAAGCAATGACTGTAATAGGCCGTTATTAGGAAGTCATTATTTTATATTACAAAATAATGCAAAAGGTAATGATATTTCATTATTGGTAATTCAGATAGCAATGAGGTGCCATTACCAATATTTTTCTGGGTTTCACCACTTTTTACTTCACCTCAATCCCCTTTCAAAAAAAAGCAACACGTTAATTAATAGGAAGAATTTCCTGAGTGCTGCTTCTCTTAAAAAAAAACTACTATTTTGGTTCGTTCATTGTTATATTAAAAACAACTGCTTTAAACATCTGTTACGAAAAGTAGTACTTTTCGTTAGTTATTTTTGTAATTACTTTCATAATTATTGTTTTGTAATTTTCCATAGATTCTAGATCATATATATTAATATCTCTTTCTGTTTAAATTATTTTTCAAAAACGTCTTATCGAATTCTTCAAAAAAAAATTTTTTTATTCTTCGTAATTTACTTTTAAAAATTATATCATCTTTCCTTAATTTGAAAAATAATTTGAACAGAGAGAGAATTAATATATATGATATAGAATCCAACTAAAAACATTAATTTACCAAATAAAAAATCAACTATACATACCCCTCATTCATCTTAAAAGACAAGATACGGTGCAAAATATAATTTAAATAACATACATTTAAATTTACATTTAACGGTTCGTTGTCGTTCAGAAATCTGTGTTATCATACACAGAGTTGAATATAACCAGCTGCGATACTTTAGGAATTAAAGTTCTAAGCAAAAACAGTAATAACAAAGGATAAAAAAACATTGTTAGATTTCGTTGATGTTAGTCTAGTTGAGTTGTTAACATATTATATTTGCTTTCAACTTTAGCATAAGTAGACCATTATCAATATTTAACCTATCAAGGCAAAACGACAGTGATGATGGCTTTGTAGCGAAAGCCGAAAAGACGTATTCTGTCTTGCTGGCCTTATCGAATTCTTTCAAAATTTTTTATTCTTTGTAATTTACTTGTAAAAATTATATCATCTTTCTTTAATTTGAAAAATAATTTAAACAGAAAGAGATATTAATATATACGATCTAAAATCGAACGCAAAACATTAATTTACCAAATAAAAGATCAACTGCATATACCCCACATTCAATATATAATTATAGCTGTATTTTGTCTCATGCCTATCAACTTTAAGTACTTAAAGTAAATCTATGTTAAACCGATTGTTGTATAAAAAATATTTAAACGGGTTATGTTTATAATTGTTCCATTATAATCGAAGGTTTGTCAGCAAAAGTTTTTAGGAAGTAACGCGAATAAGTTACGTTAGATGTGAAAATGTGTAAACGTTGAGTTTTCAATTATTATCCGTGTTGAAAGTTAACGTGCATACAAAGAGTAATGTGTTAGTTTTCATCTTAAAGGCGTTTTTATGCACTTTGAGTTTTTATTGAGTTAACGGATAAACAGTGGTTGCAAATTTAATAGGAACCATTCAAGTTTTTTCTAATTTCTTTTTCGTTGCCTTTATTTTTAAAAATCAGAATAGTCGCTAAATTCGCCCCGGGAGGCAAATATGTGGTTTAGAATATTGTGTATGTATATTAACATAATGTCTGTTTTTTTTTATTTTGTCACTTGTTTTAAGTGGGCGTGGCTTTCAATGAAAAATTAGCGATATAGACCTGTTATCAAATTACAGAGTAAAATTTAGCGAGTACTGAACGGATCTATATAAACTGTATATTTTTGGAAATCCTACAAAATTTCCTTAAGTTCTGCATTATTTCTATCTAGAAATAGTCGCCAGACTTGAAATGACAGTGCCTAAAACATAAAAAATTTTTTTTTTTGTTTTTAGAGATTTTATATTAAAGTTAACCACACTGAAATTTGAATAGGAAATGCTTTTTACTTAACATAGAAAAAAACTTGACTTCTTTGTTATATCGTAGCAAGTATAGCATAAAACTATTCGCTTTAAAATTTCAGTGTTGTTAACTTAATTTAAAAATTGCTAAAAACAAAGAATATTTTTTTCATGTTTAAGACACTGTCATTTTAAATCTGGCGAACATTTCTGGATAAAAATAATGCAAGACTTAAGGAAATATTGTAGAATTTCCAAAAATATACAGTTTGTATAGATCCGATCAGTACTCGCTAAATTTTACTATAACAGGTCGATATCGCTAATTATTCATGTTTCATTAAAACAAGTGACAACATAAAAAAACAGACATTATGCTAAAATTCTGCACAATATTCTAAACCACATATTTGCCTCCCGGGGCGAATTTTGCCACTATTTTGATTTTTAAAAATAAAGGCAACGAAAAAAAATTAAGTAGAAAAAAGTTGAATCGTTCCTATTAAATTTTCCACCACTGTAGTTAAGTCGAAAACACAGCTTATAATTATTTAACACGTGGCAATGTCGGTTTCTGCAAATACGCCTAGTGTATTAATACGCCACATACGAGGCGATTCAGGAATATTTCATTACCTTGGAATGCTAAAGAAACTTTTTCCATTCGCATGTTTTAAATAATAGTAGTGAAATTTGAATAGTAATTTCAATCTCCCATGTATGATTGGTAAAGCTTAACTGCATAAATATTAAAAGTATACGTTTAGGCGGCAACAAAACAAGCAAACGTATGTGTGGCGTCGTAAGAAGAGTTGCCAGAGTATTACAAACATTATTTGTTTACCTAATTTACATACGAAGGTAAAGTATGAGTGTTTATTAGGGCATACCGATTGAAAGATTTTTTCGTATTGGATTGCAAAATCTGATACAGTTAGCTTATAATCTGATAGTAAGGCCTGTGGAAGGTGGTTAAATAAATTCTAAACTAAATACAAATTGAGAAAAGTGTTTAAAATTTCTCTGAAAATTTTTTTTAAAACTTTTTCAAATTTCATAGAATATTGGAAATCTGAATTTAGTTTCGATTTTATTTCGCCAATTCGTAACGACCCTAAATATGCCGACAAATATGATTCTACAGGGCAAATAACTCGAATTTTCTAAAAAAACTGTAATTCTTTGATAAGAAATGTGTCAGAATCAAATTTTACTACTATAAGAAAATTTTCTTAAGGCACGTTTAGACACTCAAAAATGTTTGACAGTTACTACAGGACAGTTATTTGTGTAGTAATCAGTAGTTGTTGTTTTTAACAGTAATTACAGTTGTTTTTCTAAGGAAAAAAAAACAACTTTTATGACAGTTACTTAAGAAAACAACTAACGAAAATTTTGTAGTTTCTTAACAGTTATTTTTAATATCACAATAAACAACTACCAAAACAATATTTTTACAGTAAACAGTTGCTTTTGTTAGTTATTTAAAAAATAAAAAATTTCGTTGAATTTTAAAAATTCTTGTTTGATTTATATTTGATATATTCCTAGTTTGCAAATAAAAAGCAGAAACTTGTATTGAATTTCCAATGCATAAAAGTATAAAGCTGCCTACACACTAGGAAACATACTGAAAAAAAGAGAGCATTTTTTGTGAATGTGTGAGTGCTTTTGTGTGTGTGTGCGTGTTGAGAGCGTGCATTTCGTGTTTACAAAATTTTTTGATATTTTTTGTTCCCTCAACCATGTTCCCTAGTGTGTAGGCAGCTTAATAATCGGAGAACGGTTTGGCATTTTTACTTCAAATTTTAAATATGTTGAAGAAATAACACATATTTTTGTAATCGAAAAAATGTACTTTTATAATACCGAAAGGATTAACTGTAAAATCAGTAGATTTTACTCATTTTGTCAGTTGTTTTAAAATTTTTGTGGTAAAAATTCTTCAGTTAATTTTACGACATTGTTAGTTATTTTTAATGCATTTGTTAGTGATTTTCCAACAGTTAAATATAACGAAATTTTTTTGTTTAGTTCTGTATATTATGTATTTAATCTTTTTAGCCTTTTTAACTGCATATACCTCTGTTTTAACTGTCATTTTCAGTAAATTCTTCCTACAAACTTTTTTGAGTGTGACCGTTTACTTGCAAAAAAATTTCTATCGCTATACCCTAGTGCAGGGGTGGCAAGAATTTTTTCGCTGCGTGCCAGAAACGGAAAATTTTTTTTATAAAAATTTCTCGCGTGCCAACTTATTTTAGTTGTCTTTTAAGTCCTTTTTAAAAATTTTTAAAATTTGGAAAATTTCTCTTAAAAATATCATCGCAGAAGTATATATTTATCAGCGGTGTGGATAAGCCCCATGAAATAACCTCCAAAGGGAAAAATTAAATAACATCCAAGAAATGACGTAATAATGTTTGACGGTTATTTTATTTTTGGGGGTTAATTTAAGCTTTAAATATTGAGATTATTTCATTATGAAAAAATCCCCATTGAAATAAAATTAAAATAGTTTGAACATTATTGCCTTTTCATTTTTTTTGGGGGTTATTAAATTTTTGGTTGTTATTTCATATTGTTGAAAAAACCTATTGGGCGCCATTAATTATTTATGTATGTAAGAAACCAGTTGAAAAATGTGCTTCGGGCAAAAATTTGATTTTGTTTAAAAAAATCATCTTAATAATAAATAAAAAGCGAATATTATGGATTTGAACAGAGAAATTTCTATTTCAGATGAAATAGCTCTGTGAAACACGATCAAAACCCAATTTCAAATTCCAACAAAGGGTTATTTCCAACAAATTCCAACAAAGGGTTATTTCATTATGAAACTTATTTTCAGCCTTTATTTCATTGAGGGTTATTTCATAACACCTATTTTCCCTTAAAACAAAAAATTTTTTAGATCCAATTTTATTACAAGTTGTTTTGCATTTTTGGTGAATTTTCTGGTACTTTTTATTTTTCCGATTATGAGGCATTTTCTCATCGAAACATTTAAACTTCTTTCAATCTAAAATTCGAGAAAATTTCCCAGAACTTTCTGATAATCGAATTTGCCAGTGCTGTATTAACAATATTTCTTTAAACAAAAAATGGTGGCAATACAGAGTTTTATTCATTTTAAAAAACGATTTACAAGCTCTATAAAAAATTTGACCATTATGGAGTTAAATCACACATTTTTTTGTAGCGAAATTTAACATTTAACTGAATTTTTTTCTGGTCTTTAAATTTTTTGAATATATCCAACAAAACGTCGCGTGCTACCTAAAATCCACTCGCGTGCCACTACTGACACGCGTGTCATAGTTTTGCCAGCCCTGCCCTAGTGCTTATATTTATAATAATAATAATAATAAAAGAACACAAAATAAATATACTAAAATGAATTTAGTTTAATGTTCTGTTGGTTATTAATATAACTTGCCGTTATCCTTCGAATTACATACAAACACATTTATTTAGAGTGAATGAGTGGGACACGGAGTGTGAGTAACCAATGCATATATTCAATATCAATATTATTGTTTCTTATTACAAAAAATCATGCATGGGGATGTTTTATTGGTATTAATTTTAATTCAGCCAATGATTGGTGCGTCAGTTTCGATTATCGTCAGCACTATGATGTTCAGTATAATTTTAAAGCATTACGGATAGTGAGGTATAACGTGGTCAAACTTTCAATTCCTCATTATACCCTACTCCATTACGTGGTCAGGGTATTATAAGTTTGTGCTGATGTTTGTAACACCAAAAAATATTGGTCCTAGACCAACCTTATAGTATACCGATCGGCTCAGAATTTTTTGTTATTTCGATTTAACGATGTCCGTCTGTCTGTCCATGCATTCTTGTGAAGACTCTACAGGTCGCAAATATTAAGATATTTTGATGAAATTTGGTACACTGACTTATGTCGACCCAAGGACGACGCCTATTCATTTTGGTTGTAATCGGTCCATGTTCAGACCTAGTGCCCATATAAGGGTACCCCCAAAAACTTTCTTTTTTACACGCTGAAGGTCGCAAATACGAAGATATTTCAATGAAAATTGGTACACAGACCTATGTTGGCCCGAGGACGAAGCCATGTTTAGGCCTAGTGCCCATATAAGGGTCCCCCCAAAATTGGCTTGGTTACACGATGCATGTCGCAAATACGAAGATATTTCAATGAAATTTGGTTCGTTGACTCACATGGTCCCAAGGAAAAAGTCTATTGATTCTAAATAGGATCGTTCCATATTTGGACCTATCGCCCATATGGGCTATATTTTCGATTTTCTCTTCTTTTAAGATTTTATAGAAAATTTTGACACAAGTCTGTTTTAACCCATTCCGACTGGTGTAGGGTATTATATAGTCGGCAAGCCCGACTTTAACTTTTTTACTCGTTTTTCATTTAAATATGTTGCATGAAGATTGCACCGTCCGAACATAAAGCCAAATATATTAAGGTTTTCACAGTTTAAGTGCTAACGTGCTATCTTTTTTTTTATTTATTTAATTTAAGTCTATGGAATTACATCCTTACAGACTATAATATATATTGAAATAGTACAACTAAATATAATGTTAAATCTAGGTATTTAAAAACAGTATTATATTTCGTTTTATAATGCCTATATCTATAGAATAATCGATAAAGTCATTTATTTCAATAAACTGACGACATAATCTTCTGAGAGGATGAGCATTAGCATAGGTGGTTTGCACGACTTGAAGATATAGGGGGGTATAGTTGCGAGTTGACCGTTGGGGAACATTTATATTTATATTGCTTAGCAGGAAGTCAGAAAAAGTATTACCATTTAGCAGGTTGACTAGGAATACAGTATTGAGCATTATTCTTCGGCTTCTTAATATAGGCAGCCTAATACTTGCTAATCTATCGGTGTATGGTGGAAGATCCTCCAAACGGTTCGGAAAAGTGCTCCTTAAGCAAAACAGAAGAAATTGTTTTTGAACTGATGCAATACGGTTGCTATGATCTGCAGTATCAGGATCCCATATAATTGATGCATATTCCATGATTGGCCTTACCAGAGACGTATATAGTTGCTTAGTTATGCTAGGATCGATAAACTCTTTGGCCCATCGCTTTATAAAAGCAAGCACACCACGAGCTTTATCTGTCGTCATTGTAATGTGCTTAATAAAGTTTAATTTAGGATCTAGTAAAATACCAAGATCTAAGAATTCATCAACAGATTCCAGAACATGACTACCCAAAAAATAGAGGCAGAACGAGTTCCATTTTCTTATGAAACGCATGTGTTTACATTTTTTAAAATTTAAATTCATGAGATTATGATTGCACCACACATAAAAACCATCCAAGTCCTGTTGTAACAAGATTCTTGCCGAAGATGTTTCAAATGTAAGAAAAATCTTCACGTCATCAGCATACATCAGAATATTGCCATACTTTATCGCATTAGGGAGGTCATTTATGAAAAGTATAAACAATAACGGCCCCAAATGACTACCTTGTGGTACACCGGAGGTAGCAGTAATATTTTTAGAGGTGATATTGTTAAAATAAACTTTTTGTTTTCGTAGAGTCAGGTATGATTGCATCCAATTTAGCGTTATTCGAGTAAAACCCATTAAATATAATTTCCTTATTAGTAGATCGTGGTTGACTACATCAAAGGCTTTGCTAAAGTCAGTGTATATAACATCAGTTTGTTGTCGATATGTAAATCCACGATTAACCAAAGTGGTATGTTGCAAAAGATTAGAAATTGCGGAACAACCTTTTCTGAAGCCATGCTAATATGGTGATAAAATAGATGAAGCTTGATGACTCAGAGAATCTGTAAGACATTTCTCAAAGAGTTTAGGTATAGCACTCAATTTAGCTATCCCTCTATAGTTGTTTACATTTGATTCGTTTCCAGATTTGAATAAGGGGATTATAAAGGGCTCCTTCCAAAATTGTTGAAAATAACCATACTTTATTGATACATTAAACATAATTGTTAAGGGGGTGGCTAAGGCAAGATAACAGTTTTTTAAAATACAGCTTGGAACACCATCAGGACCGCTAAGAAAGGATGATTTTACGTTTTTCATATACTTTATTATTTGCGAGGTATTTACTGAAGGAAATGATAGAGGTTGGTGTTCCCCAATTGGATATGGGTAAATTTTAGAGCTGTCATAGTGAGCATCAGAGTATGTTGTGGCAAAAAAAGCAGCAAGCAGATTACTTATAATTAAGTCATCACTTGATTCAGTATTTAAGTACTTCATTACTTTTGGAAAGCCATTCGATTTTCTTTTAGAATTAACGAATTTATAGAAAGATTTTGGATCGTGTTTAAAATTAAGTTTCATGTTATCCAAATAATTTGAATATAATTTCGTATTAAGTAGGTTGTACTCAGCACGAGCAACAGATTTTACCAGTGTTGCCATTTTAGCATATTTTCTGCTAGATTTAGCAGATTGAGTTGGGCAATTGCATATTTTTTTGTAAAAATATGCTAACTGCATTTTAGCATATTCTGTTGGACAAAAGCAGATTTTTTAGCATATTTTGTTTTATTTAATAAAAGCATATTTTTAGCATATTTTTTAACAAAATAATTTTTTCTGTAACAATATTTATAACAATAACAAAGTTTTCATAACTTTTTTATTTCATGCATAAATATTCAATTCTTTTTTGAGTGTAAACTTTTTTAGTAGTATTGATATACTACTATAATTTGAAAATGCTACAAAAACCATAAAAAAATTTAAAATCAATTATGTCTATTGTGAAAAAATTAAATGAGAATGTTTATTTTTTTAGTCTCAAAGAAAGATTAAACAGTATTTACAAAAAATTATCTTTTCATACTTTTTTAAAGTATCTTAGAATACATGTAAAAGTTTACCTCTCAATTCATAAACACTCTGCAAAGTTCTGGGAGGTTTACAAAACAAATACTTCACATAAAATTTGTTCGATAAACCTCCTATAACTTTTGAAAGCATTTATGAACTAAGGGGTAAACTTTAATTTTTATTCTAAGATAGTTTAAAAAAGTATGAAAATATAATTTTTTATAAACATTGTTTAAAAAAGTATTTTTCCATTAATAATATAATAAAAAAATTGCGATTTTTTAATTTAGCATATTCTAAGCATATATTTTTTATTTTAGGATTTAGCAGATTTTAGCAGAAATTTTTTAGGAATCTAGCATATTTCCATCTAAGAGTTCTGGCAACACTGCATTTTACAAAAAGCTCAATTAAAACCCTCTTAAGGTAATGTGGTGTAAGTGTACGGTCAAAATAAGAGCAAAGAGTTTTGTCCATACAATTTGACATTTAAAAAACCGACGAGCGGTGAGGTCATGATATGGCATAAATTTTTCTTATTCTCTCATTTTTTCTCATTTTCTTATCAATATTGTCAACCCTTTTGATATTTTTGGTGGTGTTAACAGCCAGGCTGGCCAGACTTGGGGTTTTGTCCCTAAATTTGGGGATTTTTTGTTGGTCTTGGGGACAATAATTTTCATTTGGGGACAGGGGATTTTGTTGGGGATTTAAAAAATGTTTTGGGGATATTTAAAATCCTTCATAAATTTTGAAGATTATATTAACTTTATATAGTTGTTAGAAAACATCAGTCAAGTTTGTTCGCTTAATTCAAAAAAGAGTAACAAATTCACCCTTTCATGGATTTTCTGTGTTAATTTAAAGCTTTTTAACACAAATTCTTTTTGCCTGAGAGTTTTTTATGATTAATGTCCCAGAATCTAAAATATTGTTTAACAAAACATCATATCGATTATGGATAAAAGTCTATTGTATTAAACAGACAAACTTGAAAAATTTAAATCTAAAAATTCTATAAAAAATGCCATAAGCCTCATTCATACTGAACCCAAAACTAAGAGTTTGCGTTATTTTAAGTCTTCGATTTTAAATTTGTATGGGATTTGACAATCAAAAATAAATTAAATTTGAAAACTACTGCTTTTGGGTCCAGCATGAATTATTTAAGGTATTAAATTCTTGAAAATTTTAAAATAAAATATGTTTAGGGTTCGATTATTTTGTTTAAATAATTTAATTAAAATTGAACGTTTTATTTGTAAAAGTCCCTGAATTGTGAGAATTTTTCTAGACATTTATACAAAAGCAATCCAAGAATTTTTAAAAACAGGTATTGTTAGTGCTATTTTTTATATTTCATTTCATTTATTCAGTCTATGGATATAAAAATTCCTTACAGACTATGATTAAATTAAAAATATAATATAAATATACTAAATTATATACATAATAATAGAGCGCTACATTATTTTAAAACTGTATTCAGAAATAACTTAAATTTATTCTTAGACGTGCAAAACTCTATATGTATATGATTTAGATTACCGATTTTGTTGTAGCTTAAAATTGTAGCTTAATATTTCCAGTTTTTATGCGGATAATGTTCATTTTAAGCAAATCAATTAAGCTCTACTACCTTTTTCAACATTTTTTCTAGTTGGGGATATTTTTAGATTTATTTGGGGACAACGAAAAAAAGTATCTGGCAAGCCTGTCAAAGAGTGAAGTTAATAAACAGAATATATGGCTTTCACGACTCTTCTTTATTTTAATGTAAAAAATTAATAAAATTAATAAAAACTTTGATTATGTTATTTAAATTAATAATTGAACGTATTTAATACGTTTGGGGAAGTTCTTAAGTTTCAGTAAGTTTGCAGAATCATATGAGAGGCATAAAGTGTCTTTGTTATATGTGGTCCATGCTTGAGTTGGGTTGGGGTTGGTTGGACAGGCACAGAGGCAAGTCCATGGCACTCAGACTGTAAATTGTCCATTGCACCATGCTTATTTGCCGTTGTCCGTCGTTATTTCGGGTCCTTTTTTCTCAGAGTTGTTTCTCAGAGCTGCAGCTTCTTGCCTCTTCGCTGTTATTCTGACACTTAAATTGATATTTTCCGGTACCGGCTCGTATATTTTTTCCATAGGGGTATTAGACTAGAAAACAAGATACATCTATCCCATACATGAAAGCTAGTATAATAAGAAAGACTTTTTATTTATTGTTTGCTTTTTGGAAACCAACACATACATACATTTCACTAACCGATGTTTTATAGTTGTATATTTAATTTAATTGTGCAGTACATTAGCAGACAGTCTACTAACGCCCTTTTAAAAATCGTACCAATATTTATTTATGATGGCATTTCAATGTTGATACACCCTCTTCAAAAAAATCAAATTTTCTTAGTCTAGAACATCGCTAGGTTACATAACCAATTACACAGTACAACAAAATAATAAAAATTTGATGCATCGGGATTGCGATACACCATTTTCAATAGATTTTGGGACGCTGATCACGAATATGGCCCTAGAATTTTAAAGTTAGCTATAGTTTAAGAAATACTTGCAAACACGTTTTTGTAGGAAAATTTAATTTCTTAATAAACTTTTTGCAAAAAAATACAAAATTTAAAGTAATAACGCTATTTTTGGAACGTTTTAAAATGATGAAAGATGCCCTTTATTTGATATATTGTACATTTTGACAGCTGCGACAATATCCCTTATACTTGAATATAAGGTTCGTTTTAAATAATCTGCGATGAAATGAATATTCAATATTTTAAGTTGTGTCTCCAGTAAACATCTCATGTTACTTAATTTATAAAAAAAATTTCGCATTTTCTGTTTTAATTTTAAGTTAATATTGACTAAAACTGAAAAATATCGACTTTTTTATTACCTAATGACAAATATCTGTGCAAAATCTTAAATTATAAAACCCAGATAGAACCATTCAGGAATGTAACAACATGTATTTTCCAATCAACTTCAACGAAGTTTTCCGAGTAAAAATCGAAATATATATGAACACACATGATCATATATTGACTTGTATATGATCATGCATGGGCATACGTAGTCATATACGTCCATGTCTAGTTCTATGTATGACCATATATGATCTCATATATTTACATATATCTTCGGATCCGAAATATGACCGTGTATGATCATATATGAGCATATGTGAATCATATATGAGCATATACCTCCATATACAATCAAATTTCGGATCCAAAGGTAAATGGAAATATATGAGATCATGTATGGTCATACATTGAACTATGCATGGACTTACATGACTATGCATGCCACATACATACGTCCCAATGTATATATGCATGTTATATATATTTCGATTTTCACATGGGTTGGAATAAAAAAGATATAAAATTTGTATTTTAGATTGAATTTTCTGCAAATGTAGATACAGAAGATGTGACTCTTTTGATAAAATGAATTTAGTGGAATATGAATTTCGTCATATATTAAGATTTTGCAAATACGATTAAGGTATTTTACTAGATTTGCAAAATAAGAAAATAAGTGAAGTTTTAACTTTAATTGTAATTATATCCTAGAGCTTTTACCTAATCAAAACAAGTTGATATGGTTCTAAAAGCCCAAAGTCTATACTTTTAAACCGTATTAAAAAATGAACGTGGTTTAGTCAGGGTAAATAAGAAATTTTAAAGAAAAAATTGTCTTTTGCTAAAACTTAAATTTGCAAATATTTCAAAAAGTAGAGCTAATTTTAAAATTTGGTGTTCACATTCGTGATATTCATCCTAAAATCTATAAGAATTGATATGTCACATGCCCGATGTATTTTTAGTGTTGGGCTGTGTTATCAGGACATGGTAACTAATTACTTTTCTTATCTCTTGTCACTACTTTTGTATGGGGGTGGTATTAAAAATAATATTTTTTTGGTGGAATGACACCATCATGTAGTATGAGGGGCAGCTGCGAATTAAATTAGCAGCATCAGCGGTTTGCAAAATATAGTCTCAGATAGATACACGGCACTGTGTAACCTTTAAATTTCTGAGTGCTGATGACTCTCCAATCTACATAGCGATAATTGGAAAAATATCAAAAATTCTTAAACTAAATCCGCCGAAAGATGTATTGGATATAAACGAAAAGTTAATAAACCATGTCGGACAGAACCTGGAAGATAATAGTGGATAGGAAATATGTGAAGAACGAACTTAACAACGTAAATACCCGAAGTAGTAAGCCAACTCTGCAATAACCTTAATAAAAAGATGAAACGAAGCGCCCGAATTGACAAAAGTAAGTGGGTGATAACCTCACTCAAGAAGCGCAATCCGCCAGCGAAACAATTCGATCTAGAGATCTCTACAAAATTACTAAAATCCTATCTGGAAAAAGTCACTCGAACAACAACCCTCGCAAAGATTCCAATGGATGTATTAAATATGCAGAACAGGACCAATTACGAGTGTGGGAGACTTATGATAGAGATCTACTAACAGACATACCCATCGGCACTGACTCAATCTGCAACTTCAACAATCATGACCGGCTTCTTCAGATTCATACCGACCATCCAGAAATAGAGGAAATAACCAACTCAATTTCAGCACTGAAATCCCACAAATCAAATTGATTAGAAGTTTTCATAGTCAACGTCCCTATGATGACATCGCTCATCCAGCCTGTCATAAAACTGTTCTAAGAAAATTAAAAGATGACATAAAGACAGGCCTTCCCAAGAAACCAAACGATATCGTTTCGAATTCGTAACGATATAATTTCGATGATATGTTTGTCCGAGAATGATATCATTAACGCTTCATATATAATAGGTACTGTGAAGAAAAATGCACATTCGTTAATTATATCGTTTTTTCATGAAATAACGATATGATTATGATATCGAAAATATCAAGCAAAGCGATAATTTTTTGTCATATTGCAAAATTTTTGTCGTTATTTTATGATGAAAATATGATATCATTAACGATATCGAAATAAAGATGTATATATGATATCTTTAACGATTAAATTAGAACAAGCAAATGTGACTTTTTCAGAAAATTTATCGTTATTTTTAAAAATTATGATATCATTACGAGTTCATATTTTTGTATCATAAACGATAACAAATGTGATACTTAATATGAATTCGTTAACGATACTATATCGTTTTATGGTTTATTGGGTTATCATAAAAATTGCAAAAAAAAAGGAAATGTAATGGAATGAAGCATCACTTTACTTAACACCATCAACAAAATCATTGCCCAACTTTTACATAAACGCATACTTAAAGCCCTTGACCCAAATTTGCGGCCAGAGCAAGCTGGTTTCGACCAAATCGCTCATGTGTAAATCACATAATCAGTCTTCGCATAAACACAGAGCAGTCTGTTGAAATGAGAGCTCCACTGTACCTTATTTTTTTGGACTTTAAAAGGGCTTTTGACTCTTGTCTTTAGCTTGACATGGTAATGAGACAATCCATGGATGGTGGTGGTATTCAAATCGGTCCTACGGACAAATTAAACGACCTAGATTATGCTGATGACATCTGCCTAATCGCACACAGCTTCAACGGAATACAGAACAAAATTGATCTCATTAGCCGTACTGCAGAAAAAGATGGCCTCAAGTTGAACATAAAAAAGACACAATCTTTAAGGCTGAATACAGAAAACGAATGTAAATTCACTTTGTGTAACAACCGGCTAGAGGATGTTAAACAATATGTTTACTGGGGTTCGGTGATCGATATGACCGTAGGCAGCTCGGCTGACATCGCCCAAATAAGACCTGGAGACGCAACACTGATCGTGAAATTCGTGATGATGGTTACTCTTGGAACCAAATTAAACGGCTGGCCGAAAACAAGGTCGAATGGAAGAAATTTGTTGTGGCCCTATGTTCCTCCTAGGAATTTCAAGGATTATATATATATTTATGCAATATTAAGGGCATATAATGAAGTTAAGTGAAACAAGTTGTTTCAGTTCAAAACAAACCAACCATTGTCATGTTTGTGGATTGTCAAATGTTATTGTTCTGAGTAATTGGTCTATGGGGAGAAACTGCTTAGATTTTTATGGGGTTTCAATGGGGAAATAGTTCTCAGATTTTAAATGGTTTTCAATAAATACATAAATAAATCAAAAGCCTATCAAAGTGCAAAACTATTTAGATTTAAAAAGATTTCTAGCACAAAAAGTTGTCAGCATCTAAGAGAATGTGCTACAGAATCAAATGGTCGATAAATGAATAACTTCTTTAAATTTAAGAAGTGCGCCATTAAAAGTGTAACACACTTTCTTAATAACTTCTTAATTAAAATAATTTTTCTTGATCAGATTATCGTTCAGAAATATGTCCAATTTCAAAATGCATCGGTTTGTAAAATTCCAGTGATTTATTAGTTTACAATGGAGGATGAAAGCCAAGTGTACAAAAAAAATTATTAAAACTATTCCAAATAATCCACTGTGGACGGACAAATGTACGTGTGACCAGGCAACGTATATCCAGAGTTCAACAAGTCCTTATAATTGAAAAAATGCCTGGAAAGGGTAAATCAAAAGGATTCAGGAACGAAACCGAAGCCAAATACGTGGAGAAGCTGGTGAGCGCGATTTCAAACATTTCTAGCGGCAAAGTGGCACTGTGCGTGCAATGCTCAGAAACAGTTATGCGGAGAGTTAAAGCTATCGTTGGGCTTAAAGGTTAAATTAGACGTGCCATAACGCCATAGCCGTAACCATAACGCCATAGCAGACAACCAAAATTCAATTGGTTTCTATGGTTACGGTTATGGCGTTATGGCATGTCACCAATAATCGTATACATTGTAGCCCATAAGATTGGTTTGAACAGCTGTTTTATATGGTTATGGTTATGGCACGTCTAATTGAGCCTTAAAACATCTAAGTTCATAAAGTTTCGGGCAGAAATGCTAAGAAGAAAGCTGATGCCAAAAAACGAGCAAAACTTCTCTGTGTTTTAGTGGCGCACTCTTTGGTACAGTTAGTTATGAAAAGGTATTTAAAATTTTCGTTTTTATGGAGTCTTTTAAACTTCTCTAATACGTTTCACTTACTATAAAATATGCATTAAAATTCTCTTTATTTTCCAATATTTCACTTTTTTAAAAACTAACAAACTAAATTATTTAAAAAATTAAATCAATTGAATGGCAAATACTACCCTGGACACACAGTATGTAGAAGAGTAAATAAACAAATTCAAAATCAACTAAAACTTCAAGGTCATCATTGCCGTTTGTTGTTTTTATAAACCAAAACAAAGTAAATATTTAAATAAATTATACACATTCAGCGATATACATCGCCAAACGAACATGTCCAATAGACCGCCTCAAGTTTTGTATCGTATATAATGGCAGCCTTTCCAAAAATGAAACAAAAGTAAGTATACGGAAAATGACGGGCGCGTAAAAAACAATAGAATTCTTCTTGTCTGGAGCCTATGGGCAGATTTGAGGAATATTTCAAAAATCATCATGTAGGAAACTACTTAAATTTCACTCAATATCTTATTTAAACTAGATTTTCAGTTGTATGTGCTAATTCATAAAAAAAAATTATTTGGTATTTGAAGCTTGCTATAGTTAAAGTAAATATTTCGCTTAATAAAGAGTTATTAGAAATCTTGATTCATAATCTTATTTTAACTATAAATTAATTTTTCGATTTGATACTGGCAACACTATTGTTTATTTTCTCTCTTCTTCCAAATAAGTCGTAAGTGATGTACAAATTTAGTAAACGATTGACTCGGTAATCGGAAGTGAAAATGTATTTTCTTAAATTAGAGAACTAATGATGTGCTAAGATAAAAGCCATTAAAAATATTTTTTTTTATTTATAAAGCAAATCAATGGAAATGTGTGTAAAAAAGTAATTTTTTAGAACATATTATTCGAAGCATACAAAAGTAATCGAATTTCGAATAATGTTTTGACAGTCTGTACATCACTATTGTTTTGTTTTTCTTTTTAATTTAATTTTTACATTTTTTTAGAAATTTTTTCGAAAAATGTCATTGGCTACGCAATTGTTGTAGCTTTTTTCAGTTTGATGGATGCAAGTTGTTGGAAGCCACACATTCTAGGGATGGGACGGCTTTAATAAATCATTTCATGCCTGAAAATGCAATAATTAACAATTAAATGGTGGCTTCCTCACTCCAAACTTTATAAAAGGTTTAAAGTTAATGAGTATCGACTATAAACCTATATTATTTTTTTCGTTATTAAGCAAATATGAATTCTGTTTTTCAGAAATTAGCTTAAAATCCTGCAATAAGACTTTTGCAAAAGTTTATGAATTAGACCAGTAGTCTATACTACTAAAGGATTGTTCAACAGGGACGCTACAAAAGTAGAAAGACAGGGACAGCAAACGACGCCATATTTCTTGCCGCTCTTTTGACATTTCTCTTCAGTAAGGATTGCCATTTCATGATGGAAAGATATAAGAGCCAACAACGCTACGTCCAATTTATGGTCGTCATAATCGTCCTAGCAGATCAACAATTGAGCATGGGACTACGTCAAATCTATGGTCTATGCCAACAAGCCAGCGACGATTGATGAACTTCGTACGAATATCGAATGTGAAATTGCAGCAGTATCGGCCGATTTATGCTTGAAAACCGTCGAAAATTGGGTTCAGCGTCTGGACTTCTGCAAGCGTGCCCGTGGTGGCCATGCAAAAGAGATCCATTTCCATACAAATTGGCATCAAACGTACTTTCACAGGAATAAAGAATTTCATTGATATCCAAAACCGGTTTTGTTTTATTTAAACTTTTTTACTTTTGTAGCGCTCTTATTGAAAAACCCTTTATAATAAAAAGGTAATGTGTGTATGTTTGTTTGTTTGTAGGAGGTAATCTCCGTAACTACTCATCTGATTTCAAAAATATTTGTTCCAGTATTTAGAATGGTCCTTAAGGATGGACACAAGCTTTATATCATTCCATTAAAATATTTAATAAAAAAGTTATGAGCAATAATGTAATTTATACTAATATAATAAAGAGGTAATGTGTGTATGTTTGTTTGTTTCTTTTGTATAATGAAAATGGGTATTTAAATCCTACATCTTGCCGTCATCTTGCAAAATTTGTCCGATTGCCCATAAAAAATTAAATACGTTTAATAACGCTCCTAGACGAGAACAAGAAATTCTCATTGAGTTTGTAATTTAACTTAACAAATATTTCCAGAAATTCTAAAAACGTCGTCCCCTGACGATTTCCTTAGGCAAGAATGAAATCCGGATAGGGACATGCCTACAACGGATTATTTTTTACAATTTGTTAAATACGTTTGGGATTTTAGAATATTTAATTCCTTTAATTCAATTAATGTATATCCCGATAAAATAAAATTTAAAAAAATTAAATTTTCTGGTGAACGATGCTGCTTTTTTTGTTTTAAAATAAAAATATTTGAAGAGTTTTCTTTAAGTTTTTTACATTATTGTTCTTTTATAATTGCATTTGAACTTGTTTATTATTCTTAAAAAAATATAAAAAAAAACAAACAACGACAGCTGATGTATCACTTATTGAACACAAGTAAAATGTAAGCCCAGTGTTAAGCCTATAATACAACAGCTTGATTTTGAGATCTAGTTTAAACAACATTTCGGTCTTAATGAAAACGCAACCTAAAGTTCATTTAGGAACTGCACTGCATATGCAATTTGAGGCGGTCTAATAGCCATGCATTCTATGAATAAATAATGCCCATAAATTTCACATAAAACAGATAAATATTGACAAATGTAAACATGTATTTTTTACCCATATGTAACTAAATACATGTAGTATGTTATGTAGTAGATGCATGTAAAGAGGTTGGTGAACTTCCTAAATGTTAGGTATGAAAAGGTAAAGATATTTAAACAAGCAAATATTAAGCATGTTATTATCTAAATTTCTGTCTCATTTGCCAATAATACACCAAAAACTTAGTAAACATTGAAATCGCATTAATAAATTTAAAAGTTTTACCCCTCAATTCATAAATGCATTGTAAAGTTATAACAGGTTTACAAAACGTCATTTTCATACAAAATTTGTTCAATAAACCTCCTATAATTTTACAAAGCGTTTATGAATTTAGGGCTTAAACTTTAGTATTTCACCAGGATTGTGCCCGGTAAAATAAACAATGGCAGACATGTTCCCAGTAAGAACATATAAAAAGAACATATAAGTAGGTATGGTCTGAACAATGACCCAGGAAAATTTTCTGTTCCAAAGAATCGGTGATAGAATAGCTACTTTTCCTTTACCACCACTTCTTCTGTCAATTCTAACACCGATGATTTTTGTTCGAAATTGTCCCAGAAGCAACCACTTCTATAGCTCCAAAGTGGAACCGGTTATCCTAGAATCAATCCTGGAACTAGTTCTAGAATTGATTCGACGTCAGTCATACCTATAAGATCCGTGGAACTGGTTCGAGAAGCAATTCCACGGAATCGGTTGCAGTGGAACTATTTGCAGAATTAGTGTGGTTGGCTACCTATTGTAAAAAATTTTCCTGAGTATAATAAAAAAACTAAACCCATTAACTTCTTGAAATGTCAGACAGAGCATGTGAGAGAGCGCGTATCAGTGCGTGAGAATGAAACTCTCTCAATTAAGGACCCGAAATTCGATAAAATTTAAATATATATTTGACAAAAGTGGGGGAAAACTATTCCAAAAAAGAATAAACTTTACACCAGTTCTTTCAATTAATTGTACACTCAAAAAAGAATGTCATAAAATCAACAGACAAATTTTTACTACAGAATTTTTAAAACAACATACAAAGTAGGTGAACACTACTGTTTTTTACAGTTAAGTTTTTTATATTAAAAAGCTATATTTTAATAAAAGAGAACATATTTTTCCTTCGATTATAAAAAACTTTATACCCATGATGAGTTCCAGTGAAACTTCATTGGTTTTATGCAAAAATTCATTAATATCATGCAGATAATTCTCTCAGTGTAGGACAACATCTAATGTTGCAATAAGTTCTTTTCCATGGGCAATAAGAAGTTAATATTTTGTATGTGGGAACGTGCTGGCACAGAAATCAGAGGATTGCGGGTTCGAATCCTGGCAGTTGGAACAAAAAAATTTGGAACTTTTTTTACACAATTTAACTTTTTGTTGTTTTTGCTGTAAAAATTTTTTTTTTTAATTTTGTCCCATCAATTATATTTTGAAATGATTTATATATTTTTTTATTTTCTATTAATTTATATGAAATTTAATGAAAATAAAAAAATCCAAATAAAAATCTAATTTTTCAAATATTTTTTTTTAAAATGCCAAAAAGGTAAATATTAAAGTTTTGTTTTTATTTAAGAAACCTTAATTTGAAAACTCCATTTGGATCAAATTCTTATTAAATATATTTACTATCACACTAATAGAAAAAGAAAAAGCCTGTAAACATTTTAGTTAGAACTATTAAAAATTAGTTAAAAATTACCTTGCATAAAAAGCTATTTTTTTGTCTACTAATATGCTGCAAAATTTTTTGCAGATTTTGTCAAGGTAATTTGTTATTTTTAATTAAAAATTAACTTAAATGTAACCAAAATTTTGTAAAGTTTTGTTACATTTAAGTAAAAAAATTGTTAATATCAGCAGTTTTTTTGCAAGGTAATTTTTAATTAATTTTTAATCTCCTATTTTTACAGATTTATTTCTTTCTATGAGTGTATTAATATTTTTTGTAAAAAATAACACTTTAAAAAAACAACTTTATATATTTTTCCAATATTTATGTTATATATTTTTGTCAATAAATAATTAAAGAAATAAATGTAACACCACTTTACTGAACAAGACTGCTAAAAGTCAGCTATCATGTATAACAAGCGATAGCACAGGGGGTTGAGCGTCTGCTCGAAATTCCAACACGTGTGGCTGCATGATGATTTTCTTTTTTTTTTTTTTAATTAAATTAAAATAAAAAGAAGTAAAAAGAACTTCCTTTTCATTGCAAATATACCATTGCTGGGCAATTACTTCATCGTGTTTGAAATTTGAAATAAAAATTTCAAAGGGTTCTCATTGGGGACACAATACGATTTTCTGATTTTTATTTGCAATATAAAGCGTTAATTCACAAACGAATTATAAAGTTGATATATGTTTTCAAACCAAATTTTTCATATAACATTTGTTCCATAAGCCTTCTTTAACTTTATGAAGCGTTTATGAATTAAGGGTTAAGAATATATCAATAATAATAAATATAAACTAAACAAGAATTTTAAAAAATCCACGAAATTTAATTTTTTTCAAATAACTAATGAAAATATACGATTTAAAGTAAAGGCTGTTACGAAATTGCAGTACCTATTTTGTATTGGTTGTTTTCTTAAATAACTATTGTAATAGTTGCTTTGTATTTTTCCATAGAAAAATAACTGTATTTACAGTTAATAATAGCAACTATTGATTACTGCACAAACAACTGTTGTAGTGAACAGGGCAGCAACTTTCATGCAAATGCATGTTTGTAGTCAGTAGACCAAAAACGATTTTGAGCATACATATACTGGGCCAAAATTCGTAAGTGAAATCAGGCACTATCCACGGCTCTCATCTGAAAAACTGAACTGATTTTAAGAGAGTTTCAATGTAAAATTACAAAAAACGTGAAAAAGTGGGTGGTATTTTTAATTAATTATTTTTATTGTTTTTAAGCAATTTTAATTAAATTGTAAAGTGCACTTGTGTTGTTTGATATGTTCTCTGCATTAGTTTTGCATAATTAGCACAAAGTTTTGCTTATTAATATTAAAAAATACGCGTTAAAAAAAACACTAAAAACTGTTTCTCTTAAAACCAGTTTGCATATAAAATTAAAGAGACTTTTTAACAGCAGTTGAGGCTGGTGGTTTGTCTTTAGTCTATATAGTCGTTGGTGAAATCAACATAAACATTTTGTTACTTTTTGATGAAATGAACTGCTAAAGCATTCTTGAAATTAATGTGTTTTTTTAGTTTAACAGTTTTTATTAAAATGTACATATTAGAGATGGGCGCGTGAGTGAATTTTGACTCACGCTCACGCACGCTCACGAACGAACAATTTTTGTATCCTCACGCTCACTCACGCTTGCGTGAAACATTTTTTGTTGTTGTTTTTTCTTTGAAATTTTAAATATTTAATAACGCTCCTAGACGAGAACAAGAAATTCTCATTGAGTTTGTAATTTAACTTAACAAATATTTCCAGAAATTCTAAAAAAAACGTCCCCTGGCGATTTCCTTAGGAAAGAATGAAATCCGGATAGGGACATGCCTTCAACGGATTATTTTTCACAATTTGTTAAATTAGTTTGGGACTTTAGCATATTTAATTCCTTTAATGTGATTGATTTTAATTTGAATAACGCTCACGAAATACTCACGAAAAATACGAAATTTGTTTTTTTATATTAAATATTATTATTATTTATTTACAAACTTAATTAGTTAATTAAGGAGAATTAAAATTAATCCAACTATAAAAAAATTTTGTTAAATTTTTAAGTTATACACCTAATAACTTAAAAATGCGGGGTTCGCAATAGATGCCGTTATCTTTTACGCATGTTTTGTGTCTTTAATAACTTATATGATATTTTGGAAAAAAGTGCAGCTGAAGTACACCAATTGCTCCCCGAAGTTTATCCTGAATATGTTCGATCGATTTCAACGTGCGAGATATGGTTTGTGCGGTTCAGAAGTGGTGATTTTGACACGGAAGGCAGAGATTAGCCAAAAAAGTTCGAAGATGATGAATTGAAGGCATTACTCGATGAAGATTACTGTCAAACTCAAGAAGAACTTGCAAAATCATTGGGAGTCACTCAAGCACCAATTTCAAAACGTTTGCAATCAGCAGGATTCATCGAAAAGCACCGAGGTACCACCAGGCGGTTTTCATCGCCTCTTTCAAACATTAACATTTTGTATCGAAAAATGTTAGCCTTTACAGACATGTGTAATTCATATGGTAACATTTTTCGATACAAATTATGAAGAGAGTGCTTTAACAGAGGTTGGGTTAGTTGGTACCTCTTTTAATTATATGCTCGTTGGTACCACACGAGTTGAAGCCGAGAGACGTTGAAAGACGATTTTGCATATCCGAAGTGCTGCTTTAATGCCATAACAAGAAGTCAATATTGCATCATATTATTAATGGCGATGAAAAATTGATCCATTACGACAATGCGAAGCTCAAGAAATGTGAAGCCCGGCCAACTAGCCAAAGCCGAATATCCATGGCGCCAAAGTAACGCTCTGTACTTGGTGGGACCAGAAGGGTCCCATCTATTATGACTATTTATAAAACAGTAGTTGGGAAGTTTTGCCTCACCCGTCTTATAGTTCAGACCTTGGCCTGTCCGACTACCATTTGTTTCGATCGATGCAGAACGCTCTCACTGTAATACGCTTCACTTCGGAACAGGGTATCCGAAATTGGCTTGATTCGATCTTGGCCTCAAAAAATGAGCAGTACTTTTGGCGCGGAATCCATATGTTGCCAGAAAGATAGGAAAATATCATAGCTAACAATGGCCACTACTTTGAATAAATTCATATTGTACCAATGTTTCACAATAAATGTCCAAAATTTGCCAAAAAAAATCCCGCATTTTTAAGTTATACATCAATAATTTTATAAAATTTATAAATAATTTAAGAAATGCACTGCAAATCTTTGAATGTTATTCCAAATTAATGTGATGGAACAAAATTTTGTTAATGATTTGTTAAAGAAATTGATTTCTTTCCTCAAACTCTCGATCGACTCACGAACATTTTTTTTTAACTCACGCTCACGCACGACTCACGTGAGTGCAATCATTTTAACTCACGATCACGCGTGAATCACGCAAATTTCGTGTCACGCGCCAATCTCTAGTACATACTAAAAGGGCGGACCAATAATCCGTGACTTTTTGAATGAAACACAGTTTTTTTTAACAAAAAAGTTTTTATTTTTCAACATAGTCTCCTTTTAGCTCAATATACCTAATCCAACGTTTCTCTAATTTTTTTATTCCTTCCAAAAAATAGGATTTCTCGAGGTCCTCAAAATAGGCATTAGTTTGAGCAAAAATTTCATCGTTGGCGCTAAATCTCTTTCCACCCAACCATTTCTTTAGGTTTGGAAATAGAAAATAGTCGTTGGTGGCTAAATCCAATTCGTAGCTCAATTCCTTTAAAATTCTGATACCAAAATAAATGAAATATCGATACCCCTAAAATAGCATTACCGAAATAATGAAATGCCGTTAAAATTGTTGCTTTTCAAAAAATTAAAATTAAATTGTAATACAATTTTTATACCCTACACCACTACGTGGAGAGGGAATAATAAGTTTGTGCTGATGTTTGTAACACCAAAAAATATTGGACCTAGATCCACCTTATATTTAGTATACCGATCGACTCATAACCACTTTTTATTTCGATTTAACGATGTCCGTCCGTCTGTCTGTCCATGCATTCTTGTGCGCACTCTAAAGGTCGCAAATATTAAGGTATTTGGTGAAATTTGGTACACCGACTTACGTCGATCCAAGGACGATGACTATTAATTTTGGTAAAAATCGGCCCATGTTTAGACCTAGTCCACATATAAGGGTCCCCCCAAAATTGGCTTGTTTACACGCTGCAGGTCACAAATACGAAGATATTTTAATGAAATTTGGTACACAGACCTACATATGTCGGCCCAAGAACGAAGTCTATCGATTTTGGTTGAAATCGGTTCATATTTAGAACTAATGCCCATATATCCTTATCATCCACCTACATTGGCGGACTTAGGCCGGTCTGGGGTGGGCTAAGCCTGATTTTTGCCCACCCCAGAATTTTTAAAAAATCTACCTGCAATTCTTTTGTCTATGATTTTGATGGCGTAAAATATCACAATATTACTTTTTTTTAATATCAATTAATCCTGTTTTTTTGGTTTGGGAAAATGTCGACTGGTTTCCTAGGCAGATAATTTGTTGAAATCTAAGGGTCAGTTCTATAGTCAGAACTAAGATCGATTTTAGTTTTAAAAATTTCTTAAATAAGAAATGTTGTTTGAAAAAAATATATCTTGGTTCTGATTATAAAATTGACTATAAGAGTTTTTCTTTAAGAAAAATTATTAGAACCGCAAAGTTGTTCAATAACAGCAAAATAACGCAGAATCTTTTTCGGTGAGTTAAATAGCTTAGATTTCTTAGTTTTCTAAACGAACAATTAGTTTATATCTAACAAGGAAGTTACTTCAAACTAAACACTACTATGTTATTTTAATGAAATTTCAATATTTTGTAGAAACAAAAATTGTAAGATGAACATCTCACTATTTTTGTCCACCTCGGTAATTTAAGTGTCAGAATAAGGGATTAGATAGGGTTCTTCCAAGGTGGACGAATTAGACAGGTTGATCTTAGATTTCTTTTCTCTATTAAATATCTAAATTTCATAATAATCTGAGAATATAGCTTGGAATACATTCCTTGTACGAGGTTTTCTTCAGAATAATAAATGCACTATTCAGAGTTTTGTATAGAAATATGGCGATTTTTATAGGATAAGCTACCAGGATTATTTAATTTTGAAAATTATGAAAATTTTATTAGAAGGCAATGAATCATTTTTAAGTTTTTTTTTGTGTGAAAAAATTGTAAGCATAATGCCGAAAGTGTTTTTTAGGATTAAGAGTGTGAGAATGGGCAAATAAACAGCAGAAAATTAATGGGTTGCTTGCCCACCCCAGAAAAATGGTCTAGGTACGCCTATGTCCACCTATAATCCCAATAATAAATATGGGCCTACCTCGGGACAGATCAGGAGAGTCCAGAAATCCAGGTTGTAAGCGACAGGTAATCAGGTAAAGTTTCTGTTGAATTTAACTCAAATTTCTTAGCTAAGTTAACTAAAATTGTCTGTGTATTTAGCAGTGTGTAAAATTTAGCAGACCATAATTCACAACTTAATTGAAAATTCTGCTGTCGCCAATACAGGTACTTTTTCCTGTTATTTTAGCAGAATTTTGAACTATTTGTACGGGCTTTTGTTTTATGAGTGTAGACAAAAGGACCGGCTGTTATAAAAGCGTCGAAAAAGCACTGGAATCAAAATATAGGTGGTCTGGAAATAGGTTTTCCAAAAGAAAATTTAAAAAAGTTCATATGTATTTTTGTTTTTGGTCCTGCTGTGATTTGAACTGAGGCCGTCAAAATGGCAATTTTTCTTTCGATTTTTTTAATTAAAAACAATTTTCACTTTCATAAAATTGTTTTTTTTTTTTTGGAAAAGCTCATTTGAGTAGTTGTCCAGCAGTTATCATTCATTTATATATGTTTGTGGTCGGATAAATGAATCTCGCATTACTTTCTTCAAATTGCACAGAATATGGCATGCAAACAACATCTCGAAAGGGACAAAATTACGCATATTTAATTGCAGCGTAAAATCTGTATTGCTATATAGCTGTACCACATGGAGCTTTACAAAACTGACACTGGGAAAGATCCAAACGTTTATTAATCGATGTTTGAGAAAGATCATTCGAATATACTGGCCGAATTGGATTTCAAACGAAGCTCTTTGTCAAAAGGTAAATTGTTGTCCAATCGAATTAGATATTCGCAGAAGGAAATGGACGTGGATCGGTCATATCCTCAGACGACCACCAACTGAAATCGCTAGAGCGGCTCTGGAGTGGAATCCCCAAGGACAACGAAGACAAGGAAGGCCACGTAACACATGGATACGCTGTACCAAAAAAGAATACCAATCAGCTCGTAAAACCTGGAATCAAATTAAATCACTTGCCGGAGATAGAATTAAATGGAGAGAATTCGTTGACGCCCTATGTTCTTCGTGAACTTTTTATTTAAATATTATGTGTAATCTCTTTTTTTACTACGTAATTTAGATAAATAAAGGACAGATATATATATATATAGATTGTCCCTTAAAATTGCGATTTGTTGATTTTTGTTCATTACACCCCCCAGTTTTATTGGAAATGGTCCCAAATGGAAGAAATCGATTTTTATTTTTTTTTTTGGAAAACGTTAACCCGTGCCGAAAGTTGAACGAAAATGGCCCATTTTGCAAAAAAAAAGTGTATTACTATTAAAAATTCCCAAAATTCGAAATTTCGAACAAAAAATATTTTTTATTCCATTTATTCATTTAATATAGTCAAAATGATTCAGACATGGAATTTTGACTTCATGGAATATCATTAACCAACTTTAGCCTGGAATCTAAAATCACCTTATATAAAATAATTATTTTTATCCAGTTGAGATTTTTTTTTTATCAATTTAATGGCTTTACAATCTCGTAGTCATAATTAATAATAAGTTTCATGGGCCTTTTCTGACCCCAGGCGACTAAGGTTAAATATTTTTTAAACAAATGTAAAGATAATTATAGTCTAACCAAATTTAAGTGATGTTTTTCCGAAAACTGTGTAAAATTTGATGAAAACTTTCAAAATGAGCAATTTTTGTAAAATGTCCTGGAAAGCAGTCGCTCCAAACACAAACTCGACTTATCATTTTTCCAATTTTTTTTTTCTTTAATATCAACTATTATGTGGTACAAATAGCTATCGACATCTCCAAATTAGGCATTTTAAAAAATCTTTAAAATTAATTTTAAAAAAACACGTTTTTGCATTTTTATCAAATTCGTGGGCCATTTTGGATTCCAGGCTAAAGTGGGTTAATGATATCCGATGAAGTCAAAATTCCATGTCTGAATCATTTTGACTATATTAAATGAATGAATGGAATAAAAAAAAATTTTGTTAGAAATTTCGAATTTTGGGAATTTTTAATATTAATACACTTTTTTCCAAAATGGGCCATTTTCGTCCAACTTTCGGCACGGGTTAACGTTTTCCAAAAAAAAAATCGATTTCTTTCATTTGGGACCATTTCCAATAAAAGAGGGGGGTGTAATGACAAATCTATTTTTAACGGACACTCTAAAATATATGTTTTTAGCCACCAAGTACGAGTATTATACACTCAAAAAAAAAAAAAGTCAGTAAAGTCAGCAAAAAATGTTGCTGTGTCAGCAAATTTTTAGTCAGGAGCTGAAAATCAGCGAGCTGATTTTTACCAAAAAAAATAGTAATCTTCAGCAAAAGTGTTGCTAACTCTTAGTCGACTGCAAATAAAAAAAACCTTGCTAAAATCACTAAACTTTTTGCTGAATATTAGTAGACTGAAAAAAACTCAAAAAACTTGTAGCGAAATTTTACTTTAGTTAATTTATTTGCTGAAAATTTAAATATAGAATATGTGTGTAGAGTTGTTTTTCTTTTTTTGTCATTTCCGTTTCCAGACAAGCTGCGACATCTACATCTAGTCTATCTGGTTGTCATCCACGCTATGCATGCGGTTATCAGCACAATTTTTGTAGCAAAATAAATTAGTAAAACATTAGTTCAAAATTAGTTTAGTGCTAAAAAAATATAACTAAATTTTTTGCTGAAAACGCAATTTCAGCAAAAAATTTAGTTATTGCTGAAAACTAGTAAAGTTGATATACAAGACGTTTTACTAATTTTTCTACTAACTAATTTTTTGTGGTGTATGTATCGCTCAGTGGGTAGAACTGTCGTCTGCCAATCTGACGGCCTGGGTTAAATCACGGCAGAACCAGAATACATATGAACTTTTTTTAAATTTTATTTTGGAAAATGTATTTCCAGGCCACCTATTTATTGGTTTTACCAGCGTTTTGCCAACGTAACAAATTTTGTTTCCCCAGTGCTTTTCCTACACTTTTTTAATAGCTAGTCCTTAATTTTTAATAAAAATTTTCCACTTCATAAAATTTCCCATATCTCGAAAACTAAGCGAGATAGAGCAAAACGGACAAAATGTTTGCTCGTTTATAGTGACCTTACATGCCCTTAGACAATATGGACTGGGACCGGGGAGGGTCCCGAGACCCTAAATTTGAACCAAATTTACGACTCAGTAAATTACAAATAAAACTGTAGTTTTAATCATTTCTTACTTAAATTTAGATTTGTTAAATTTAACAAAAGAATTTCTTAAAATCAACAAATTTTATTTTAAGCCAAAAAACAGGAATAAATTTTGTTAAAGTAACAAATTTTTCTGTTCAGTCAACATACTTATTATTTTGAGTGTAGTTGTACCAAGAAGCATACACTCAGGGAACTTCTGCAGTTAGAATTTGTTAGTTATTCAATAGTATTTCAGTGAAGTTATTTTAAATGGAAATAACATTTATTTGTAGAAGAAATGTAAACTTTAACTACACTAATAGAAAAAATTCCGTAAAAAATTTAGTTAAAACTATTAAAAATTAGTTAAATATGATGCTGCAGAAAAAAACTGCTAAATTAGCAGATTATTTTTGCTATATATTAGTAATATAGGAACAGCAAAAATAAAACTGTTAAATATACAGACATTTAGTTATATTTGAGCTAAATTTTTGTAAAGGGAGTATAGCAAATTACCTGCTAAAATCAGCAAAAAATTTTGCTAAATAATTAAATCACCAAAAAATTTAAAATTTTCTAAGTTTTTTTTCGATTTTTTTTAAATGCAAATAAAAATCGAACCTTTTTAAAACAGCTGTTTACAATTTTTTAGCAAATATTTCTGCTGATTTTAGCAGAATTGACTGCAATTTGCATTCTACTAAATTTAGCTTAAAAATAGCAAAAATTTTGTAGATTTAACAGTTTATTTTTGCAATTTTTAGTCTTCAAATATTTAGCAGAATTTTTTACAGATTTTACAGTACAATTTGCTATTTTCAATTAACTAAAATTTAGCCTAAATATAACTAAAATTCTGTAAATTTAGCAGGTTTAATTTTGCTGTTCTCATTTTACTAGTATTTAGTAAAAAAATCTGCTAAATTTTAGCAGTTTTTTCTGCAGCATCATTTTTAACTAATTTTTAGTAACTTTTTCTGCTATTTTTACAGATTTATTTCTATGAGTGTTCGTAATTCATTAAAAAAAGACAAACCACATAAAATAAAATTAGCCAAATAAAACGTACACTAATAGAAAAAATTCCGTAAAAAAATTTAGTTAAAACTACTAAAAATTAGTTAAAAATTATGCTGCAGAAAAAACTGATAAATTAGCAGATTATTTTTGCTATATATTAGTAATATAGGAACAGCAAAAATAAAATTGTTAAATATACAAAATTTTAGTTATATTTGAGCTAAATTTTTGTAAATGTTGCTAAAAAATCACCAAAAAATTTTAAATTTTCGAAGTTTTTTTTTGGTTTTTTTTTAATGCAAATAAAAATGGAGCCTTTTGAAAACAACAGTTTACAATTTTTTAGCGAATATTTCTGCTAATTTTAGCAGAATAAACTGCTATTTGCATTCAACTAAATTTAGCTTAAAAATAGCAAAAATTTTGTAGATTTAACAGTTTATTTTTACTATTTTTAGTCTACAAATATTTAGCAAAATTTTCTGCAGATTTTACAGTAGAATTTGCTATTTTCAATTAAGTTTAAGTTTATTTAATTTTTTGACACAAGTTAGCCTAAATATAACTAAAATTCTGTAAATTTAACAGTTTTAATTTTGCTGTTCTCATTTTACTAGTATTTAGTGAAAAAATCTGCTAATTTTAGCAGTTTTTTCTGCAGCATCATTTTAAACTAATTTTTAGTAACTTTTTCTGCTATTTTTACAGATTTATTCCTATGAGTGTATGTAAGTAAATTTTGTTAGTTGTTTTGACTAATTTGTGGTTCATTTTATTACCAACCCGACTAAAAAAGATGTTATATAATCATATATCACCATATATAAACCAATATATACGTCCATATCTAATTTGATCCGAATATTGGAATATATAATTATATCAAGCGAGATAAGCATGTTATCTCACCTGATACAATTTGATCCAAAAAATGGGTCTATCTAACTGCATCAAATTATATATAAATACATATAATTTGATGAAGATTTTCAAAGAAAATTTTAGTAAATATTATTGGGATCACTTATTTCATTCATATTAAATCCAATGCTTAATGTTTAGAACAATTTTTGCTAATAAACTTGGAAATAGGTGACAAAATAAAACATTACAAAAATTTCTCGGAACAACTTTTTCTAGGTTAGAGTTTTTATATTTCTTTTATAAGAAAGATAACTGAATAACTGAATTAACTAATTAGAAATTTATTAATTCAGTTCGAGGCCAATTTCCTTATTATGAATTAATATAATAAGTACTTTTTTTAAAAAAAAAAAACTGCTATTTTTCTTCATCAGGATACTCTCCTGACAAATACTTCACAGAATTTTTGCTTTCAAAAAACCTCTACACTTTCAGGAATGAAAAGACGATCGTTTCGGGGATTACGCCACCACTTTCTAAAGAAAACTGATGAAGGGGACCTGGAAAATCCCCGAAACGATCCTCTTTTCATTCCTGAAAGTGTAGAGGTTTTTTGAAAGCAAAAACTCTGTGAAGTATTTGTCAGGAGAGTATCCTGATGAAGAAAAAAAAAACAGTTTTTGAAAAAAGTACTTATTATGTTAATTCATAATAAGGAAATAGTCCTCGAACTGAATTAATAAATTTCTAATTAATGAATTAAAAAGGTCGAAAAAAACAAATTTCATTTTTTTAAATAAAAATTAAAAACCAACATGATAAAAAATTAACTTTCACAATTAATTTTTTTTAACGGAAAAATAAATGAACTTAAACCATATTTATTTCAACATATGTTTGTCTAATTTTTAAATTTAAAAGTAAAAATAATTATTTCGACCTTTAATTCCACAATGAAAAAAAAAATTTCCTTTATTTATTTCTTTAAAATAATTTTGAGTTTAATAAAGAGTATTTCGCTAACTATTTGGAAAATATATGTTAAATTCAATTATAAACATTTATTTATATGTCAAAGTGCAAAATTCAAAACCAGATCCACAATTTCGGAGTTTTTTTTTTAATTTTTATAGTGCAATTAAACTTTATAAAATTTTGTATAATTAGACATCATGTCAGATAAATTTATACATAAAATTATTACAATTTTATATTAACTTTGTTATATATTTTGATATAAGATTGTTTAGAGAAGCTTATACGCCATTATATATAATTATGTATAAACTATATTTGCAGATCTCTTAATATATGCCTGGAGACCAAATCGCATATGATTATATATAACGTCATATCAAACATATTTATAAAACCAAAGTGTTAATATAAATGTATATGGTCATATAAAGCACCACATATAAACATTTATAATTATATCAAATCATATAAGATTATATGAAAACTTTTTTAGTCGGGAATCAAAAACAAAATAAAATGTAAATTGAATTTAATGAAATGTTAGGAGTCCTGTTTCAAGTTAAATTTTATTTGTTTTAAATTACAAACAAAATATTTTGAATGTACAGACAACGCCATAATGTTCTCTGACAACTTGGACAATGCCATAATTTTATGTCCGATGTCCGGTCCGATAGCGATTATATCTCCTAGTTATATATGCTTCTTGTTTGTACCACCATTTAAGGTGTCCTGCCATCGCTTTCTCGTTTGTATTTTCTCACTGAGAGTACACTGATTTCATACTATTGGCAATTTCAAACTAGATAGTACTGGATAACCACTTTTTGCAAACTTTGACACTCCCAGCCAATTTTTTACCTTTTCGTAAACCACCGACATTTTTGTAAAACAAATACTGGCAAAATGCTTTTTGAAAACACGGATAAAGCGTCCCGCATGAGTGTTATGCGAGTCATTAACACCACGGTTACCCAGTGCTTGATTTTTTTATCACTGGCGATTTCTGACCGGGCATTTACCTCAAAATGTCTGTGGCGTATACCAATAACAAGACAACGATATGTTGTATACCTGACAGAAACATAATCATGTTAATGATATTATCGTATGATATTGGTTCTCGTGCTAATTTGGGGAACTGTTCGCCATTTAACATAAACATGATAATGTGTGTTGTCGACACAATGTCAATGTTCCAATTATATATTGCTGCTCTTGCTGTGGCACTTGATCATCATCGCATTATGTGCAACATTACAAATCCTGCAACTTTTACTTTTGTTTTTCGTCTATCAATATCCATATTTCGAGTTAGTGGATGTTTTCATTTTATTTAACATTTGTTGCTCAAAAGGAAAACATTATCAGCGGGCATTTATCATTTCCAAGGCCAGAGTTCATTTGTAATAGTTAATGTTTTATCATTATTATATTATCAGGAGAATAACAATTTTTTAAACTCAATCTGTATCAATTTAAAACCCGTTTTTTTAAATAATTATTTTGTTTAAATTTATATTACATGCAATTTTTTATTACTTACTTACTTAAGAACAAACAAATACAAAATAACTGATTAAATTTTATTCTGCTTTTATTTTACAACTTATTCGAAGAGGCTTTCAAAGTGATTGAGTCATACGGGCATCTTTGTTTGTTAATTCGAAATGTGATAACTTTATATCCCCCATAATATTGAGGGTATTCACGACCATGATGCAAAAAAGTTCAGCCTGTTATTTGCGTATTGTTAGAGTAGATTAGTTATGACTAGGCCAACCAAAAAACGATCTAAAAGCAATGTTTTAAGCTCTTAAAACAAGCTTGAAAAAACAGTAAAATAAACACTTAAAATGCAAAAACAAGCCCTTCAGCTTCATTATTTCTTTATTAAAGTCCTTATTTATGTATTTACAATATTTATTTTAATTTTTTCTTAATATTCAGTGCAAAAGTTTAATCTTATATGTGAGTAGTAAATTACAGAAGTAGTTATAATGAATACCGTTCACATTAAATCAGGGACGTAACAGTTATAACTTTTATTCAAAAAACTGATTGTTTTACTATTATTTCTTGTTTGAATATTTTTAATTTTCTGTTTATTTGCTCTGTTTGATTTTTATTTCTAATTCAAACAAAAACAATCCAAACACGATTTTTATTTTTTCAAAAATAAAAGTTATTTTGTGATTTTTTTTCTTTATCAAAAAATAACAATTAACCCCTCAATTCATAAATGCTTTGTAAAGTTATAGCAGGTTTACAAAACGTCATTTTCATACAAAATTTGTTCAATAAACCTCCTATAATTTTACAAAGCGTTTATGAATTTAGGGGTTAGAATATAAATCAAAAGCCATAGAACCAATGACTTCAACAATTATAATATCATGATGATGTCAACTAGTGTTAATAAAAGATTGAACAGTGATTTAAAGTGAGTAAATATGTACATTCTAGTAACTTCGGGCATTCAATTTAGGTCAATTTTTAATTTTTATTTTATTATCAAATAAAAAAGTTAGTGCTTAATTTCAAAAAAATCGTTCTGTAACTTTTATAAAAAGTTTTAAAGTAAAAATCAAAAAACAACAGAAATTTATAGAGTAAAATATAAAAATTGAAAAAATTAAAATCTTTGCCAAATTTTGTGAATTTTTTGTGCAATATGATTTATAAAATATAGTGCATTATTAAAATATTATAATTAAATAAATTTGCGTGGTGACTTTTTAAGAAATATAACAGTTACTTTGGGTGTCTGCATTAAATACAAAATTAAAAAAAAAATAAAATAAAATATATAATAAAAATGTTAATAAAAATTAGAGAAAAAATGTTTAACAAGCTACTACTTTTACTACAGCTGGAAAAATGCAATACAAAAAGTAAACAAAACTTTCCAATTGTAGTAAAAGTATGTAGTAAGAAATTCGATTAAATGAACAAACTGAGTTTTACTACAATTGGAAAGTTTTGTTTACTTTTTGTATTGAATTTTTTCAGCTGTAGTAAATGTAGTAACTTGTAGTAAGTAAACGAACAAGCTACTGTGTATATAAAAAATGGTAATAAAAATGTTTTCCAAAAATATTTTAAACAAAAATGCTTAAAAAAATTATTTGTGCACTTAAAATAACACGTCAGTCGAAAAATCTGTCAAGCGGGTTTCAAATCGATTTGACTAATTTTTAACAAATTTTTAAATAAAAATTTTAGTTATCTTCATTTAACACAATACTAAAAATCCTCAGTACTTTAATTTTGAGGGTTAATTTTCAGAATTATTTATAACTAATTTTTAAATTTTACACAATTTATTGTTAAAATATAGTATTTTATCCAATTTCACCACAAAAACATATTTGTGCTGTACTTGAACTAATTTTTCCTCTTGATATTTAGTTATTTTTTTATAAATGATTTTGACAATGTATCAGCTAATATAGATAAATTTGTTGCAGAGCTTTGAAGAATTAATTCCTTTTTGAATAAATTCACTACCAATCGCATTAAATTTTCTCTAGAATTGAATGAATTCCTTTTCTTAAGTAATTCACTGAATTCGTTCAACTGAACGCGTTCATCAAACAACAAATTGAAAGAATTAATTCAATTGCAATAGTTCTTTTTATTAAATCAAATGAATTAATTCCTTACTGAATTAATTCACTACTGAATTCGTTCAATTTAATTTCCGTTCAGTGAATTAAAAAAAATAAAATCACGTTCAGTGAATTAAAAAAAAATAAAATTACGTTCAGTGAATTAAAGAAAATAAAATTACGATCAGTGAATTAAAAAAAAAATAAGAAGAAAACAATAATGTAGAAATAAAATTTTTAAATAAGCAATTTTACAGCGTGTGCTAGTAAAAATAAACAAATTAGACAACGGATGGTGTTTATCAACCTACATGATTCAAAAATAAAGCCTTTTACTATTAAAAATAAAAATTTTACAGATATAGATATAACTATATAACTAGTTTGAAAAATTAATAGTTATATTTTTTTTCCAAATTTATCTATATCTGTAAAGTTTTTATTTTTAATAGTAAAAGGCTTTATTTTTGAATCATGTAGGTTGATAAACACCATCCGTTGTCTAATTTGTTTATTTTTACTAGCACACGCTGTAAAATTGCTTATTTAAAAATTTTATTTGTACATTATTGTTTTCTTCTACTGAACGGCAGAAAACAGGTTTTGAATTCAGTGAACTTATTTTATTTTTTTTTCAATTCAGTGAACTTATTTTATTTTTTTTCAATTTAGTGAACTTATTATTTTTTTTTTAATTCACTGAACGTAATTTTATTTTTTCTTAATTCACTGAACGTAATTTTATTTTTTTTAATTCACTGAACGAAAATGAAATTGAACGAATTCAGTAGTGAATTAATTCAGTAAGGAATTAATTCAGTAAGGAATTAATTCACTTTTTTCCGTTCGATTTATAAAATTGAACGTGTTCACCAGTGAATTAATTCATTTGATTTAATAAAAAGAACTATTGCAATTGAATTAATTCGTAACAAAATAAATCGAACGAAAGCAAATATGAATTAATTCCATTCAATATATGGTGCTTAATGAATTAATTCCTCGAATTTTTTAATGTGTGTGATGAGTCATCACTGATGACGCTTACTAATGCAAATAAAAATAATATGGCGCTTGTAAAGCGGCGAATACATTAAGAAACATTCGTGAAAAAAATACCATTTTTTTACGACTGTTGATTTGTGTATGTTAATGTTCTTGTTGATATTCGTGCAATTCGTGTTTACAAAATTTTTTGATATTTTTTGTTCCCTACTCAATGTTCCTTAATGTATTCGCCGCTTTAAGAAAGTTCTAGTAAATAAAATAATATGATAAGAGCATCTTTTTGTCAGCAAAGGAACGTAAAAGAAAACGGAGGTACATTGCACATTAACATTTCGCAGTTAAAAATTGTATTGAAGAAATAAAATAATGAGGTTTGTTTTATAATATAAACTATATTTATTTACAGGAATACTATTAAATATGTTGTTTTTCTTTTATTTCAGCCCTTTAACATTTTCATCTAAATTCTACCTGCAGGTAGACGAAAAATGGAACCAAATAATACAACTTCCGCTGGCACACATATTGGCAAGAAAATAAAAGTGATATTTAGTGCAAATATTTTTGGATTGTGTAATTTATTCGAAAATAAAATTAACAGTATTTACATGAATTTGTTTTTATTAAATTAATAACAAAAAGCGATTGTAATTTTAGCAGCATGTTTTTGCTGATTTCAACTGTCCCACTTTCATTTCTATTAAACGAACATTCTTCTAAATTTTTGAATGTTAACTAGGGTTTGGGGTTCCCGCCCGGGAATTCCCGGGAAATCCCGGAAAAAGTTTGCCGGGAATTCCCGGGAAAATAATATATTTTTCCCTGGAAAACGGGAAATTTTAAAAATATTAAATTTTTTTAAATTGTTTTTGTTTCGAATAGGAGTTTTTAATTTTAGTCATAAAAAACATTTTAAATGCCAAAACAAAAATTTCATTGTTAAAATCTTTTAAAAGGGAATACATTTATTTGACACACAAATAAAATCTTTGCCAAGTAATTAGGAGCATTTCAACTAATAAAGATTTTTCGCATAACTTATTCAAAATTTAAGTAGTAAAACCTAAAAACTTGGAAAAATGTTTAAAAGAAATATGAAAAAAAGCTTTGTTTCTTACAAATAATCGCCCTTACTATCTAAATTTTTCAAATGTATAATTTAGGTAAAGTCGACTTTAGTTAAAATATTGGGTGGCAGTATACCTTGACTTGGTTTATTTTTGGAGCATTCTGATTGGTTAATTTATTTTCAACCAATCAAAATATTTGAAAATATAAATATTTTTGTAAGGTTTTCATACACAAAATGAACAAAACCGTTTGATTAAAAGTAAAGTCGACTTTAAATTTAAAATACTTCTTTATATTAAGGGTCAATAATTTTATAAGTAACGTTTTCATTAATAAATGTGAAAATAAAGGACTAATGGTTAACGGTGGTATCTAAATTTGGTAATCCGACATCTAAATTTGGTTCCCAAAAAAAAAAAAAAAAAAAATTGATGGTCATGCAACTTCTCTTGAAGAAAACAACAACAAGAATAATGTTTCAGCTAAAATTAGCAAAGTACCCGAGGAAAAAAGTGTAAGCTGAATAGGCATTAAAGGTTTTATGGTAGGGCAAACATTTCCAGAAATGGTATTCAAATTAGCCGCAGTCAATCAGCACCATAACTAGATCTTCGTTTATTCGAGAAAGTTTTTATAATAAAAACCTGGCATTGCAAAAAATTGAAACCGATGTAATGAACATTATATTAAATTACTACAATCATGTAAAAGATATCATGATAAAAGAAATATCGAGCAATATTTCTAACGATAGGAGATTTACTATAATCTTAGATGAATGGACAAGAATATTACAAAAGAGATATTTGAACATATGTATAAACAGAAATAATTCATTTTATAACCTGGGGTTGGTTTATATATCAGGAAGATGTAATGCTGTTGAAATAAGAATTGTAGAAATAAGACTAGAAGAGTTTTATTTGTCTTTGGAAAATAACATTGTGGACACCATATCTAATGGGCCCAGTGTGATGAAACGGTTTGTTTCCGACAGTCTAGTAGTAGGTGCTTTCTGCTGGAATCATGCAATTCATTTGGCAGTGCTGCGAGTAATTTATGTGAAATCAAATGTTCAACATTCTGATATTTTTTACTTTGAATTCCCACTACACAGACTGCTTTTGTACTGAAATAGTGTTTTTTTTAACAAAAATTACTTATATAGGTGGTTTACATTAACAATTTTGTTCAAAAATATTCATTCCCGTTTCCCGGGAAATAAAAAAGTCCGGGAAATCCCAAACCCTACCTCCAAGGCAACAATTGTTGCTGGTTTATCAGCATAAACCAGAGACTTCATGTGGCCAATCGCACGATCCTAGAAGACAATCGATAGCTCCATTTTTCGAAATCAACTTATCGCCAAATTTTTATTTAAATAAAATTTGGCGATAAGTTAAAAAAGCGCCATCCTGTTGAAACCGCCTCTCGCCCGGATCAATGTCATCCATATTTTCAAACAAAAAATTATTGCTCATGTTGTGGTAACGATCTTCATTGACCGTAACGAGAGCTCTGGCTTCATTTTTGAAGAAATAAGGTTCAGTGATGCCACCAGCGTATAAATCCCACCAAACGGTGCATTTTTTCAGATGTAATGGAGTCTGTAGAGTCTGTTGTGGATTGCCAAGCAAAATCTTTCATTACCATATAAGGGGTTATATAATAGAAATTCACAGCTCCGCACAACTTATTTTTTGGCGTCTAAACTCATTATTTTAGTTGGGCGTGGTCGTTTTAATAAGCAGTCAAGCTTACCCGCTCGCTTACGAAAAAATGAAAAGTAAGTAGTTATGAGATGTTGAATAATAAGTAGTTACACACATGCTTACGAAAAGTTGAATTATAAGTCGTTATCGGATTGCTTACTTTATTCTTAAAAATAAGGAGTTATAGAAATATTACTAACTTAAGAAAATACATGCAGACAAATTAAAGTTTTTTCTAATGTGTAATTTTAGGACTCGTCATAAAAATTTAAACTCAAAACATATTTACACATAATAAATAAAAAAATGTATACAATTTTTTTTTAATTTTATTTTTATCGGGACATACATTAATTGCATTAAAAGAATTAAATGTGCTAAAATCCCAAACGTATTTTACAAATTGTGAAAAATAATCTGTTACCCTATCCGGATTTCATTCTTGCCTAAGGAACTCGTCAGGGGACGATGTTTTTAGAACTTCTGGAAATATTTGTTAAGTTAAATGAGAATTTCTTGTTCTCGTCTAGGAGCGTTATTAAACATTCAAAATATCAAAGAAAAAACAAAAACAACAACAAAAAATTAAAAATTTAAAATTTAACTGTATAAAAAGTACTTATTTAAACTATTACGCTTAAGTCATTTATATTTAATTTAAAATATTTATATTTAAAAACAAATATTTATATTTAAAAACAAGCCTCATTCATAATGAACCCAAAACTAGAAGTTTTCGTTTTTTAAGTTTTCGATTTGAATTTTGTATGGGATTTGACAATCGAAAACAAAATATATTTGAAAACTACTAGTTTTGGGTTCAGTATGAATGAGGTATAAATGTCCATTTTTTGTTGTTTATTTTGAAAATTTCGAACACAAAAGGCAGTTGGAAGTGGAAATGACAAAAGGAGCCAACTTTTTATTGATGTGAAATGGAATTTTAATTGCGCCGCAGGGAAATTTTTTTTGTAAAAATCGTTTATAATGTAGGAATAGGCGCACGTGACAGCCGGACGTTGTTGAAAAAATTATCATATAGGGATAATCTGACGATAACATAAACGTACATATAAACAATTAATGCAATTTAATGGAAAATCGTTAATGAAGCCTGTCCATACAAAAAGGCAGAAACTGGATCTAGTCTGATTTAAAAATGTAATGTGTTAATCATTTTTAAAGAAAAACTTTTATTCTTCTTCTTAAACTTAACCTTACAAATTCAACTAATTTTGTATATTGTTTGTACATATTTTAATAATTTTTATCATTGAAGTACGTTTTTCTCAATTTTTAAATCTCTTACTTAACTTTTCCAACATATTTTTTATTTAAAATTCCAGTAGTTGATTTATTCATTTGAAACACATTATTTGATTTGAAAATTAAAAAAAAAATTAAATATGCAAATTTTGTAAATAGTACCAAATGAGTCATATGAGCACCATAGTACTTTTGAAATTCTAATAGTGCCATAAAAAGTATTAATGTACCAACTTCACCATCCCTGATGTGGACGGTAATTTGCATATGAACGTAAATTTTGACTTCATATCCACTTAAATTTATCCACATTGTTTAAATCTTTGCAAAACAATTTGTCTTTAATGCATATTAAAATCCGATTAAATATTTTTTATCAAACAAATTACTTGAAATTCGCTACAGAACCTCTGGCTGTTGATATATTGAGTAATTACACAGTTATTACATTTATATAAAAAAGCGCCGCAATATGATTAAGATGCATTTAAGAGTTTTAAAATAAACAAAACACTAAACTTCAGTACTCTTAGCAGCGAAATTTGGAAAAAAAAACTTAATAATAAAATCAAAATAAAATTTGTTTGTAAGTTAAGCTTAGTATATTTAAGATTCACAACACAAAAATCAGTTTTAATTTAACAGTGAAACAAAACGGTTGAAACAAATCGGGTTAAAATATAAAATCGTAAATTAAATTGAAAAAAAAATAATAATTGCTGCAACTACTACTTGCAACATTTTGCAAAATATAAAAGGTAGAAATTTAAAACCAAACTGAATGCGAAAAAATAATTTACAACAAACTTGTTGTATTAGACGACAAATATTGCATTAATGTGTGGCGTAAATAAAATATTTATGAATGAATTTCTGTGAAAAAGTCATAAAATCTAAAAATTAAAACTTCCGCGTACCATTGTTTAAAATTCATTAATGCAATATCTAATAACAGTGTTGCATTGTCATTATGAAAGTGAATTTAAAAGAGACTTTTGTACGGTGTCACAGAGGTGTCACTCCAAAACCGAAATAGAGGTTATCACCAACGTAGTTTCGGTCGTAATCTCCAGCCCGGGTGGAGGGTAGTTTTAAAGGTGCTAATTTTTTTAATACTCTTTGTCAGTAGTGTTAAACTCTAAAGAAATTTCAATTTAAATTAATTAATTTCTCTTTGATAATTTCTGATTGTTTTCTGCCATAGAAAAACATTCACATTCTGGCTATTTTTTGCATTTATAAATGTTTTATAGATAATTTTAAGGTTTCGTGAACTTTTTCTATCGGAAAACCCTCTGATTCTAGTCACTTTCCCTTTTGAAATTTCCACATAGAAACATTCAGATTTTGTTGTTAGGACAATTGAAGTTTTGTTGTCACAGCTAAATAAATCTGTATCAATTGATTAAATGTTATTCCAAATTTTTGTGGAGCAACAAAATTTTTCAGTGTTTTGTACAAGAAGTCGATTTCTTCTTTACATAAGAATTCTGGCAGAAGTAGAAAACACCCGTTCGCTAGTAGCTGAACTGACTGGAATACACATTATTTGAAGGAGATCTTTGGAATTTTTCCAAAATTGTAAATTATCGCAATCGGATTTAATATAATCACGCAAATTCACGCACAAAAATTTACTCACGCACTGACGATAATATTGGCAATAATATTGCTAGTATATGGCTACACTGATAGAATTTTCGTTCATAGCGTTAATGAATCGATTTCATTAAAATAGATTCATTGATTTAATGAAAAAATTCATTAACTGAATGAAAATTCATTGTTGTTATGAATTTTTTCATTAGATTTTTTTATTATTTTTTCATAATTTCATTAAAAAAATTCATTAAATTAATGAAAATTTCATAAAGAAAAAATTAACTTATAAATTTGATTTCATTTACAATTTTACCTCTTTTTGGTTTTCCCTATACACTCCATTTCATAACTATAGCCGCACTATAAAAGGTTCTAAATAATTTAGACATATAAAAGACCTTATAACTGAAAGTTACATCTAAAAGACATATATTTCCACAAAAAAATAAATTTTTTAACGTAGATTAATTTAAATCGCCATTTTTATTTTTACTAGTGTTTCATAACTATAGCCGCACTTTCAGAAAAATGAATTTAGAAGTTAAAAGCATTTGAGTAAAAAATTAAATAAAATAATTTAATGTTAGGTAAAGTCGACCTGATTTTATTTAATACCAAAAATTTTAATTTAATACCAAAAAAAACACATGAAACTTTCATAATGTTTATCTTGAAATTAATGAAAAAAAATTCATATATTCTATGAAACTTTCATTAGATCAATGAATCCATTTATTAAAATTGATTTAATGAAACATGTTTCATTAATCCAATGAAACCGTTCTTTGGGGACTTTTCAATGAAAAAATTCATTGTATTAATGAACAAATTCATTAATACTATGTACAAAATTCTATCAGTGTACCTTTATGAAAACACTGCTTTTCAATATAACCGGTACGTATCAGTATTGATGCTCCATAATGATAAAGCCGATTCGAATGAAATACCGATACCAATGCCGAAACAAATAAAAAATATATATCCAAACGGATACCAATACTATTATTCGTTTCGGTTGCCACCCTTGCTCCTTTCTGCGTGTATGTACAGTAGGGAGGGTCAATTTTGGGATAAAAAATCGTAGGGGGGGGGGGGGGGGAAATGATTCTACGAAGAATTCTAAGCAACTTTGCCCCAGAAACCATAGGTCTAAAATGGATTTCGAGCTTGCGTAAATTCCAAAATATGTTGTAAGTGGTGCTTTATGAGTTTGAATAATGAGTTTTATTAATTACAACCTACACCAGTACACGGACAGGGTATAATAAGTTTGTGCTGATGTTTATAATTCCAAAATATATTGAAACTAACCACCTTTAAGTATACCGATTGACGCAGAATAACATTTTGTTTCGATATAACGATCTGTCCGTCCGTCTGTCTGTATATCCATATATTTTTTTGCACATGGCAGAGGTCGCAAATATTAAGATATTTCTGCAAAATTTGGTATACCGACTAATTTCGGCCCAAGGGCAAAGCCTAATGATTTTGATTCAAATAGGTCCATGGGTAGACCTAGTGCCTATATAAAGGTTCCCCCAAAATTATATTGTTTGCACACTACAGGTCGCAAATACGAAGATATTTTAATGAAATTTTATACACGGAATCAAATGGGCTCATTAATAAAAGCCATTGCTTTTATATGGAATCGGTCCATGTTTAGACCTAGGGCCCGTATAAAGGTCCCCCAAAAATGGGCATATTCGCTCGCTAAAGGCCGCAAATATTAAGATACTTTGATAAAATTTGGTACACAGACTTATATCGGCCCAAGGACGAAGCTTTTTGGCTTTCAAGCAGACTAGTGTTGGGTATCGTATAGTCTGCATGCCCGACTGTATGATATCCTACACCAGTCTGAAATGTTGTGATCTGATATACGAATGGCTTGACATAGACTTGTATCAAAATTTGTCTATAAAATGATAAAAAATTAGAAAAACGGTAAGAAATTTTGATTTCATCTAAAGTTAGATGTATTTAAAATAAAATCGGAAATATAGTCCATAGGTTCAAATATGGACCGATCCTATCCAGAATCAATAGGCTTTGTTCTTGGGCCCATATGAGTCAACGTAGCAAATTTCATTAAAATACCTTCGTATTTGCGACCTGTTTCATGCGAAAAATCAACTTTTGGGTGATCTTTGTATACCCACTGGGTGTATCCATGGACCGATTTTAATCATAATGCATATGCTTCTTTCTTGGGCCAATATAAGTCGGTGCACGAAATGTCACCACAATATCTTAATATTTGCGAACTGTTGCTTGCGGATATGCAAATTTTTGGGGGACCTTTATACAAGCACTGAGCCTACAAATTTACCAATTGTAAAAAAAATTAATAGGCTTCGTCCGTATGCCCATGTGAATTAGCGTACCTAATTTCATTAAAATATATTCGTATTTGAGATCTGTAGTATGCAGAAAAAACTATTTTGGTAGGAACCTTTATATGGCTACTAGGTCTAAACATGGACCGATATTAACCATAATCAACAGACTTCGACCTTGGGCAGATATAAGTCGATGAACCGAATTTCATTATCTTCGTATTTATAACCTGTAGCGTGCAAAAATACCAATTTTGGGGGTACTTTGTATGGGCACTAAGTCCAAACATGGACCTATTTCAACCATTATTAATAGGCTTCGTCCCTGGGATGATATAAGCCGGTATACCGAATTTTATCAAAATAACTTAATATTTCCAACCTGTAACGTGCGCTCATTTTTAGGCTGATTTATGTCATCAGCTTAGCAGTTTAGTCAAAAATAAAAAAATTTTGGGATTTTTTTTCTTATAATAAGGAAAGCCGATGAAGACCTATGGTATCTAGAAAGTCCAGAACTATTATCCTGGTTAACAATACTTACATGTTAACGCAAATTTTACACAAACATTGCAGTGAAGCACTACTAACAACATATTTTTGAATTTCCGCAAGCTCGAAATCCATTTTAGACCTATGGTTTCTAGGGCAAAGTTGCTTAGAATTCTTCGTAGAATCACTACGATTTTTCATTTTTTTTGTACAGTGGTAGAAAATATAATAGAAACGATTCAAGTTTTTTCTAATTTTATTCTCGTTGCCTTTATTTTTAAAAATCAAAATAGTGGTTAAATTTGCCCCTAAAGTCGGGAAGGTGGTTCAGAAAATTATACAGGATTTTAACGTAATGTTTGTTTTTTTATTTTGTCACTTATTTTAAGTGGTCGTGGCTTTTAACGAAAAATTAGCCATATCGACCTTTTATCAAATTAGATAGTAAAATTTGGAGAGTACTGATCGGTTCTGCACAAACTGTATATTTTTGTAAATACTATAAAATTTCCTTAAGTCTAGCATTATTTTGATCTACAAATAGTCGGCAGACTTAAAATGGCAGAACCTTAAACATGACTAAATTTTTCTTTGTTTTAGCGATTTTAAAAGAAAGTTAACGATTTTAAAAGTTAAAGTTAAAGAAATTCTACATTCAGAGAAAAATTTTTGCAAGAGGTCTGGAATAATTTTTAATACAAGTGTTAATATACGAATATGGTCACCTTTTTTTGTGTAATTTTTTTGCGTCAAATATTATTCAATGTTTATGCCACACATTGCCGCATGTACACATTTTTTTTTTTTAATTTTTGTTGCAAATGAAAGTGCAAGTTTGGTTTATTTCTTCTCTTTGTCTGCATTTCTGTTTTATGATGGTTTAGTTAGTCAACGAAAGTGTGTTTTTGTGTTGTGTTGTGTTGTTTAGTTTAGTTTTTTTTAGGAAAACGGAAGAAACCAATGTGGAAGGAAGCTTTACAAGTTTGCCAGTAGACATAACAAATATTTGAAAATATCAATAAAAACAAATTAAGTAACGATGATTCAACAAGAAGTTATACAGTAAGTAAAAAGTCACATAAATTAATATTGATTTAAAATTAAGTTCAGACGTTCAGACTTGAATTTTGTAAAATTATTAATAAATAGTTTAAGTTCATTTACATGTATTTAAAGTGTAATTAAGCAATAACTAAAGATTAAAAATCGGAAAAAATTAAAAGACTGACAACTGAATTAGTTCTTTATCGAAAAAAATTAGTTGTAGCAACCGAATTTTTCACTTGTGACTATTGAATATTTATTGGAATTCTGTTGTTATTGTACATTCGAGATTATGTCGTCATGACAAAGTTTCTGTAGTCACAACCCAAAACAAATTTTGCTGCAGCCGAACTATTCGATTAGTACTAAATGCAGTTGTCCTAATAAATCTATTTTCTTTACGAAGTTTTGGGCCATAGAATGCTAGGCCTATAACCGAAGAAAAATAAATGGCAAACTTTGATGTGATAACCGAATATAGAGTTAAAAATTCGACCAATAAGGTCATAATGAAAGATCATAGGAGAAAGGACAAAATTTCTTGATGTCCCTAAATTTTTTCAAAGATCGTTTTATGAATGTTTCAGCTGCCAAATCTATTAACTCCATACAGAAAAATTAATGAGTCTCAATGAGAAAAATGAGAACATAGTATATTTTTTTTTAATTCCCTTTAAATTATAGATTTTGTCATTTAGTAGTGTTAATTTTTGTTGGGAGTCAATAAAGTGGTTTGAAATTAAAATTTTATAAAGTTCAGAAAGTGGAGTTAATCGATTTGGCAAGTGAAGCATTCATATGAAGGCCCATTTATAACTGAAAGTATAGTGCGAGAAAGCACGAAAAGAATCAAAATAAGTCGTCCCTACTTTCTCCAAATCCGTAAGTGAAAAGATTTCAACTTTCTTAAATTAATGCTAACATCTACTAAAACTACACTCTAATTAAATTCTGTTGAAATTTACCCAACTATACTCCCATTATAAATTGGGTAAACTTACTCCATACGCACACTATGTTTACATTGGTGCACAAATAATGTGTAATTTTACATTGAAAGTGCGTAGAAATTAAATGATATTTTGAAATTGCACTATAATTAATTTTTGTTTAAATTTACCCAACTTATAATAGAAAACTGGACTCCAACTACAAATATGGTAGATTTACTCCCAGGTGCGTAATTGAAAAAATTACACACTTGATGCTTAAGTTAATTACACACAAAATTTGTAATTTACATTGAAAATGCGTAATTTTTTTTTTAAAAGTTGTGTAATTTTACCACTTTTGTGCGTAAATTTACCAAATAAAATATGTAATGCCTCCTAAAAATAAGAGAGTTAAATTATTTTTGAAATGTTTTATTAATCATAAATTATATAACATTATTAAGCCTAAAACAAGCCTCAGTTTCTAAATAGATTTTTCTCTTGACAGACATTAGATTCGAAGCACTTTTCCTATTGAAAAGGCACACTCACCTGTAGGAAAAGCCTTGCATTCTGGGCATGTTGTCCTAAAAATCATCTTATTATAAGAAATTTTCTTATACAAAAAGCTATTTCCCTAGGAAAGCCTTAGATGCTGTAATCTTTTTCCTACACCAAAATCATGAGATTGCTAAGAATTTTCTATAAAAGAACCTCATATATTGAGGACCTTCTTATATGGAAATGTCTCCCATTTGGCCAACTTCTTGCCGTAGGAAAAAAGTCATTAGAAAGTGAAGTACTGGGTGAATAACTTAAAAATGCGAGATTCCCAACAGATGTCGTATCTTTCACACATGGTTTGTATCTTTAATAACTTATACGGCATTTTGGAGGGTAAACATCTGTCATTTATTCTCAGTTAGTCATTGAACGAAATAGTGTAAACAACAAAGTTTTTTTTTTAATTTCTAAATGTCGAATTTTGTGCCAACAAAGCAGCCTTTGCGGTATGTTTTGCTTTACTTTTTCAATATGAAAAAAATGCAGCTGAAGCACATCGATTGCTCACCGAAGTTTATCCTGAATATTTTCAATCGATTTCAACGTGCAAGAGATGGTTTGTGCGGTTGAGAAGTGGTGATTTTCACACGAAAGACAAAGACCGGCCAGATCAGCCAAAAAAGTTCGAAGATGATAATTTGGAGGCATTACTAGATGAAGATTGTTGTCAAACTCAAGAAGAACTTGTAAAATCATTCGGAGTCACTCAAGCAGCAATTTCAAAATGTTTGCAAGCAGCAGGATTACCACACGAGTTGCAGCCGAGAGCCGTTGGAGGACGATTTTGCATGTCCGAAATGCCAAAGCCGAATATCCATGCGCAAAGATAACGCTCTGTATTTTTTGGGACCAGAAGGGTCCCACCTATTATCAGCTGCTGAAATCGGGCCAGACGATCACAGGGGATCTGTACCGAACACAACTGATTCGTTTGAAGCGAGCGTTGGCCAAAAAACGCCCGAAATATGCGACCAGACATGAAGCCGTAATATTCCATCAGGACAACGCTCGGCCACATGTTGCAAGGCCGATTAAAAACTATTTAGAAAATAGTGGTTGGGAAGTTTTGCCTCACCTGCCTTATAGTCCAGACTTACCCCGTCCGACTGACATTTGTTTCGAACGTGTAGAACATTCTCACTGGAATGCGCTTCAGTTCAGAACAGGGTATCCGAAATTGGCTTGATTCGTCATTGGCCTAAGAAAATAAGCAGGTCTTTTGGCGCGAAATCCATATGCTTATGAAAGATGGAAAAAGGTAATAGCTATGACTAAATTTATGTTTATTGTACTACCTATTTCTGTTGTTCCAACTGAAATAGGGTTGTGGCAATCGAAACTGGGTTGTGACAACCGAAATAGGGTTGGAACAACCGAATTTTCGGTTGCAGCAATCGAACGAATCGGTTGGGACAACAAATTTTTTCTGTAGGTGTACTAAGTCGTGAGTTTTGTTAATATTAACGGGCAAAAAAACTCAAAAACTCCCCTTTTACATCCCGCTCAAGAACCTTCGACTAGAAATCAGACATTAAAAATTTGTGTTCCTTGCGGTACAGGTTAATTCACTAATAAGATACTTTTTGCTTTTTCCTATTAAAACTTTAATAAAAATGTAGTTATAAAGGGGAAAAGTATCTAATTATTCTCCCGGCCTACACTGTTAGATTTAGGAACTTGAAATATGACACGCAGGTTCTTGATTTTGCGTAAACATCCACTAAGACGGTAGTTTTGGAAATTTTTACGAGGATGGAAAAAAGGAGAAAAGTCTCTGTATTAACTTCCTCCCCAAACCCTATGGACTTAAAATGTGAAATTTAAAATATGTGTTACCTCGTGTACCCTGCAAGATTTTTTAGAACCGGTTACCACAGAATATATTAAAAAATAGGTGCTTTTACCACCGATTCCATGAAACTTTTTCTAGAACTGATACCCAAAAGTCAAATTGTAAGGTTTCACTCTCCCAGAACCAGTTATATAACTAGTTCTAGAACCGGTTCTAAAGCAACTTCTTCTAGTGTTGCTTTTTGATCAATCTCCATATAAAAATAACCGGTTGTAGAACAGAAATTAGAACCTGTGTTAATGGAGTATAAGGTATTCGGCAACTAGTTCTTTGGATTTCACCTTTTTGAATTTTTGAAAAAAATATATGTGCTATAAATGAGGTTTAAATGGGAATAAGTGACTTCTTTAATGGTTTGTGTAAACTCTTTAAGCTAGAAATCTGAAACTTCAAATTTAAACATCTTCCAGAAGGGGCGTTGTGGTGTAATGGTTAGCGATTCGATTCATCAATTTAGAAAAATAATATGTGTGAGTTATACTTCGCCCTGTATATATATATAGATTCTCAGGGTAAATAAACTCTTCTGATCATTCAGAGTGTTTTCTGGTATAATATTCTTAATTAAGCTTTGATCAAATGCAAGGTTGAGAAAACTGGTAGAGATACACCAAATATCTCTATTCTTTGTGATTATTTGGAAATCTTTTTGATATTTCCAAAGATTGATACATTTATAGATTAAATTCTCACCATATTCAATTTCATCAGCTGTGGAGAGAGTTAATCTTCTTAGGATTTTATTTTACTAACCGCAACTCTGACTTTATTTTCCCACTTATATCCAGTGTCAATATTCTTCAGATCATCCTTTACTAACCTCAACCGTGACATTACTGTCCCACTAACTTTTAGCGCTAGAAAATCTTTAATTTATGCGCATCAATATAATAATCGAATCCGCTATGGTTTTGTCGTGTTTTCATGTTTGTTAAGACCCTTCTGGTGTTTGAACGTTTAAGTTTTAAAATTTTATAGTAAATGTTTTATATTTTTCGTTTCTAAAAAAACATTATAGATTTTGGAAATGATATAAATGGGGTAGAAATTTAAAGTAAATTACTCTTAAATGTAAATTCTAACAAAAACATGCTGTACTAACTCAGTAAATGAAAAATCAATTAATTGTACTTGAAATGTAATGCTTAACATAATTTATTGAAGTGATAATTTTAGTAAATAACTAAACTACTCCACAAAGTAAATATTTGACGATAAATAAAAACTATTACACTGTAAAGTTATAAATGCATACAAATTGATAAATGTTGACACCTCGAGATGTAGATAAAAAAAATACTTTGTGCAATTAAATTTATTGCCGCTACTAAAACGCAATGTACAGGAGAATCAAGATTATATAGTATTATTCAACTTATACAAAAAAGTGCTAAATTTTCTCAAACATTATTATCTTAATTATATTCAATTATAATTGGACATTTGTTTCGTTCCGTTTCAAATATGTTCCAAGAATATATTTTTAGTACAGGTCTTAGTGCATCCTATTCTAAAACAAATTCCTAAAACTGTTTCCGGAAACAGGAATGTAAAGCTAATATGCCCAGGAACTAGTTTTAAAATATATTCTTGAACAGTTTTTAAAAGAACCAGTTCTAATTTGGAGTAAAAGCAAAGTTTTCGTTAGGAATAGTAACATATAAATAAAAATTAGAAAAATTAGTTTTAAAGCAAAATAAGTTATTCTAAAACTGGTATTATGGAATAGAAAATTTGTCACATAATATAATCGAAATTCTACCGCAGTAAGTTTTAAATGTTCAAATTTACAATCAAAACACATGCATGCAATAATTTAAAATAGTACCTAACTATTGTATTTAACAACAAGTAATTCAAATATTTTGCATGCAATTGACGAATTCTTGTTAAATACATAAATTACCCAGCAAAAAAAATGGGTTCTCATGCCTTACAAACCACTTAAAAATAACTAACAAATGCATTAAAAATAACTATCAATGTCGTAAAATTAACTGATAAATTTTTCTACAAAAATTTCAAATCAACTGACAAAATCGGTAAAAACTACTGTTTTTCAGTCAATTCTTTTTGTTTATAAAAGTATATTTTAATAAAAAAGAAATAATTTTTTTTCTTTCGATTACAAAAATATGTGTTAAAATGCGAATTAAAAATTCCAAAACGTTCTCCAGTTATTATACTTTATTCATTGGAGATACAACACAAGTTTCTGATTTTTATTTGCAAACTAGAAATATATCAATAATAACAAATAGATGGTAAACTAAACAAGAATTTTTAAAATCAAAAAAAAAAAAAAATTCAACGAAATTTTTTATTTTTAAATAACTACCAAAAATAACTGTTTACTGTAAAATTACGGTTTTAGTGTTGTTTATTATCATATTCAAAATAACTGGTTTAAACAACTGTTACAAAATTACAGTAATTTGCGTTAGTTTTGTGCAGCACTTTAATATCTATAGATAGGACTACCATATAAAATATAAAATTTTTTTTTTATATTTGCCTTTATATTTCAAGCTATACTACAAGTATATAGATAAATTTGCTGTTAAAAGATATTCCTACACTCAAAAAAGTTTGACAGTTACTACATGACAGTTGTTTGTGTAACAGAAATTACAGTTGTTGTTTTTCTATATAAAAATGCAAAACAACTTTTATGACGGTTATTTAAGAAAACAACTAATGAAAAGTACTGTAATTTCGTAACAGTTGTTTAAAGCAGTTATTTTAAATATCATAATAAACAACTACCAAAAAAGTAATTTTACAGTAAAGAGTTATTTTTGGTAGTTATTTAAAAAACAAAAAATTTCGTTTTTTGGAATATTAAAAATTCTCATTTAGTTTATATTTGTTATTATTAATATATTTCTAGTTTGCAAATAAAAATCAGAAACTTGTATTGTATCTCCAATGCATAAAAGCATAATAACTGGAGAACGGTTTGGAATTTTTACTTCGAATTTTAAATAGGCTGAAGAAATAACACATATTTTTGTAATCGAAAGAAAAAAAATATTTTTTTTTATTAAAATATACTTTTATAAAGAAAAAGAATTGGCAGTAAAAAACATTAGTTTTTACTGATTTTGTCAGTTGTTTCGAAATTTTTGTAGTAAAAATTTATCAGATAATTTTACGACATTGGTTATTTTTAATGCATTTGTTAGTTATTTTTCAACAGTTAAAAATAACAAAAGTTTTAGTTATTTTAAAGGTAAATATCTTTGTCGCCTTTTTAACTGTATATACCTGTACCTTTGTTTTAACTGTCATTTTCAGTAGATTCTACCGATAAACTTTTGTGAGTGTACTTTTCTACTATAAAACGTATTACTTTATCAAGGGCATATTACTCGAGGTAACTCCCTACAAAACACGCATTACACCTACAGAGAGAAAATTTCGCTCGACGAGTTTTAATGAAATTTTTCATTAAACTAATGAAGTTTTCTTCGTTAATGAATAATTTCTCAAACTTGATGAAAAGGCTTCATATATTTTATGAAACTTTTTCATTGAATGTATGATACTTGTAATAAAAGTAATTCATTTCAATTAAAATCTATCTTAATCCTGATAATAAAACTGACCCTATCTCTTGAAAAAATGTAGAATCTGTTAGGTTTCCTGAATAAAACAAGTTCTTGAATACAAGAATCTACACAAAATCTTAAAATTAAAAATGTTTGTTTAATGTGAAATTGTAAAATGTTTGCACACGGGAAAGAAAATTGCCAACCGAATTGCTAAGCTTATTTTGGTTGCTACAACCATATTGGTATGTGATTCCTGAAACCATATTGGAATGTGATTTCTAAATATTTTGGGTATTGCAACTAAAATTCAGTTGTATAAACCGTATTTTGTTGTGATAAGCAATATTCAGTTGCACCAACATATTTTAGTAGATGTAACCGAATTTCAGTTGAAAAATGGCATATTTTTTCTCTGTGTGTGTTTAAAAAATTAATGATGTTGTCTATTATATCATTATTTGATAAAAAAAAAATTTTTTTGGTCCTCAAGGAAGGGTCGCCAGGTCGATACTTGGTAGCGGCAATAAAAAAAATTATAAAACAAAAAACTATTATTATTTTTATGTTACTTTCAGTTGATGAAATAGAGTTTCCTTTGAACTCTTTCAGAAAGTACTCAAAAAAGGAGGGAGTACACCATCCTATGATAATTCAATGTTAAAATCATTAGTGTTTCTGTTAAAAAAGAAGTACATCTAGATCTTTAATCGCAGTGCTTTTTCTACTGCTTTTGTATCTCCCTTTTTTTTTGCTGGGTATTTTCTATTTTTATAAATGTCTGTGTTTAGATTTTGGCAAGTTATTAACAACAATGTGCTAAAAACTAAGAAATATTTACAATTTTGAACATGAGTTATTTGAAAATACTCGTATTATCAAATTTGATTTTAAATTATCATAATAACGTTGGTCTAAATTAAATATTTAAATTAACAGAAGAGCCGTTAAAATATTTTTTTTTTAATTTTCAAAATATTTAACTTTGTTTAATTCCAGCACCAATTCCGTTTCAAAACGAATTTTCGATTTCATTCAAGATGGCTTTGAATTCTTCATTGTTTTCAGCAAAATCATATTGGGTGTGTTCCAAGCGATCATAGACAATATTTTACCAAAGAATTTAAAGGATATTAGCGGGGAAATTGTACTGGTAAGCAAACATAAAGATACATACTTTTGAACACAAAGAAAACTGATTCGTCTTGACATCAGCATATGTAACGGGTGGCCCAAAAACATTTACCTGATGTTGTTTTGCTATATCTTTAAAATGAAACGATAAATAAAAAAAAAGAATAAAATTTTTTTTAATGTTTATTTATTTTTAAGTTTTTTTTTTCATTAATTTTTAAAGATTATATCCAAGTACCAAGTGAACGCTGCCATTGTGGATGATCATTTGGGCTCCTTTTACCGTATTTTCCATAGTTCTGGAGAGAACTTCTGGTGATAAGTTCTAGCACTCTTGTCGGATATTCTCTTTGAGAGCTTTCAGAGTCTGTGGTTTGTTCACATAGACCCGTGACTTCAAAATACAGCAAAAAAAGTCCCGAGCGGTTTAATCGGGCAATCTTGCTGCCCACTGCAAATCGCCAAAACCAGACATTAAGCGACCCAAAAACGCATACTTCAAAATGTTGCGAGGTCCTGTACGAACCACATGTCCTCCATTCCAAATTTATCGATTTTTGGCAATAAAATCTAATTGATAATGGTTTTGTATCGCTAACCAGTCATAGCAGCCACAGTGGCGATATTTTTGGCGTAACCAGCACTACGAGATCTTCCGGATCATCTTCTGTCACGTGTTGTTAAAGTCTCTTCAGGCAGTCAGTTGGCGGTAGCACGACCGGGAAATCTGCGCCGAAATTCACCTTGCGCCAAAATTACTGACGAATTAATCCGTAAAAAATTAGTCACGAGTATTCCGCGTTCTTGAAGAGTATAGCATTCCATGGCTTGTCGGCGTGTATCCTATTTCTGCACATAGGAAATAGATTGTTTGGAATTCCATTAAAATTAACTTGCCAGGGCGTTATTTTATTTGGACTTACATATAATTGAGTACAAAACCAAAAATATTTCATTAGTAGGACCAGAAATTTCATGCAAATAAAAATAGAAAATATGGGCCTAAAAAATGCGGCTAAAAAAGACAAATATGCATTAAAAATATAAAAAATATGCACTAAAAACTATTATTTTTGCAAAAATAATGCAGTTAAAAATATATTATTATTGCGGACAACTGAAGAGTAGTGTGATGGCTACGAGACAATTGTATTGTCTATCATGAAAATGATCAACCCTTTTTGAAACAACAAATAAAATCTAATATGACAATGTCATATTAGAATTTGGACTTGAGGTACAGGATTATTCTAACTAAATATATGAAGATTTAAGTTATTTATTTTGCAAACAGACACAGAACTCCAAGCTTTTCCCTAGGTCAAAAAGGTTTTTAAGAATGTTTATTTTTAAAAATATGAGTCGGATTTTTTAATCACTTCGATTTAATAAATCCAAAAGTTAGTTCTCAAAGTGCTCAAAAGATGGAGTTAATTTCCACCTATTTTAACAGAATTTTTCTATCCGACATTCGTTCACCCTAAAATTTAATAATAAACACAATGATGCAGGATTTTATCGTAACTTTAAATTCTTTATTATATTTTATATAAAACAGCAAGAAACAGTCTTTTTTGAGTTTCATCACTTCAATTTATATTTCTACACAATTAAAATATTCCACTGCAATATTTCATAATCACCAATTGGATTTAATTAAATTACTTACAGTAGCGTGAAAAATTACCATTTCTATTCATATTTAGGGTGGGTGCGAACTGGCTAAACTAATTCTAAATTAAATTCAGGTTTACAATTTTTTATGAAATTATGAAATTTTTTTTTAAAAATTTCAAAGAAATTTTAAACCCTTTTGTCAATTTGTATTTAGTTTAGAACAAATTTAGCCACCTCGCACAGGGCCTTAATACAAAAACTTTAAAGAAAATGCTTTTGTTTTCTAGTTTTACAATTTTTTTTTCTCTTTTAACTTTCATTTGTATTTTTTTCTGACATTAAATTAACAGAATGTTTCATATATTTGTGTTTTTATTGTTATGTGTAAACCCAGATAAATAAATACAACTTTGTTTTTGGATTTAATAAATCCACTTTTTTTATGAAAAAAATCTAACTCCATGTGATTAAAAAATGCGCTTAATGGGACAAAAATAAATATTTTGATTGAATCAATATATGAAAATGTATACATTTTTTATATTTTTCTACAAAATAAGAACTGCTCCTAAAATATGCACAAATATGCATTAAACATCCCAAAATATGCGTTAAAAACGCACCAAATATGTATTTGAAGTCAAAATATGCAAAAACATGCGTTTTTGTCAAAATATGCAAAAATATGCAACTACAAATCGATGCCATTTTGATGATTCGGATAAATATTTAGTCCATATTAATTTTGGACTTTCGAGAAAAAACATGCATTTGCATGGAATTCCTTGCCCTATTCATAAGGTATTAAAAATAGGGAAAATAAATTAAAAGACAATCCTATTATCCAATTATTGGTATTTCCTACAAACTTTACAATCAAAATTCGTTTAGTAATGGTGTACAATGGATGCAGCCATGTATATATTTAGTGGAAATACTTAAAAATTGGTGCTATTTATTACATTTATTAAAAAATTATCAATATTCGATAGCTGTAACTAAAAACACGGGTATCCTAATAAAATATGCCCTTAAATTAGAGCTTGAATAGAACCAACCGAATTGTGGATTGTATTGATAACAAACGCTACCGATTGGTATTGGTAAATGAATTTTATACTGTATTTGTTTTCCTAACAAAACATATAAAGCCTCATTCATACTAAACCCAAAACTAGAAATTTTCGTTTTTTTAAGTTTTCGATTTGAAATTTGTATGGGATTTGACAATCGAAAACAAAATAAATTTGAAAACTGCTAGTTTTGGGTTCAGTATGAATGAGGTATAAATTCAAAATTAGACATTAATATTAATAAGTGTGTGCGGTGTAGTGGGTAGAGAGGTGGCCTAATACGCCGGATATCCGAGTTCGAATCCAGGAAAAGACAAAAATTTAGATGTTTCTTTTTTTAATTATAATAAAATATTCGTATGTTTAAAAAGCAAATATGACAAAGATAGTGACGTTCCCTCTAATGTGCGTAAATTTAAAACTTTTATAAATTTTCCCAGGGTTCTATAATATTTCCGCACATTAGTCACTTACTGTATTTATATTAAGTAGATCGTGTACTGTTGTGATGTATTTTGTATACATACACGATGTTCAAGACTACATACACGATGTTCCTACGAAAATAAATGTTATTACTACTGTGATAGTTGTAGTAACACGCTAGGAAAAATACGAATTTTGGTGAACATCGGTCCATGTTTAGACCTAGTGCCCATATAAGGATCCCCTCAAAATTATATTGTTTATACGCTGCAGGTCGCAAATATTAAGATATTTTGATGACATTTAGTACGCCGACCTATATCAGCCCAAAGACGAAGCCTATTGATTTTGGTTAACACCGGTCCATGTTTAGACCTAGTGCCCATATAAGGGTCCCCCAAAATTGGCTTGGTTACAAACTGCAGGTCGCAAATATTAAGATATTTTAATGAAATTTGGTTCGCTGTCACACATTATAGAAAATTTTGACACAAGTCCCATTTTAACCCATTCGAATTTCGGATCCAAACATTAGTTGGCTTTTAACCAGACTGGTGTACGGTATTGTATAGTCGGCATGCCCGACTTTAACCTTTTTACTCGTTTTATATTTATTTCCTTGACAGAATTTTTTAATCATTATTAATCAGCGATTTATAGTTAAATTTTTATGGAAAACCTAAAAGTTCGAAAAATTTGGCGATGTATCGATAAATTTTAGAGAAATTTTTAAGAAGTTTGAAGAATATAGCTATTTTTGTGAAATTTTTCAACATAATCTGAAAAATTCGTGAAATTTTGCGATTTATCGCTAACTTTTTAAGTTTTTTATAATTTAGCTATTTTCTAGTGATTTTTTAGTTTGATTTAGCGATATTTTTAGGAAAGAAGTTGGCAGCAGTATTTTACTAATTCTTAAAATTTTTTTGTTTGCGTACATTTTTAGATATTTTTCTTTTTGAGAGTAAATTTTGCCTTACTCTCTGTAAATTTGTTACTGAGTAATTTTTACTGGACTTTACTGGAAAAGTAACCAAACACACCTATAATAATATTTTTGTGGAATATAATACTTAATTAGACCACTGAGTATTGGATTTCACGAACAAAAATAAAATTGAATATAAAGACAGTTGGCGTAACCGCATGAATTCGATTGGCAACAAATTCGGTGGACATAACTGGCACTGTTTTCTGGGTGTACTTAATATTGTACGAACTGTGAATTCCGTCATTGAAAATATGAAAATAAAAAGTTTTCATTTGCGACTAAAGCGTGTGAATTTTTTTTGAAAATTTTTCATTCAAACTTTAAAGGCCTTCAATAGTAATTTAAATTCTGAAAATTAAAATTTTTTAACTAACTAGAAGGCCACGATCACAATAAACACAAAATGTCACTTTTTCACAAGAAAAATAAAAGTCTTGTATATTAAATTTGCGTGAAAACAAAGTCTACAAAATTTTCACGTGAAACTATTTTTGTAAAAAAATTTTCTTTTATATGGAGTATAACAGTTTTTCCACGTGGAATCGAAACAACTTACGGTGCTTTAGGGCGGATATCACAATGTCCTGTTAAAATTTAACCTTAAGACCCAGTTAGTAGGTAACAGGACATTGTGTTATTGGGGCTTACTAATATTGAATATACAATTGTTAAAATGTGCACTGGATTTCAATTCGAAATCTATAACGTTTTCAAAATTTGACAGATGAATCAGATTTCGGTCGGCCAACAGCAATTTTTTTCTAAATAAACTACCCAACAAACAATTCGTTCCGTTTACGCACAGTTTTCGGTCCATCATAAACGGAATCCAACTCCGTTTACGTACCGTTTTCAGGATCCGTATACGGACCAGAAAACGGAACTTAAGAATCATCGAAACTAATTCGAATCCGTTGAAAGTCCGTCAAAGACGGACCTTACTATTTAATGATTCTACGGGATTTAAAGCTATTTGGCTATGCGACAAGTGGCCAAGACAGGTGCCGTAAAAGCCGGATTGATGATTCCGTACATGCCGGCGAGTCTTTAAAAATGTTTCTTGGGTAACCTTAAAAATAACCAAAATTAAAAAATTTTTCTAAAAACCATTTTATTTAATGGTAGAACACAAAATTCATTTACATTACGAAAGATAAAATGTTATATTTGCTAAGAAATGTGTATTAGTATAGGGATGATTGTTGAAAGCAAAAATATTCAATGTTTAGTCAGTGGTCTGTCTTGTCAGTGATCTTGCCCGCTATCAAATGATTTTTAATAGTTTTTCTTCGTAGGATACTAAAAAAAATAGCCGTCTAAATAAATTCTAAACTAAATACAAATTGATAAAAGGATTTGAAATTTCTTTGAAAACTTTTTCAAATTTTAAATAAATTTGGAAACCTGAATTTAGTTTAGATTTTATTTAGCCAGTTCGCACCCACCCTTAATATTTCTTTCAATTAAAAATAAAATATTTTATTTTGTTATTCCCTAATTTTTTTAAGTTAATAAAATGTACTATATTTATTAATTTTTTATGACATAGGCAGCTGCTAAATTGCCACTTTTTTGCAAACTTCCCTACTTTTCTCCAAATATATGAAAAAATTTAGATTTCAATTTGGATTTCGATGGTATTTCGCCGAAATCCAAATCAAATTGGGATTTCGTTTCGTACGGGAAATCCATTTGAAATCCCAAGTGTTTATTCGATTTCCGTCGAAATCTTTAACGTCGAAGCTTTTAACTCGATTTCGATCGTAATGCAAATTCGCTAGAAAACAAAAATTAAATGAATTGTCTGACATTACGTATTCCCCACCCCAAACAAATGAACAATTTACTTTTCAATCCAGAGTAACGTTTCTTTTTGCTACAATTCCTAAACAATTAAAACTACCCAACACTTCAAAATAGACATTGAATTAATCTGATAGTTTGTAAACTCATTCTAAATAGGCTGTTGGATAGAATCTCATAAAATCTGGGGAAAAACGTTGACATCACTGTTTTAAGCGTCGGTCACGAAATTTTTCTTGCTGCAATTTTTATTTAAATTGTGTTAAAAGGATTGGTTTTGTATTTGCGCTTGGGAATAAGTCATCACCTGAAGCTTTTGTATCATCTCTGCTCATTTTATTTCTTTTGGACAGAGACTTTATATCTGATAGGTAATCGTTTATTTTCATCGACCTGAATAAAAAACCCAAGATGGATGAAGCCGGGGGCAAGGGCCCTCCGGCTAGTTGTAGTCGTGAGAATTCTAGGGAAAGGAGAAGAAAGGCTGCTTTGAATAGTATGGATACGGAGACATCTGGTAATAAGACGGTATCGGCGGATAAGACTGCACCAAATTGCAAACATTTTCAGTCTGCTAACGATAAGTATGCCCAGCAGACGCTGGCGAGACCTGAATACTGGTATGACAGCACCCATAAAGCGCCTTTTATGGTTTATATAGATGCTTATGATGCTTCGGGAATGAGAAAATTTATTAATGGAATTGTTGTAAGCAAGCTACTGCTAGATTTGAAAATCAAAGACGTCATTGAGGTAATTAAGATTGGTTTCGGCCGTTGCAAGGTCACTTTTAAATCATACCAAGCGGCAAATGCTGTGGTTAAGGATGCCAGATTCATGGAAAACGGTTTTTCACCGAAAATTTTTGCACATTTCGTTTCGAAAGTGGCAATAGCTTATGATATACCTACTGACATTTCGGAAGAGGAGTTTTTAAATAACGTTGAATCATCTATACCAATTATTAAATGTATCCGTATTGTACGTCGTGTCAGAAAGGATAAAAATGATAAGGACTCGGTGGATAATGTGATTGCAACCCCTACGAGTAGTATGGAGATAATTTTCAAGGGCAATGAAATCCCTAATAATATCACTTTTGGTTACGTTAAGGTACCTGTTAAGCATTACGTCGCCTTCGCTCAATGTTATCGCTGTTTCCGTTACAATCATTTTGCACAGCATTGCAAACAGAGTTATGATCTATGCCCATCATGCTACAAACAGCATGCGGGGGAAGATGCTTGTGGCGACATTACGTGCCCGAATTGTAAAGGCAACCATCCTCCGACGTATAAGGACTGTCCAGCTCGCTTAAAGGCGTTCGCGTTGAAAAAAATGATGACAATCGAAAATTTATCTATCACGGAAGCCAGAACAAGATTTTCGAATTTATTTACAAATAGATTTTCTATTTTGGAAGATAATGCGGACTTCCCACAGCTAAAAGTATCCGCTAAAACGTCGAATGTGCAGAATAACTCTCAGGAAGCAGCCAAGTCGTTGCACGCGGCTCTTCCGTATGCCAGGGTCGTTCGAAATACGGTAAATAGGCAGAAAGAGGCCGCTAATGCTAAGGCTTCTATGCAACAGTGGCGCGAAGTGGTTAATGATCATGCGGTAAGTCTACCATATAACACCACCTTTAGACAATCTCAGACAGCTTCGAATAATAAGAAAGTATCACAAAACCCGATACTGCTTAGTCAGCAAATTGATGAAGGTCATGCGAAAATACAGGATACCCTCTCTCAAGTATCTTTTCAACTCTCAAATTTCCTTACGGAAATTTCTAACAAGGATATGGATTCGAATTCAATAAGAAAGTTAGTTTGTTCTTTAAGAAATGATGTTAATGAAGGAATCAACCAAATGGATGTTAACAGGATAAAGCAGGCTCAATTGCCAAAATTTATTTAATTTTTTACGGTCTCAAGGATGAAAATTTTACAATATAATGTACAAAGCTTAAATAAGCCAGGCAACAAAGAATTACTAGAATTCTTTCTAATTAACAACGAAATCGATATTGCTATTCTAAGCGAAACTTGGCTGGTCGACAATGCTTGTACCAGCCTAGCCAATTACAACTATGCTTACAGGAACAGATCTGACGGGTATCGTGGCGTCGGTATATATGTACGAAAACACATAAGTTTTTCCCTACTCAATTGGCACATGGATAAAGTGGAGGCAGTCGGAATTTCCACCCTTAATCTGAAGAATAATATAAGCTTTATTTCTGTGTACAGTCCTCCTGAAGTCGACGCGGCTCTTTTTCATACGGATTTAAGGAAGCTATTTGATGCTGCTTGTAATCTTCAGAATCTTACTTTGATTTGCGGGGACTTTAATGCGAAGTCATCGCTATGGATGCCCGGTGCCGACAACCCCAAGGGAACGTTTTTGGAAACTTGTGCAAATGACTACGGTTTTCTATGTCTTAATGATGGTAGCCCTACTTTCTCCACTGCTTCTTGCAATCCCTCAACGCCTGATGTTTCATTTATGGGAAATGGCCATTGTAATTTTACTTGGTCCTCCATTGACACCAGGATTACTCGCAGTAATCATCATCCTGTAATCATCGAGCTTCATGGTAGCTTTAACCCTCCTAGCAGTTTCAATTTCCTCCTGAGGAACCAGTTTTTCGATGAAATTAATTCTATGAATGTTGGACATAATTTAGAGGAGTTTCAGAATCGTGTCGATAGCATCAGAAAGAGAAGCACCATAACCATTCCTGCGGAAAACAGATACGTGCCGAAAAAATGGTGGAATGAAGACTCAACAAGATTTTTTAGATTGAGAAACGCTGCCAGAAGTAAATATCACCGGTATAAAACATTGGCATTGGCGGAAGAACTAATCAGGGCCGAAACGAATCTCAGGGAGCACATCAAGGAAATGAAAAGGAGAAACTTTGGCGAATTGTTGGATGAAATCTCCCGCCCTATTTCTTCTAGGGAAATGTGGAGAAAGATCTCTCACGTAAAGAAATATAACTGTAGTAAGAAGGTAAACAACTCGTGGGATGACGCTCAGAAACGTAGTTTTATGAGTTTAATCGCCAGTAATGACAACCAGAGAAACAAGCCAGCCGCCGTAAGCCGTTTAAGCCGCCGCCGCCGGTCATTTTTGCCTCAGCCGCCGCCGCCGATTTTTTTCGGCTCATTTCGGCTGGAAGTATCAATTTTCCAAAATAAAAAAATTAAAAGCAAATGTCATTTTTAAAACAAATTTTCTACTTCATTATTTCCTGAACCATCAAGAGTATTTTTTTTAGTTCAAAAAAAAATAAAAGAACCAGTTTTATAGTCAGAGCTAAGAAGGATTTTTGTCATAAATATTTAAGTTGGAAGTTTTGCTTGAAAACTTCTGACAGATTTCGCTGAAATTTGCATATGCAATAGAGGAGAGAATTCAAATGAACACGTCTTTAGCACCCATAGTTTTGGATACAAATTACACAGTGTTACAAAATAAAAAATAGGCATATATACTTTTCAAATGACCAAGGGGGTAATTTTCTAAAACACTTCGGCGAAGTGTTGCGTTATTTCTGTAAAAATTGTTTTTGTTACAAAAACAATTTACATTGAAAGTTCCCTTTACTTCACCCAAGTGTTTTACGAAATTAGATACCAAGTGTAGATTGTAGGCAGAGCTTCGAAAGAATTAATTAAATTTTAGCTTAATTCGCACAAAACCGGATTCAGCTTTAGAAATTGAATATATATCATTCCATCAAACCATTCCTTTATAATTAATTCATAGGTTTCATTCCCAAAGTTTAATATTAAATAGAATGTATTCTTATGTTGAATACATTCCTTATGAAATTACAATCAATTTAAATAATTAATTTTTTCATTAATTCTAATCTTTTACAAAATGGCTTATCAAAATTGCCATTTTATTCATTCAGTAAAAGATCTAAGATATGAATATACTAATGATTCTGACAACACTTTAGTTTATAATTACAAATTAAATAAAAATGTGGCTTATTTGAGGGATTTAATATTGATATCATATACAAAACCCATAAAAATAATTAAAAACGCAACATTTGTTTTAATCTTTTACAAACCGAATGAAACGTGAAAGATCATTATAAAAAGAATGAATTCTTCTAAGTTTTTCAACTTTGACATCATTTCGAGCATAATTTTTTTGGAACCATATTTTTTTCTAGTTTATTCTAAAAACACAATTCATTTTGAGTGAAAATAGAGTTTGTTTATTTCTAAGTTCCGAATCCACATAAAAAATTCTAAATTGAAACATTCCGAATTTTTTTGCTGTTCTGTGATCCACATCCGAATTATTTTCATCGTTTTATTTCGTGTTGGAAAAGCTTGGTGAAAGTAAAACGAATATTTTGTTGCAAAAATTAATATTTTAAAATTTATTTTAAAATTTGTCAGTATGCTAAATTTTGTTTAAACAGTCAATTTCCGATATTTTGAATTTTGTGTGATTTTACAAAACCACTCTAATTAAAAAGTTTCGAAATTCAGAACAGGGGGTGATAGTGTCAAAACTCTGTTTTTGAGCGACTTCAAGCACTTAACAATTTGAAATTCAGCAATTTTTCAACCGATTTTGAATATTGTAAAGTTTTTGGAAAGACAAAAATTTTAGCTTTCCAAATATATATAGAATTATTTATTTGTAACTGAAATATGTTGACAGTTTTTTTTTTAAATATTAAAATTAATTTTTTTTTAATTTGTATACTTTGACGGCTTTTTTACAGTATTAAACAGATCTTTACTATTGTAATTTATTCTGAAAGTGGGTTTAGTTCTTAGTAAAATCAGATTCTTTTGTTGAAATTAATTGAAAATTGAAAAAGTTATCGTAATTTTTCTAAACATTTAATTTCAGCAACTCGATGTTCTTGTTTGCACAATCATTAAGGTTAATATTTCCAATTTTCTTATAAATGCAGAGATTCCATGTTTATAAAAAAATGTATAACTTTGACAATTTTAAAGCGATTAAAGTAGAACTTCATTTTACCCTGAATAAAGAATAAATTAGATAAAAATTAGTTTTTTTAAACAAAATATTGCAATTAAAAGCCGTCAAAATTAAACAAAATAAGAAAAAAATTAAGAAAATCAGTTTTATTTGAAAATATTTCCACACAATTTTGTTGAATATATAAACATATGTATATATTTGGTAAGCCCAACTATCTCTCCTAGCTCCGTTCAAAAACTAAAAATCCTAAATTTGTAATTTTTATCGATGAATTTAACTTAAAATTATTTTTTATTTGATAATTCCAAATTTTTTGCACAATTTTCTACTGCTATATTTTGGAAAAAACCTTAAACATCTTTAAACTACGTGTATAATGTTCTATCAAGCCGATCAAGCCGCCGCCGCCGCCGATTATTTGGTTGAGCCGCCGCCGCCGATTTTTATCCGGCTCAACCTTAATCGCCGCCGCCGCCGCCGATTTTTTGCTTGCGCCGCCGCCGCCGATTATTTTGATCGGCTTGTTTCCCTGATGACAACTATGATTACACTTCTCAAGATGATTTCGTATTGCCAGTTACAGACAACGGTCCGTCCTCCATTATTCCCCCGATTTCTTTCATTGATTTTGAAGAATATCTGAAATCTAGAAACCCAGACTCTGCCAAGGGTGTTGATGGTATTTCATACAGAATACTTCTTAATTTATCGAATTCGGAAAGAAGGGCTATTTTTGATTTTTTGAACGATTGTTGGATGAATGGTTCTATTCCCGAGGTTTGGCGGGAAATAAAAATTGTTCCAATTCTTAAGAAAGGTAGAGACCCGTTGGTTCTTGAAAATTATAGGCCAATTTGCCTCATGTCGGTTCTATTGAAATCGTTAGAATATTTATTGAAACTTCATATCGAGGAGCATATCAACAGTAACAACATCATCCCGGAGAGGTCATACGCTTTTAGGAGAAAAAGATCGACTGGTCAATGCATTAATGATGTCATCAACACGGTATACGCTCACAAGAAGTTGGGTATGCATGTCGTCGGCGTTTGCCTGGACATAGAGAAGGCCTATGATAGGACAGATTTTGTATTACTGTGCAGATTGCTTATTAGTCTTGGTTTTAATTTGCACATCGTAAAATGGCTCCATAGCTTTCTGGCGAATAGAAGTTGATCATGGGAGAACACTCGGTTTCTACGAATTCGGGTTTAGCGCAGGGCAGTGCCCTGTCGCCGGTATTATTTAACGTTTTTACTGCATCACTGCACTCTATTGCTGGTAATGGTTGTTATCTCTTTCAATATGCGGACGATTTTTTCCTGATATGTATTGATCGCAGTTTTGATCGAGCTAGACAGATGCTGGTTGACAAGTTTTCACAATTTAACGAACTGTGTCAGTCACTGAAACTATCCATAAATATTGGGAAAACAAACGCTATGCATTTCAATCGATATCCTAGGAACCTAAATATTGTAATCAATAACATCTCAGTCCCGGAGGTTACTGAAATAAAATACTTGGGTCGGGTTATCTCTACGAATAACTCCACCGTTGAGCATGCCGATTACATCATTAGGAACGTTAATAGATCATGCAGTTTTCTTAGGATACTCAGTAACTGTTACTACGGGGTGGACCCTGCCAGGGCACTTCAACTTTTTAACGTCTTTGCCAGATCGAAAATGGAATATGCAGTGTCAACTTTCGCAAATCTTTCAAAAAACGCTGGTAGGAAAATCACTACGTTCATTAACGAGAATTTCAGGCGCAGCTTAGGTCTCATCAGATCGACACCAATAAACATTATTTATCACATGACTGCTGAACTTCCTCCAAAGTACAGATTTAAACTCGCCACAGCTAAGGAAATCGCTAAATCAGTGACTTTTAATTTGCCCATTGTTGAAACATTGCTGGAAGCTGATTTCACTCTGAACACGAGTATTTTTAGAGTTTTTCGTGAATATGAGAACATCTTCAGAGACATAAAGACCATTTCTACTTCAGGTGGGTCTTGCAACAAGATAAAAGTCTTCACTAATTTTTTCAAAGAGGCTGCTCGCGGTAAAAAAGAGGCGAGTGGCGATATGATTTTGAAACTGTATAATGAAAAAACACAGTCACTTAAGGAAAAAGGTTTTGAGTTGATTTTTACCGATGGATCCGTGTGTGGAGCTTCCACGGGTATTGCTTTTTTTCATCCGAGAACTGGTGTTACTTGCTCTTTTAGAACTGACAAGGTTTTGTCATCTGCATCGGCGGAGCTGCTTGCGGTGGACAGGGCTATTGACTTCGCTATTGAGAATGGTTTCGACTCTGTCGCCATCCTTACGGATTCTAGAGTTGGTGCTTTGTCTCTTTTAAGAAAGCACCACGATAGTCATATAGTCTTGGATCTAATTGATAAAATTAGGAACTCATCAATTGGCGTCGTGGAAATACACTATGTGCCTGGTCACGCAAAGATAGAGGGTAATGAGAGGGCTGATACTGCCGCCAAGGCAGCACACGTGTCTGGTGTACAATTTGTGATAGAGTGGACTTTGTATGATGCTATTAATAGGATCCAGACATTACTTAAGATAGACTGGCAGGCAGAATACAATGAGGTTCGAAGATCTAAGGGGATCATGTATGGTGAAATGTTCCCGTCATTAGTTTCAAGGCCGTGGTTCCATACAGTGGGTCGTAGAGCTGATCCTATGCTACCGGGAGATGTCAAAATTGCTAACAGAGTGCTATCCGGTCACGCTTTTTGTAATAAAACTTTAGCTACAATGAACGTTTCTGACTCGGATCTATGTGATTTTTGTGGTGTTACGGAAGATGTATCACATGTGTTATTTAAATGTAGTAAGTTCGATAGCCAAAGGGCTAACTACCCTACCATGCTGAAATACGACTCCATTTCGCAGTTCCTGGAAGGTGAAGATATGAATCAAATTTTTGTAATCGTTAATTTTATTAAAGAGACTGGCTCAAGACTGTAGGTCGGCTACGATCTTTTCACGTTATATCATAATTTCGACTTTTGGTACCGCGGGCCCAAGATGGGCATTATTGGTGATGGCGTTTTCAAAGGCCAAATAAGTCTTTACCAGTGGAGGGTTATATGCATCTGCTGATGAAGCAACTTAAAACTCAACAAACAAACAAACAAACATAAAATCTGGAGATTTTCCTAAAGGAGAAGAATGAAATTAAATATTTGTATTTTTAGATTACAGGAGCAGGCCATGGTATTGGACGTGAATTGGCCATGCATTATACGGCACATTTTAGCACCGTTATATGTGTGGATATTAATGAAAAGAACAATGAAGACACTGTCAAAAGAGCCAAAAGACTAAATAAAGGAGTAGTGCATGGTTACATGTAAGATTTTAAAATCTCTTTATAAAATCATCATTATTAAAAATTTGAAATTATTTCCAGTTGTGATGTTACAGATCGTGAAGCGGTTTTAAAATTAGCCGAAAAGATAAAGGATGAAGTGGGACTAGTATCCATATTAGTTAATAATGCTGGTATTATGCCCATAAATGAATTGGATAAACAAACACCGGATGATATTAAACGGACATTTGACGTTAATGTCTTTTCGCATTTTTGGACTTTGGAAGCATTTCTGCCACATATGAAACATCAAAATCGTGGCCATATTGTTGCCTTATCATCGATATCTGGGCTTGTTGGTCTTCCCAGTTTAGTACCATACTCAGCCACAAAATTTGCAGTCAGAGGTCTTATGGAATCGTTATATAATGAATTAAGAGCTGGTCCCTATAGAGATTTGGTAAGCCTATGAAGCTAATACGAAAAGAGCTTTAAAATAATTCGATTTTTTTTATTTTGCAAATAGATTAAAACCACAACTATTTACCCGTATATGACCAATACGGGTTTGTGTAAAAACGCTAAAATACGATTTCCCTCATTGTTTGGTTTATTGGATCCCAAAGAGGTGGCTGCCCATATTGTTAAGGCTCAACGTGCAAATAAAATGGAAATCACTGTGCCCTCTTTTTGGTTCCATGTTAATAGATGGTGTCGTTTATTGCCTCTGGAGTCGGCTGTTTTATTAATGGATTACGTTGACAGTGGTGTTCAAGCTGATTAGTATCAGAAACTGTGAAAGTCTAGTTTAGTAGTAACGTATACCTAAGGGATCGCTTTTTTCGTTATATCAAGGGTTTTATTTTTTAAATATGCATTTCATTTATAAAATGTTAAATAATTTTTTTATACAAACATGAAAATTGTTTTAAAATGTAAAACAAAATTTTTAATTCACCTTCCCAAAGACTAGATCTTCATTTTTCTACACTCACAAAAGTTTGTTGGTAGAATCTACCGAAAATGACAGTTAAAACAAAAGGTATATGCAGTTAAAAAGGCGACAAAGGTGTTTACCTTTAAAATAACTAAAACTCTTGTTATTTTTAACTGTTGAAAAATAACTAACAACTGCAATAAAAATAACTACCAATGTTGTAAAATAAACTGATAAATGTTTACAACAAAAATTTCAAAACAACTGACAAAATCGGTAAAAACTACTGTTTTACAGTCAATTCTTTTTGTTTATAAAAGTATATTTTAATCAATAAAAAATTATCTTTTTTTCTTTCTATTACAAAAATACGTGTTATTACTCAGCCTATTTAAAATTGGAAATAAACTTTCCAAACCGTTCTTCAGTTATTATGCTTTTATGCATTGGAGATACAATACAAGTTTCTGATTTTTATTTGCAAACTAGAAATATATCCATAACAACAAATATAAACTAAAACAGAATTTTTAAAATTCAAAAAAATTCAACGAAATATTTTATTTTTTAAATAACTACCAAAAATAACTGTTTACTGTAAAATTACAGTTTTGGTAGTTGTTTATTATGATATTAAAAATAACTGTTTTAAACAACTGTTACGAAATTACAGAACTTTTCGGTAGTTGTTTTCTTAAATAACCGTCATAAAAGTTGTTTTACATTTTTCTATAGAAAAACAACTGTAATTTCTGTTAAAAACAACAACTACTGATTACTACACAAACAACTGTCATGTATTTACAGTCAAACTTTTTTGAGTATACTCGTAGCACGATACAACATTTAAACTTATGTTTAGTGTACTATGTTTGAGTGAGCTAACAGATAGAAAACCCAATAGAAAATCGTTGTTAAGTCAAATAAAAATTTTAACAATTCTGTTTTTTGTTAGAACAATACAACAGATAGCACACCGCTTGTGAACAACCTAATTTTTTTTCAGAGTGGTTAACATGAAAGTGTAAACGCAACCTTAAGGCTAATTTAACATACATTATAAGATTTTCGGAAAGATTTGGCAACCTAGTTCTCGCAATACCAAAGCAAAATATTCAAAATTCTTACACATTTTTCAGACGAAAATATTTTAGTGTAAAGCACCGTAAAGGCTCATTTAGCCATACGTAACGTGACAAATCAGCTGATTCAATCTAAAATAATGAGTAAAAAAGAAATAGACTGTCAGCTATGCTCTTTTAACTCATTAGATTTTCCATAAGGAGATACGTCACGTTACGTCCACGTATGGCTATACTCCCTATATACATATATATATATATGATATATATGATATACTCCCTATAAAAAAATAGCGAGTACTAAGCAAGAATCATTTATGCTAAATTCTTATTTTTTTTTGTAAATTCGTAAATATTAAGTGCGTTCCTTTACTTTTTGGGTAAAGTTCGGTAAAATGAGAGTAAGCAAAAAATCCTCTCACAAAATGACAAAATTACCCAAAAGTAAAGGAACGCACAAAAACACTTTTCGAGCCCAAAAATGCATTTCAAAGAAAAATATGAAAGTGCGTATAATTTTAGTTTGAAAAATTGAACAAACACAAATATTTATTTGCATTTAAAAGTTCTTATTGATTTTTTCATTTCTTTTGCGTATTGGTTTGTTTAATTTAATTTTTCAATTTATTTTCACAATTTTTTTGGTTATCATTGCATCAGCTGTTAGTTTTAAAATTTACCCGAAGGAAAAGTTTGGGTAACTTTGGTAAAAAGAGAAACACAAATTGACTCTCTTGAACGCTCTCATTTACCCAATTTTCGAGTACGGGAACGCTTTTTGGGTAAGATTGGGATCCCGCGGGTTCCCGCGGTAACGTAGACGAACGGACCTATTATTTTTTCTAATTTTGTAAAAATTGTCTGGGCAATGGTTTTGTAAATCTCTCAAAACTTTTTGTTGTAAAAAATATATGCCTTCCGTCAGCAAACAACTCTAGCTGGTTAATCAGGGATAGATAACTACACAAGAGACAAGGGACTACCCATAACTTACACCAAAATATGGTTCTTAGTTTGCAAAAAATAATCTATTAGTATATTCGTTTGCAGTTAAGTCAGCTGGTTAAGTTTTTTTAATTAATTTTCTGCACCACAAAGCCTTTTTCGCATTCCACCATTATTTTGGAATTTTTTAATTGCGATTTATTTTAATTCATAATCCAAGGACTACACTACCCATTTCATACAATAAAGTTTGGGGGTTGGTTTCAAAAAAAAATCGCGAAAAAAAATTACCAAAATGGAAAATTTTTGCATTAATATATTTGTTTACAGGATGTAAATCGCTGATTAAAGGCTTCATTAGTCTAATCGTAAAGTAAAAAAACGTATCTGAACCAATTCAATGTGTTAAAATCAAGGTTGGTTACCGAAACGAATAACGGTAAGGGTAACGGTAACGGTATCGGATTTCGTTTGTTTAGATAACGGTAAAGGTAACGGTATTTAAGACTGTTTCGGTAACGGTATACCGTTATCGAAACAGCAATACCGGTACGTACCGGTATTAAAAATTATGTTAAAAACATATAAAAACAAGTAAAAACATGGCATATTTTTAATTTTAAGTACTAAAAATACAGATTTTAAGCCATAAATTCAAAAATTCAAATTTTTATATAAAATAACAAATACCGGTAAAATACCGGTAACTTCCCATAAAAATAACGGTATCGGTAACGATAACGATATTTGGAAATTTTTTTAGAGGTATCGATAACGGTAACGGTATTCAATTTGAAACGGTATTTTAGCGATAACGGTATTATAACGATAACGGTAACCAACCTTGGTTAAAATAATAAAGAAAATATTTTTATCTTTTTCTATGCATTGAAACTGCTGTCCAGTAAAATCGTAAAAAAGTTCTATTGAAAATAGAAATTTTCTATTTTATTACTTCCCGAGTAAAAAAAATTATATATAATCATATGTGGCATATATTACAATATATAATTAGACATGTGGTTATGTATATCCATACATAATTATATATGAGGTTTTTTCCGAAAAATTTTCCTTATATTATGCCTTATATAATTTCATCTAATTAGATATCGGCCTTCATAATATTAGATATGGCATATATAATTATATACACTCTAAAAAATGTTTGTAAATTTACTACTATAAAATGGGTAAAATTTTGTTTAATTTTACGAAAATTCGGTAAATATAAACAAAAAATGCGTAAACTTTTTTCATACACACTTCCATACACAATAATACACACACAAAGTATTTTTAGACATTATGTGTTTATAAATAAACACTTTGTGCCTAAAATTACTAGTGTTTTGTTAAATAAAATTTTTACGCACAAAGTTGGTTAATATACTATCCTATAATAGTAATAAATACTCTGACATTTCAAATTGAAAAAAATTAAAAAAAAAATTATAAATTATAAAAAGAAAAAGAAAAAGCGAAAACGGATTATTTTTTGTGAATTACAACATTTCCACAAACACATTAGAGTCTGGAAATAGAAACATAAGCATGAAATTGTTTTTGGTGGTAGTTTAAACCTCATTTCAAAATTGAAAACGCCGTAAGAGAGATACGGCCTACGCAGGAACAACTGGGTGCAATGACTCCTGCTCAACAAAATGCCTTCTTTTCAAGAGAGGCAGTCAACCAACAACAGTCAACAATAACGGGAGAATACGCCGTAAGAGAGATGCGGCCTAGGCAAAACAACTGGGTGCAATGACTACTGCTCAACAAAGTCAGTATTCATTGAGTACTGTCTAACTTTCAAAGAAAGCATTTTGTTGATCAGGAGTCATTGCACTCAGTTGTTCCTGCGTAGGCCATATCTCTGCGTTTTCTCCCGTTATTGTTGACGGTTATTGCCTCCCTTTCAAAGAAGGCATTTTGTTTAGCAGGAGTCATTGCACCCATTCAATAGTTATAATAAATTTTTATATGAATTTTATACTAAGATCCCAAAACGATTAATTTGGACATAAACGATTATGGGAGAATGACTTGGATATTATTATTAATAAAATACGTACTAAAAATTAATTTGTTATTTTATTTAAAAAAATTTTGGATGGTGCTTAAAGTTAGCACACCTGTTGTAAATGTATGCATTTTATTGGATTTTTACGCACTTTCTGTGGATTTTTGCGCATTTTAGTGGATTTTTACGCATTTTATGCGTACATTTACACGTGAAACGTTACATATAATCGTATAAAATGTGATTAACTTATATCGGTATAAATATACAGTTTCATCCGAAAAATGGCCCGATGTTATTGTATCAGTTGTGTATCAGTTTTCATCTAATTGTATCAGTTAGGATCTCAACTAATAAAATTATACATTAATCAGATGAAATTATATCCGATTTTTGACCTGATACTATTTTACCGGTTTATATCTAACGGTATCTGTTTAGATCGTAGTTGGTACAATTTTATATAAATAAAATATATTTGTATCCGACATTTGTCTTATATAATTGTATCAAAGTTTTAAAGCAGATATAATTGCATCAGGTCAAAATGCAGATATAACTTTATAAGTTTGTATAAAAATGTATCTATTTGGATCTAAACTAATACCATGCGACATAAACCGATAAAATTGTATCAGGTCAAAAATCAGATAAAATTTCATCTGATTACTATATAATCTAATCAGTTAAGATCTAAACTGATACAATTAGATAAAAAGTGATAACCAACTGACACAATTATATCGGGCCATTTTTCGGATGAAATGGTATATGGATCACATTAAGTTATATATTACCATATAAAGCTCCATATTAGTTTTTTTTAATAGGGTATATAATTCTATATGGTGACAGTTAAACTAGATATTATCATATATGGTGCCATTTAAACAATATATGGTCATATATGGTACCTCATAAACCAAATCTTTAATTCAGTTCCAGATATGATAATATATGGTACTATATATAGTGCGATATATATTTATATATGGTGTTATTTAAGCTATATATTATCATATATGGTGCCATTCAAACCATATATTATCATATATGGTGCCATTCAAACCATATATTATCATATATGGTACCATTTAAACCATACATTATCATATATGGTGCAATTTCAACAATATATGCCCATATATGGTACCTCATGAACAATATTTTTAATACAGTTCCACATATGATAATATATGCTACCATATATAGTGCCATATATATTTATATATGGTGTTATTTAAGCAATATATTACCATATATGGTGCCATTTCAACAATATATGCTCATATATGGTACCTGATGAACGACATTTTTAATACAGATGCAGATATGATAATATATGCTACCATATATAGTCCCATATATATTGATATATGGTGTCATTTAAACAATATTAATATATAGACATATATGGTATCATTTAAACAATATATTGTCATATATGGCACAATTTAAACAATATATGGTCAAATTTGGTACCACATCAACATTTTGAATACAATTCCATATATGGTTTAATTTGAATAATGTAAAACTGCATGGCACTATAAAAAATATTATCAGATATGTTACTTCATTAACAATATTTATAATACAGTGTCATATATTGTAATATATGTATATCAATCAATATATATCGATGTATGGTAATGGTACAATAATTCTAATATCAGTTGAGATACAATTTGTGGGTCCATATCAAAAATTTGTTCACGTACATTTAACATATATATTTGTACATTTAAGTTATAATTTATAAACACTTTATAAAGTTAAATAGTTCCATAAACCTCGTCTAACTGTATAGAATGTTTATGAATATACGATTTAATATATAATAATTACAACTACAAATTGGTGCCATTATCTAAAATTTAGTTTAATGTTAACTTCCCAGTAGCAAAAAATACTAGTTCAGAACCAGTTATGTACTAGTTTATTTGAACCAGGCAACTAGTACGAGTTCTACCTCCTCTCCATACAAACAACTGTAGAATTTAACATGGAGGAGATGTCATAGGAATGGGGGCAATTGTCGCCAAACTCCCACTTTGGTACTAGTTGTAGAACTAGTTTGAAAATTACAATTTAAGGACGAAAAATAGGGAGCAAAACTGGTGCTAATGTAACACTCGCGGAACCAGTTCTGAAGTGACTCTTTGGAAATAGTACTGTACTAGTTGGTTAAAACCTGAATTATATTGATAAAAAACAAAGATTTTTCTTTGATGAAACGTAGATTACACCGATAGTTTGCTCTTAATGAGATAATTAGGTCCATTTACCGAAGGGAATTTAAAATATTTTATGTTTACGATTTCTAATCACAATAAAAAAATTTAGTGTTTATTTTAAAACTCAGACTATATTAAAAACAAATGTAAACAAAACTAGAATTTCAAAACTGTTATATAAGTTTAATCTTTTTAAAGAGTTTCCGCACACTTTCAATAAAAACAATAAATACACAAGTGGTTCAAAATTATTGTTTAAGGAGGAAAAACAGAAAGCTTTATTGGTACTTATACGAAATTTATCAAACTAGTTCTGGAGTGATTCTTTGGCACAAGTACTGTACCAGTTGATTTGCACCTAAATTCAATTCACAGTTAAAAATTTTAGTATTTATTTCCAAACTCTGGGTTTTTAATTAAAAGCAAATGTAAATAAAATAATAATTTCAAATCTCGTATTTCGATTTATGTAATTTTTTAAACAGGTCCTACATAACTAGTACACAAGTGGTTCAAAATGATTATTTTGAGAACTAGTTTCGTAATACCAGTCAAAAAACTAGTACTTTTTAGAACTAGTTCGCCCATTTGCTACTGGGTTATAATAAAATAAAAATGTATTTCCTAAAAATAAAAATAGTGTTAATTAATGTTAATATACAATAGGTTTAAGTTTAACATCCCAGACAGAAAAATATAATCGGCACAATGCTGGCAAACCGTTGGCGATGGTCGGTTATGCGTTGGCAGAACGTTGCATTAACTATCTTGGCAAAAAAATAGATTTCAAAAAACATTTTTCAAAAAATTGAGAAAACTTTTTTAATATTTGCTTTTAAAAACATGAAATTTAACCCAGTCCACCAGATTGTCAGCCAAGACCTCTACACTCTAATCTAACGAGACTTGTTATAGATGTGTGATAGCTACAAATTAAATGAATGATAAAAGCATTTCGAGCTAACTTATAAGCATCCAAAAAAGGTATTCCAGAAATTATTAAAGGTATTTTAGAAAATTTTAATTGTATATCACAATATATTATTTGCACTTCAGAAACTACAATATTACGCAAATTTAATTATTTATTTAGTTGTGTCCAGAAATAATTAAATCTATTTCAGAATTTCATAGTTAATAGAGAAAAATTTCTCAAATACATTTCATAATTTCGGAAATACGATTGATAATTTCTGAAATACAGTTTGATAATTTCTGAAATACAGTTGTGAATTTCGGAAATACAATTAATAATTTCTGAAACACAATTGATAAAACTGAACTTCAATTGACTAGTTCCGAAATACAATTCATAAATGTGAAAAATAATTGATGAGTTCTGAAACACAATTGATAAAACTGAAATTCAATTGATTATTTCTGAAATACAATTGATAAATCTTAAAACAATTAATACAATTGGAAATGGTGTAGAGCGTCAAAAAGATGTAAATAAAATTATTTTATTCAAAGATTTCAATTTAATAAAAAAATAAATATATAATTTTATAAAAAAATTTATAGAAAAAAAAATTTTAATTTTATAAAAAGAAATTCATTTTGTAAAAAAACTGCATATCGAACTCGAGACCTTCTGAGTTTAAACCTTATTTTAACAAAATATTGTAATTTTTATAAAATCAGTGCTCTGCCAGTGTATTATTTTTTGAACAGTTGGCAATATATGTCTGGGATCTTATTTAATCCCAAATAAATGGAGATCTTACGTAGTACCCAAATATAATGCGGGATCTAATTTTATCTGTCATTTTTATGGATAGTTTTAGATGTCAATCCCCAAATATATTGCTGTTTCTAATTCTATCTGCCATTTTAATACCTAAATAAATTGCTGGATCTAATTCGATCTGCAATTTATGGGAAAAATTAAGATTTTACCAAATCACTAAATATATCACTGGATTCAATTCGATCTGCAACTTATTGAAAAAGTTAAGTTCTTACGCAATCCCGAAATATATTACTGGATCTAATTTCATCTGTTATTTTTTTCATAAATTTAGATCTTACGTAATCCCCAAATATAATCCTCGATCTTATTCGATCTGCCGTTTTCCAGATAAAGTTAGATACAACTTAATCCTAAAATATATATGTGACCTTCTCCGAGAAAAGGGACCTAGTGTGTGAAAATTAAGTTTTGAGAAGAACGCATTTAAAGTTTCATAACGCATTATCACTTTAAACACACCTTCAGTTGGGAGATGCGATTTGGTATAGTTAGGTGCCTCAACTCATATCATCTTATTCTACACCCTTTTAGGTACCAGAATCCACTCTTAAGTCCAAACCCGTTTTTTGACACACTAGGTCCCTTTTCTCGGAGAAGGTCACATATACCTAGATCTACTTTTTCGTATAAATTTAGATCCAAGTTTCTCCCCATATATACCCTACGGGAAATTTTAGCAAACTGTCACCGAACTGGCCCCTTTATATGAAATAGACTGGTCACTTTTACATGGCGTTGTCATAGGAGGGGGAAATTGACCCCTTGTAACATGTCGCAAGACAAATCCTAGGACAGGTTACTGAACTCTCATAAAAAACAAAGTTCAGGGACCTGTCCTGGGATTTGTCTTGTGACATGTTACAAGGGGTCAATTTCCCCCTCCTATGACAACGCCATGTAAAAGTGACCAGTATATTTCATATAAAGGGGCCAGTTCGGTGACAGTTTGCTAAAATTTCCCGTAGGGTATATATGGGGATAAACTTGGATCTAAATTTATACAAAAAAGTAGATCTAGGTATATGTGACCTTCTCCGAGAAAAGGGACCTAGTGTGTCAAAAAACGGGTTTGGACTTAAGAGTGGATTCTGGTACCTAAAAGGGTGTAGAATAAGATGAAATGAGTTGAGGCACCTAACTATACCAAATCGCATCTCCCAACTGAAGGTGTGTTTAAAGTGATAATGCGTTATGAAACTTTAAATGCGGTCTTCTCAAAACTTAATTTTCACACACTAGAACCCTTTTCCTTTTCTCGGGAAATTTTAACAAACTGTCACCGAATTGGCCCCTTTATATGAAATAGACTGGTCACTTTTACATGGCGTTGTCATAGGACGGGGAAATTGACCCCTTGTGACATGTCACAAGACAAATCCTAGGACAGGTTACTGAACTCTCATAAAAAACAAAGTTCAGGGAAATGTCCTGGGATATGTCTTGTGACATGTCACAAGGGGTCAATTTCCCCGTCCTATGACAACGCCATGTAAAAGTGACCAGTCTATTTCATATAAAGGGGCCAATTCGGTGACAGTTTGTTAAAATTTCCCGTAGGGTATTGCTGGATCTAATTCGATCTGCCATTTTTCGGTTAAATTTAGATCCAAGTTTATCCCAATATATATTGCTGGATCTAATTCGATCTGCCATTTTTCTGATAAATTTAGATCCAAGTTTATCCCCAAATATATTGCTGGATCTAATTTGATCTGCCAATGTTCGGATCAATTTATATCCACAAATATATAGCTGGATATAATTCGATCTGCCATTTTTCGGATCAAATTAGGTCTTACTAAATCCCAAAATATATTGCTGAATCTAATTTGATCTGCCAATTTTCTATTCAATTTATATCCAGGTTTATCCACAAATATATTGCTGGATCTAATTGGATCTGCCATTTTTCGGATAAATTTAGATCTAAGTTAATCCACAAATATATTGCTGGATCTAATTTGATCTGCCATTTTTCAGATCAATTTATATCTAAGTTTATCCATAAATATATTGCTGGATCTAATTCGATGTGCCATTTTTCGGATCAAATTAGATCTAAGTTTATCCCCAAATATATTGCTAGATCTAATTCGATCTGCCACTTTTTCGGATCAAATTAGATCTAAGTTTATCCACAAATATATTGCTGGATCTAATTCGATCTGCCAAAATTGAGATCAAATTAGATATAAGTTTATCCACAAATATATAGCTGGATCTAATTGGATCCGCCATTTTTCGGATCAAATTAGATCTAAAAATATCCCCAAATATATAGCTGGATCCGCCAATTTTCGGATCAAAATAGATCTAGGTTTATCCCCAAAGATATAATTGGACCTCCCAATTTTGAGATATAACTTGATCTTAGTTTATCCCCATATATACAATGGGATCTAATACGATATGATTGGATACACCCAATTTTGAGATCTAATTGGATCAGCTAGATATTACAGCAGATCTTAAACAATATCAAATTGGATATGATTAGATATTGCGCGAGATCAATTTTTTTTACTCGGGTTGACATTTAATTCTATGCACAAGAAAAAGATAAAAAAACAATAAAGGTATTCATTTAAAGTATTTACGCCTCGTATACTGTGTATATGTTGTAAGTTTACTCGATTAATGTCAAAACTAGTTTACCAGCCCTCGTAAATATACGCTTACATTTTTGTGTGTAAACTTTTTCGTACACTCATAAAAAAAAGCCCGTACAAATAGTTCAAAATTCTGCTAAAATAACAGGAAATAGTACCTGTATTTGCGACAGCAGAATTTTCAATGAAGTTGAGAATTATGGTCTGCTAAATTAAGGTAAGCTAAATTTTACACACTGCTAAATACACAGACAATTCTAGTTAGCTTAGCTAAGAAATTTGAGACACAAAAATATAAATTTTGGGAAATAATTGGGGTTTAAATTAGCTGAAAAATTTGTAAAATTAAGAAACATAAATTACTAAAAATTAAGATGCAAAGTTAGTTTAAATAAAAGTAATTGTTATGCTAAATCTGATTTACAAAAATATTAGTTCAATCCTAAATTTTAAGGCCAAATAACAGAAAAAATCAGTCCATTTGCGTCAGAACGCGTTTAACAGACTTTTGTATTAACTTTTTTTTATAAGTGTATTTATACACACCCAACAAACAAATCGTTCCGTTTACGTACCGTTTTCGGTCCATCATAAACGGAATCCAACTCCGTTTACGTACCGTTTTCCGGATCCGTATACGGACCAGAAAACGGATTTTAAGGAACATCGAAACTGATTCGAATCCGTTGAAAGTCCGTCAATGACGGACCGTTTACGGACCGATATGTCGTGTAAAAAACTGACAAGTTCGTTGTAAGTCCGTCATTGACGGACCGTTTACGGACCGTTGTGTCGTGTAAAAAACGGACAAGTCCGTTGAAAGTCCGTCAATGACGGACCATTTACGGACCGTTATGTCGTGTATAAACGGAGTGACTTCGGACCAAAAACGGACTTGTATATCTATCTAAATTGTCTAATTTTGAGTAAATTAAATTTACTAAATTTTTTTTTTATTTTTAATAAATTTATTAATAACGGCATTATTTACATTTACACTATATTTAGTACATCAGTTTACCTTTGAGTTTACCTCTTTATCTAGCGCATCAATTCACGATAGTCACCCATAATTGATTGCATTTACGATGGTGTTTTACTCGAAACAACAACAATTTACACACAATTTTGGAAAAATTGGGTAGCCGCGTTAAAGTACGTGGAACAGAGCTCTTGTTACAAAAACAAACGATCTTACACAAATCATTGTAAAACACGCACTAAATTTTATTATTCTTACCATCTAATATATGTATGCGACTTGAAGTTAGTTAATTGCCCAAGTAAAAAAAATGATATGGAGCCATATAAAGTTATATTTAATTATATATAATCTTCTATGTAATTAGATATAATTATATCCGAAAAATGAGAACGTCTTATTGTATCATATTGTATCGAATTGTATACAATTGTATACAATTTGGTACAATTTGATACAATTCGATACAATATGATACAGTTGCATCCGAATTTTGTCCTCATCCAATTACATAAAATTATATCTTTTTGTATAAAATTATATAAAATGTTATAAAAGTGGACATAGTTTGATACAATTATACCTAAATATTAACCCTATATTTTTACCATAATATATATGACCATATCTAACAATACACAAAATTACATTTTTAAATAAAAAAAGATATACAATATCTGGAGATCAGACCTGAGGGATTTCAATTACAATTACTTGTAATTTGTAATTGAAATTACAAGTAATTGTAATTGAAAATTTTCAATTACAAATTACTAGTAATTGTAATTGAAAGTGATTTCAATTACAAATTTCAATTACATTTAGAATTAAAAAGTGTTTTTTGTTAAAATTTTGTAGAAAAATCTGACTGGGATAGGTTGCATAGGCATGGATGCGTATAAAAAGAATACGTCATGTTGGGCATACCCCTAACTTGTGCTTTTTGTCATTATTTATTTTCCCAAAAAATGTAATTGACATTTTTCAAATTACAAATTACTTGTAATTGTTCTTTTTTTAATTACAATTACAAATAATTTGTAATTGTAATTGAGTTTTTTTCAATTACATGTAATTGTGTAAATGAATGTGTAATTAATTACAAAATGTAATGATTAACCCCCAGGTCTACTGGATATCTTATAATTTCGATAAATCTTCCATTACTTTTATCCAGATTTACCATGACAGTGCATTAAATATGAACAAATTTTCCTTTGTTTTTAGTAATTTTAAAATAAGGTTAACAACACTGAAATTTTTAACTTAATAGCATTGTGATATACAACCAAGGTATAAGAGATCAGTCAAGTGTGCGTTATAGTATAGAGAATTCCATATTAAAGCTTCAGTATTTTTAATTTTATGGGCGCGTTATCCATTTTGACTCACGCTCCTAAACAAAAACAAATTACTCACGCACGAGCATTTCGTGTCTTACTCACGCAGACATGAGTATATTAAAAACTTACTCACAATCAGAAAATTCTCACGCAAAATAGTAAAAATTACTAAAAACATATGATGCAAAAAATAAACTCACATACGAATCATGCACGGGTTATATATTCTTACTCACGCTCAGGTACGAATTATATATTCTCACGCTCACGGGCGAATTACTTTGGTATAGTAATTATTACTCACGATCACTTGTGAATAACTTCACTCACGATCGTGTCATGCGCCAATCCCTAGTAATTACTAAATCTAAAACAAGTTCAAAATCATTTTTAATATGGAACCACATTTAATACAATACGGTTTTAAAAGGACCTTATACATATATTTTTATATAAAATCACTTTGAAAAAATTGCTAATGTGGGATGATATATAATTATAGATGATTTTATAAAGAACGTTATATCGTTATATATAAAAGAAATCATGAAATATTGTAGATATGAAACCATACTAAGTTATATATGGGTTCATATGCGTCAATATATAATCATATATAACACCTATTATATAATATTTCTTAAATGGCACCATATATAGTTTTATATTATTATGTATAGTGTCATACTAAATTATATATAAACGTATATGTAATTATATCTTTTATATATTACATTGTGTACTTATATATAGCACATACACTTATATGTAGGCCAGTATGTAATAATATAAAATCACATATGTCTCAATATTAAAACCTTTGAGGAAAAAATATTTAATATATGACTATATAAAAGTCTATATGCTTCAATTTAAAAGCATATGTGGCCATATCTAACTATAACTTACTATATGTAATTACATAAAATAATATATGATTATATCAAAACTTTTTTACTCGGGTGATGATGTGTGGGACCTATTCCAGCCAATTTCTCGTAACAAAAAGTTTTTAAAATAATTTAATTGTTTTTATTTTGAACACAAATTGAAATCAATTAAGTCCGTATTTTACGGTACGGAAACGGAGTTAAAACGTATTGTGTTCGACGGATATGTATATTACGGACCGTTAATGTGCCGTAAAAGCCGGATTCATGGTTCCGTGCGTGCCGAAGTAATTGCTAAGTTTTATTCATATGACCCATTACAAGAGTGCTACGTTACTTTTTTACGATACTTCCAAACTAATTTGGGCTTAAGTTTTTAATTAAATTTTTGTACCATAAAGTCTTTTTTCGCGTTCCGCTATTACTTTTCAATTTTTAAGTGCTGTTTTTTTAATTTATAATCTAGGGACTATAATACACATTTCATGCAACAAAGTTTGGTGGCTAGTTGCAAAAAAAAAAATATCGGAAAAAATTAAATTTGCAAAAAGTGTAATTTTTTAATACAAATTTTATGTACAAAAGTTTGGTGCATATTCGTTTGCATAATGTTAACCGAGATTTTTGCATCGATATATCTGTTTGCAGAATGTAATTAAGTCTTTTAATTCATTTTTTTAACCACGAAGCCTTTTTTCACATATCGCCAATATTTCCCAATTTTCTACGTGTGGTTTTTTAAATTCATAATCTAGGCCATAGTAATGATTGGATGTCTTTCGAAGATTGACATTTTGTATGAAAAATGTTAGGCTTTGCAGACATGTGTAATTCATATGGTAATGTTTTTCGATACAAATTAAGAAGAGAGTCATTTAGCAGAGGTTGGGAGTGTTGGAACCTCTTTTAATTAAATGCTCGTTAATTAAGGTTACATTCTTGATTTTTATAACTGAATTATTTTGGATGGCTCGCTCGAGCTTTTTTTCCATCCCTGGTTACAATTGATGTTTGAGTCATACAAAAAGCGCACATACAGTAATGTGCAATATAATAGAGCCATTCATGTTTTTTTCTAATTTTATTCTCGTTGCCTTTATTTTTAAAGATCAAAATAGTGGATAGATTCGCCCCAAAATTGTGTAGAATTTTAACGTGATGTCTGTTTTTTTATTTTGTCACTTGTTTTAGTAGGCGTGGCTTTTAATGAAAAATAAGCGATATTGACCTTCTATCAAATTACATAGTACTGATCAGTTCTGTAAAACCTGTATATTTTTGGAACTCCTATAAAAATTCCTTAAGTCTTACATTATTTTTTTCTACAAATGGTCGCCAGACTAAAAACATGACCAAATTTTTCTTTGTTTTTAGCGATTTTAAAATAAAGTTAACAACACTGAAATTTAAACACGGAATGCTTTATACCAGGGCTGGCAAAACTATGACACGCGTGTCAGTAATGGCACGCGAGTGCATTTTAGGTGGCACGCGACGTTGGGTCATATGAATAAAACTTAGCAATTACTTCGAAGTAATTACTTTAGCCATTCCTAAGGCTTTTAACTCCAAATTTACCAATTGGCTGGTAGAATAGCATGAAATGTAAACGAAAATTAAAAAATTAAATTTCTAGTCTACTCCCAAGCAGACTAGATTTGTGAAGTAATTGCTTAAAAAACCCTGTATTTCCCCCTATTAGTAATATCTATTTTTTATTCATATGAGCCGTTGTGTTCGATAATTTCAACAAATTTAAACTATTAGAAGACCGGCAAAAAATTCAGTTAAATGTTAAATTTCGTTACAAAAATGTGTGATTTAACTCCATAATGGTTAAATTTTCATAGAGCTTGTAAATCGTCTTTTAAAATGAATAAAACTCTGTATTGCCACCATATTTATACCCTACACCACTATGTGGTCAGGGTATTATAAGTTTGTGCTGATGTTTGTAACACCAAAAAATATTGGTCGTAGACCCACCTTATAGTATACCGGTCGGTTCAGAATTTTTTTTTATTTCGATTTAACGATGTCCGTCCGTCCGTCCCTCCGTCCGTCCGTCTGTCTGTCTGTCCATGCAATCTTGTGCGCACTCTACAGGTCGCACCTATTAAGATATTTTGATGAAATTTGGTACGCAGACCTATGTTGGCCCAAGGACGAACAAGTTTGATTTTTTTGAACATCGGTCCATGTTTAGACCTAGTGCCCATATAAGGGTCCTACCAAAATTATACTGTTTATATGCTGCAGGTCGTAAATATTAAGATATTTTGACGAAATTTGGTACACAGACCTATATTGGCCCAATAATGCAGCCTATTGATTTTGGTGAACATCGGTCCATGTTTAGACCTAGTGCCCATATAAGGGTCCTACCAAAATTATACTGTTTATATGCTGCAGGTCGTAAATATTAAGATATTTTGATGAAATTTGGTACACAGACCTACATTGGGCCAATAACGCAGCCTATTGATTTTGGTGAACATCGGTCCATGTTTAGACCTAGTGCCCATATAAGGGTCCTACCAAAATTATAATGTTTATACGCTGCATGTCGCAAATATTAAGATATTTTGATGAAATTTGATACACAGAGCTATATTGGCCCAATAACGCAGCCTATTGATTTTGGTGAACATCGGTCTATGTTTAGACCTAGTGCCCATATAAGGGTCCTACCAAAATTATACTGTTTATACGCTGCAGGTCGCAAATATTATATTTTGATGAAATTTGGTACATAGACCTATGTTGGCCCAAGGACGAAGCCTATTGATTTTGGTGAACATCGGTCCATGTTTAGAACTAGTGCCCATATAAGGGTCCCCCCAAAATTGGCTTGGTTACAAACTGCAGGTCGCAAATATTAAGATATTTTAATGAAATTTGGTGCGCTGACTCACATTATAGAAAATTTTGACATAAGCCCCATTTTAACCCATTCGAATTTCGGATCCAAACAATACACCAGACTGGTGTAGGGTATTGTATAGTCGGCATGCCCGACTTTAACCTTTTTACTCGTTTGTTTAAAGAAATATGGTTAATAAAGAACTTGCAAATTTGATTATCCGAAAATTCTGGGAAAATTTCTAAATTTCTAGATTGGAAGAAGTTTAAATGTTTCGATGAAAAAATGCCTCATAATCGGCGAAATAAAAAGTACCAGAAAATTGCACAAAAATGGAAAATAATTTGTAATGAAATTGGATCTAAAAAATTAAGTTTCTTTTTAAAGGGAAAATAGGTGCTACGAAATAACCCTCAATGAAATAAAGTCTGAAAATAAGTTTCATAATGAAATAACCCCCGTTGTTGGAATTTGAAATTGGGTTTTGATCGTGTTTCGCAGAGCCATTTCATCTGAAATAGAAATTTATGTGCTCAAATTCATAATATTCGCTTTTATTTCATTATTATTATTATGATGATAAAAACCGCTCGTTTTATTTTAACAAAATCAGATTTTTGCCCGAAGCATATTTTTCAACTAGTTTTTTACGTACTTAAATAAATGATGGCGCCCAATAATTTAACTTCTTTTTAACAAAATGGAATAACCCCAAAAAAAAAAAAGAAAAGGCAATAATGTTCAAACTGTTTTAATTTTATTTCATTGGGGATTTTTTTATAATGAAATAATTCATTATTTAAAGATTAAATAAACCCCCAAAAATTAAATTACAGTCAAACAATTTTACGTCATTTCTTGAATGTTATTTAATTTTTCCCTTTGGGGTTATTTCATGGGGGTTATCCGTATTTGACGCCCTATGTTCTTCGTGAACTTTTTATTTAAGTGTTATGTGTAATCTCTTTTTTTACTACGTAATTTAAATAAATAAAGGACATATATATATATATATATATATATATATATATATATATATCCGTAGCGCTGATAAATATGTACATCTGCGATGATATTTTTAAGAGAAATTTTCCAAATTTTTAAAAAAGGAAAATTAAGGTGTCACGCGAGAAATTTTTCAAAAAAAAGTTTTCCGTTTCTGGCACGCAGCGAAAAAAGTCTTGCCACCCTTGCTTTATACTATAACGTAAAAAAAGGCCTGACTGATTTGTTATATCGCGGTAAGTATAGAATAAGCCCATTCACTTTAAAGTTTCAGTGTTGTTAACTTTATTTCAGGGTTGGCAGGCAATACCGCTAAAATACCGTTATCGATTCAAAACCCTTTCAACTGACTACCGTTACCCCTAAAATACCGCTACCGAAATGCCGTTATCCTTAAAATACCGTTACCGAAATAACTCGAATACCGTTATCCTTAAAATACCGATACCGAAATAAATGAAATATCGATACCCTTAAAATACCGTTACCGAAATAAATGAAATACCGTTATCCCTAAAATACCGTTACCGTTATTTTTAGTTTTATGTTTTTGGTAATTGCACGTTGTTATTGAGTATTTTTCGTACATTGAGGTCAGGGATGGAAATGAGTTTTTACATTTTGTACCAACCACATAAAAAAATTGTACTTTTTCGACCCTCACGGTACCACAATTGTTCGTATATAGAAAATTTGTCCGAGCAATGTCATAACTTTATTGGGACATAATTTCCCAAAGGAAAGCCTTATTGGGATTATATATATTCAGGATCTTCTACTTCTCATGTATCTCAAACATCTTATATATTTGCCTTATAATTATATTTTCCGTCAAATTTGAAAAAATCCTGCCAGATTTCCAGTAGTAACCAATAGTTGGGAATATCAAATTTATATGAAAATATATGTTGTTAATGTTTTGTTTTGATTATATTTTAAATAACCCAGCAAAACCTTATATTACCCGGTAATGACTTTGGTAAGAAGAAATAAGGGTAGGTAACCTCTTACTTTTCTATTATCAAGATATTATTTTAACAAGGGCATGTCCATCGAGGTAACCCCTTACCCAGTAATATGTTATTCTGGACTTACATGTTACGTTTAGCTATTACCTCTAGGTTACAAAAAACCTTAAAATAATACGTTTTTTTTATTAAAATTTCATCTTGTTTCATATTGACTATAAATTAAAAATTACTTGATTTTAACAAAAAAAATTTGGAAAATTTTTTTTTATAAGTTTTGGTTATAAAAATAAGCTTTTTGTAATGAAGGGGGTAAGCTCTTACTTTTCTATTACTAGACCTATTATTTTAACAAGGGCATGTCCATCGATGTAACTCCTTACCTAGTAACATATTATTCTGAATTTACAGGTAATAAGTTTTTAAAAATATTTTGTTTAAATTTTAATTTTTTAAACTGGACATCAATTTTAAATTCACGGGTTATTAACAAAAAATAGAATTTCTAAAATTTTCTTAAATAACGAATTATTTATACCAATAAGATATCCAAACGTATGAATTTGGTATTAAAAGTAATGCAAGGGTAAGGTGTAAGGGCCCAAGGTAATGCAAGGGTAAGCGGTTTGATATATTACCAGGTAATATTCATAGTAGTACCCATATATTACCAAGGTTTTGCTGGGAAGTTACCTGTTCTAAGAAACCAATGTAATATTTTTTTACTTTTCAAAAAATATACTAAAGAGGCGGGTTAAATTCTCGAATTTTATGTAGTAGCAGCACTCAATCGACGCGTATTGATGATCTGATTTCGGGAAAATAATAAAACATTTTTTTACAACATTGGGCCCAAAAGTTGTCAATTACAAGTTTGTGTTAGAATGGTTTTAGTCCGCGTCTGCAATTCGAATATTTGTTGACAGCTTTAAAGTACAACAAGCGCATTTAATACAAAAATTTGAAATTAGGAAATTTTTGAAATTGTACCAAATGGATCGCGGTAGTACCACGGTACCAATGGAGTTCAAAATGTACAAAAAAAAGTATAATTGTACCATGTTTTCCATGCCTGATTGAGGTGGTAAATTGGTTCTGTTTTAATCTCATTTGTTTTTTGTAAAAAAATTGCGGGATGCATCGAAATAACTGACTACCGTTATCCTTAAAATACCGTTACCGAAATTACTAAAATACCGTTAACCTTAAAATACCGTTACCGAAATAATCAAAAAACCGTTATCCTTAAACTACCGTTACCGATATAACTAAAAACCGTTATCCTTAAAATACCGATACCGAAATAAATGAAATATCGTTACCCTTAAAATACAGTTACCGAAATAATCTAAAATAGCGTTACCCTTACCGATAACCGCATCCTTTCGGTTACCATCCATGCTTTATTTTAAAATCGCTATCTGGTCATGTTTAAGGCACTGTCATTTTAAGGCTGGAGACCATTTGTGGATAAAGATAATGCAAGATTTAAAGAAATTTTATAGAATTTCCAAAAATATACTGTTTGTATAGATCCGATCAGTGCTCGCTAAATTTTACTATGTAATTTGATAGAAGGTCGATATCGCTTATTTTTCATTAAAAGCCACGCCTACTTAAAACAAGTAACAAAATGAAAAAACAGATGGCACGTTTAAATTCTACATAATTTTCTGAACTATCTCCTCACATTTTTGGGCGAATCTATCCACTTTTTTAATATTTAAAAATAAAGGCAACTAGAATAAAATTAGAAAAAAACTTGAATGGCTCTATTATATTGCACATCACTGTAAGAGATTAATCACAACTGGGTCAACAACGAGAATTGCTTTTTCTTATATTTTGTATGGGCGATTTGTCGCAGTAATAGAATTTATTTTAAATATTTTCCTGACGACACACCAATGCACACTCAAAATATTTGTCAAATTGTTGCCATATTTTTAACTAAATAATGGTTGCCATTAGAGCAGAGTTGTAGAAATTCGTATTAGAGTTGCAAAAATTCGTATTTTGTTTACAAAAAAAATATATAGAAGAAATATAATTGAAAGTAAAAATACATAATTTACAGCAAAAAACCAAAATTGATTACAATAAAATGTAAAACAACAAGAATTAATGCAAAAGCAATTGAATTGATGAAGAATTGTGGCGAAACAAATACAACCATATTGTTGTTTTGTTTTCCTTTTTTTTCAAAACGTCAACAAATGTCGACGGTCGATTGTCGCTGAATTTAAATTAATCGCGACGACTTTTGCTGTCGTCGGTCGACAATCGACCCAGTTGTGATTAAACTCTACCCAACAAACCACGTTATAGGCGAAATATAACTGAACTGGAGAATAAGCTTGCTAATTATGATAGGTTTATTTAATTGAAAAATATGAACACTTTTTAAATAGTGTTTTAAAAACGCTTCACATAGTAACAGTTTTTACAATAACACTTGCTAAACACTTCTTCTGGATATGATTACAAACGACTTCAAATATGATTACAAACGACTTATGCTCGCTATAGTTTTGTAAGTGTTTTTACATATGATGCCCTAAGTGAGCAAGTGTATTTCGATTTATTCATAAAAGTCCGCAGTCTTTTTGTTTTGTTTGACAGTACGGTATCGTAAAGTTGTAGCGGTGCCAGAGTTGCACAGAAGTGCACGTCTGCTGTACCAGGTTTATACTTCAACTTTCCAATAGCAATCAGCTGTTGATTGTTATTGTTTAGAAGGAGGGGGAATGAACATAAAATAAATGAGGGTAGAATGGGGTAAAGGAAAATAAATTAAAATAGAATGGAGAACAAGGAGATTGGTTTTTTTAAATAACCGTCAGGTACTGATTTTTCTGTTCGCCTGGTATCAGAGCCAGAAGAACATGAATATTTGGCCAGGAATCTAATCCGAATGCGATTCATGGTCAAATATTTCGGCGGTTATTGACCTGAGGGTGCCATCTTTTTTAAATTATGAAGGAAAATATTAACAGAAAAGATGGAGGATTAAAAAAAAATGGTATTATAAGATATAGGACCAAATAGAGAATAGAAGATACGCAGAGAAAGATAGATATAGGCAGCTAACTTTACAAAGTAGGGGCGGTGCTAAACAAGTTTAGCTGAATTTGTTTAGAAGCAGCGGCTTGGCACAAAGTTAATTGTCGCGGTAAATTCATTACTGCTTGAATATTGGATAGAGTCACTGGCTGCGGTAGAGGTTTGCCTTTATTTTTATGGAGAAGCATTGGGACTCGAAGTAGAGGGAAACCAGGATTTTTTTTTGGAAATAACTTCGGAACTTCTGGCTGCCAACCTATTTTTTATGCCAAGCCGCTGGACACCGCTTAGGTAGCTACTGCCGTGGAAAGGGTGAGTGGAACCATATTTTTTTTTGTATTAAATTTGTGTATAATTAGAATGTTTGGTAGGAAAAAAGAAACGCCATTTTTTTTGTGTACGTGCGGAAGAAGGGCTACAACCCATCAACTGCCGAAGACACAAGGACGGGTTGTAGTCCATAGCTTATTTATTTGGCTGTACAATATTCCGGATTTATTTTCCTATACAACATTCCTGCCTTATTTTTTTTGGAAAACGTATTTTTGGTCAACCTGCTCTATATTTCCTGGTTCAACTTATGGTTGTACGGAACAATTTATTGGTCAGCTTACCTTGTCAACTGGTGTTTGGGTCAACGTTTGTATATTTGGTTTCTCAACATTTTTGCCGCGATGGCCGCTTAAAACCAACCAACCGATAAACATATTGTTTGTGGCAGTTCAGAAACAACCAACAAACTGATGATAACTTGTGGCAGTATACCAGAATAATAAATTTGGTTTGGTGAGTCCGAAGATAATTAATTTTTATAAGAAAATAAGAAAATGTGAAAAACGTAATATACGGCAGTGATAGGATTAAGCGGTGTTAGTGTTTGTTGTTGAACACCGCAGGAAAAAGAAATTAGAAAATTTAAAAAAATTAATTAGAAAATTTTAATTAAAAAAGATAAAAAAAAGTTAGAAAAAAATAGCAGTAATTAAGTAAAGAAAATTTTATTATTTTAGTGTCTAGTGTTAAGTGTTTTTTTGTGAGTCCAGAAATTTTTGTGGTAAAATACCCTGTGTTTAAAATTAGATGAAAAGCGCGAGTGTACGGAAAATTTTAGCCGTGAGGAAAAGACATATACTAGAGAGCTCTCTCGTATAGGAATACGTTTTTTTTTTTGTTTTAGAAAAACATACCAGAAATTTGGTGAGGGTATCCAAGAAAATTATTTTTGGGAGAATAGGTTAGGTTTTTTTTATTGTTGTTGTTAAGGTTAGGAAAAAATTATATACTATTTGTTTTTATTATTAAGTAGATTTAAAAATATTTTTATACCGTACTTACTTTTGTTAAGTTTGTTTATTATCGTTTTATTCGCCATTTTTATTAAATCCGTTTTTTTATTATACTTACGGTTTAGTTAATTCCATTTTTAAAATCCTAAAGTCTTTTTGTGGTAAATAAAACAAGATTCCATTTTTGTATTTTAAATTTAAATTTCAAATGTTTTTATTTAGCTGACATTGATAAGATAATGTCTGGTTAATAATTTCAGTGAGTGTGTTAATGTAGGTATGTAGGGTGACCAGTGACCGTGTTATTTGTGGGATAGCCTAGTGAAGTTAGGATTAGGTTATCATGGAGGGGTGGGCGACTAGCGGGACATATACCATCTGTTGTCCCTATAAAATCTATTGTTCGTTAAATATTGCTTGTCTTTTTGTCTGTCGGTTTCGTAGGTTAAAGTAACTTGTACATTTATGGGTTTTTTTTTGTTTTGTGGGACTTGTGATAAGTGCCCATCGTTAGTTTTTTTTATTGTTTTTTTGTATATAAAATTTATATCCAAAGGTTTTTTGAGATTTTTTAGTATGGTTTTTTTTTTGTTTGAGTTTTGTTAGTTTTTTTGTTAGAAATTTTATTGTTCAGCCCTCTTCCCAGATGATCGGTCGATCCCCCCTGACGTCCCTGAGCTAGGCGGTCAGTATGGGTCATTCTGGGAAGCTTTGGTCAAGGGTTTTGCAACAAAGTTGAGTGGCGTAAGTTAATAATATATAAATTAATATTAAAAAAAGTTATTATATTAGTGTACAAATTTATATATTAAATATGCCATAAAAATTAAAACACAGACTCCGAACTACACCAGAAACTGTTGGCGAAAATTATTTGTGGACGATCTGGCGGAAGAGCTATGCTGGAAAGGAACAGAGCAGAAAAAGCGTGTGCTCAGCCTCAGTGCAACAAAAACAATAAGAAGTAAGTTATTTCATATACTGTATTCATTGACACATTCCTTTACTTTTTAAATTTGACAGATGCTGCAATTCCTATAGGATTGTGCGAGGATGAATTCATACGAAGAACAAAATCATTCTTCCAATTTGCCAAAAATCGGCAGGAATCACGAAAAAAATATAAGGCAAAACCAAAAATAACAAATTTATAAATTTATAAAATAATAAAATATCTAATTAATAAAGCAACCAAAAGGCCGTTGACAATAAACAAAATAATCTAAAATTATAGCTAAACTAAGGTTATAGATGTTATAGATGAAAACTACGGTTATATAGTTTAGCTTTAACTAAGGTTATTTTTTTATAGTTAACGGCCCTTAGAAGACTAAAAAATAATTGAAAAACTTATTATTTAATTGTATTTATAAGCTTACAAAAAGCTTACGAAAATAAGCATACTATAAGCGTGATTAGAAAACTATTTTTCTGTAAGATTATTCTATAATTAGACTTCTAAGCATGTTGTATACTACATACTAGTAATATTATCGCAAGGGTTCAATTTTCTTTATTAAACAAGTTACAAACTATTTCCATAGTGTTTTGGTTTGTTGGGTAATGATGTTTGATGTAAATATTTGGTTTTTATTAGTACATTAGTACAGGGACTATTAATTATAGAGATAGGAAATCAACATGGCGTAACAATATAAAGGTGGAATTATTAGAATATATATTTTGAATTGACATAACCCTGCAATGTCAAACAAAAAAAAATAAAAACTAATCAAAACAAAGGAAGAAAAACAAACAAAAGAATCCGTATTTAATTATTTTTAAATTTTATTTTTAAAAAAAGTTTAAACTTTAACAAAATTTATTTAAAATTTATTTATACCACTACCACAGGTCATATCGCTTGGAACTAAAACCCAAGCACGACTCCAGGGTGTTCCAGGTGCTGATGTGTTTCAAGCATAATTACTTGAACTACGATCTGTGTCGCCCGTTGGTGATTGGTTAGGTAATAGAGGACGACTGCTGTTAGCTGCATGATAAGGGAATTTTTTAATGATGTTGGAAAACGCATATCAAAATACCAGACAACTAACTTTGCATTTGTGGGAAATTTTCAGTCATAAGTAAAACAGAAACTATCTTGTTTCAATTGTATTAGGAAATGCATGTTTTTTTTAAATAATATTTTATATTTTTTTTTTAGATAAGCAAATTTTGTATGTTTTTCTTTTCGTTTTATTTTTCTCTTTTTTTTCGTTTGACATTGCAGGGAATAAAATTATGACACAAATGACAACTTTATCTAATAATTCTACCTGGGTAGTTGTACAATGGGAAATCAAGACTTATACAACTCACTAGGGCGGGTCGATTTAAAAATCGGCCAAGTGACAAGGAAAATCGTATTCTAGGGATCAAAATAAGAAACTTTGCCCGAGGAACCATACCTCTAAAACGAATTCTGAATACCCGACTTTTGACCCGTAGGGTCAAATTTTGAAAAATCCCACTTTGACCCATTTAGAGTTCCCCAATCGAGTCCAAATATATGACCGACCCCCACTAACTTTGGAGGGCCTACCCACCCATGCCAGTGACATATCCCCTGGAACCCCCCAGGTGGTTTGGGACATCAAAAGTCGGGGATTTATAATTCGTTTTAGAGGTATGGTTCCTCGGGCAAAGTTTCTTATTTTAATCCCAAGAATACGATTTTCCTTGCCACTTGAGCGATTCTTTTGCCTCCCTACAACATAGAGATAGGAAATCAAAACTTACACTACTCACCGGTAGATGGAGCTGTAATTTAATATTACCTGAGCAATTATTTAGTATCAGTTTAGTATCAGCTGAGCCTATATTAGAAAACTCAAAAACTGCTCAAAACTGCTCCGAATAAGGAAAAAACAAGCGCGGTATATATTCAAATAATAAAATTTGAGATATCCGTTTGTTTTTTTGCTTTGTTTTTTGTTATTATTTAAAAAAAGAAAATTGTCAATTTTTTGATCACAGTGCCATCTAGTGATAACGATGTTTTTATAACTTATTTTTTTGGTGATGCCATACCCCTGCTCTACAAATCGACCCGCCCCACTACTCACCGATAGAGGGCGCTGTAATTTAGAATTACCTGAGCTACTATTTAGCCTCAGTTTAGTATCAGCTGAGCCTATATTTAAAAACTCATAAACTGGTGAAAACTGCTTAAAATAAGGAAAAAAGACAACCGCGGAATATATTCAAATAATAAAATATGATATATCCGTTTGTTTTTTGCTTTGTTGTTTGTGATTATTTAAATTTAAATAAAAAAAGAAGAAAATTGTCAATTTTTTTAACAAAGTGCCATCTAGTGAAAACGATGTTTTTATAACTTATTTTTTTTGTGATTCCATACCCCTGCATTAGTTTGAAATTTTTCCTGTTCAAATCCACTTTATAGAACAAATGCTTTCTCACTGATAGTGAGTCCCCCAATCTCTTTATAGTGTATACTCTTTGGTTTAAAGCAATTCAGCAGCACGTAATCAAGCAAAATCAAAGAGTATACATAATAAAGAGATTGGGGGACTCTCTATCACTGAGAAAGCATTTGTTCTATTATTTGCCTTGGAACAGGAACATACTCAAACCAATATCACCCAGCAAACATGGCAATACGAAGAAGATTCTCCGAACATATCTCCAGGAAGAAAACATTTATTGCCGGCAATATCAATTTCGTATTCCGGAAGTTTCCTCCGTCGGAAACAACTGTTACACTAAAACAATACTTCCAGGCAATATGAAAGCAATAACTCATACACTCAGCAAAGTTCTGCAGTTACTACATGACAGTTGTTTATATAGTAATGCGGTTGTAGTTATTTTAACTACAATTGTAGTTAATTTACTTAGAACAAAATTTTTCAATGTTTTTGACAGTTATTTTTTTAAACAAACTACAAAAATTACTACATTGTAGTAACATTTATTTTATGCAGTTATTTTGAATTTTATTTACAAATACTTAAATTTTCAAGTGTGTATGCACACACACGAAGCAAACAGAAGTATGTGTATGAATCACTTGTTTAGAAATTTCTAGCGAAAGAATATGAGTATAACATGTTTTCTCTTGTCTTAGTCATAAAACAACGCCAAAGAGTGAGCACGCGTAATACGGAAAAGGTTATATATTTTTTATTAAATTACTAAAATAATAAGGTAAGTTTTATAATATAAATTTATTTACGGGGAATGTTAAAAAAATATTGTATTTATTTTCTTTCAGTTCTTTTATATTCTCATCCCTTTCTACCTGGAGAAAAAAAAGGAAGCCAAACAACAGCATATTTCATCCCTCACAGACGGACATGTACAACAATATCTTAATAGTGAAAAAAAGTGACATTAAGTGTAAATTTTGATTTCTACATTTTAAATTTTTTATAGAATAAAATTAAGTTAATAGTGTTTACATAAATTTGTTTTTTTTTTATTAAATTAATAATTAAAAAAAAAAAATTATATATATATTTTTTTTAACTACATTTGCAAGTTGTTTGTACAGTTTTACAATAATTTGCATGTATGTTGTTTCAATTGCATTTGTAGTTGTTTTTACTACATTTGTCAGTTGATTTTTAACAGTTAAAAATTACTTCATATTGCAGTTAATTTAACTGCAAATGTAGTCTACACCTTTTTAAGTGAAAATGCAGTTATTTTAACTGTCATTTGCAGTTGATTTTACCTACATAATTCCCTGAGTGTATGGAAGATAAAAGGGATATCGCTAAATAAATTCCCAGTACAATAAAAAAACGATTCAATTTTTTCATTATTAAATTTAAGCCTGAAAAACAATATCTGCATACATAATCCATTGACCAACTTATAAATTATCTTGATTTCATCTTAGCCGATTTTTGCCGCGCAATTAATCTTAACTTTTCACGAGTTTATTTCCTATATATCTTTTGATTGTTTTTGTATAAATTTAGTTTTAATTTTTTACAAATTGATAAAAGATTTCAAACAAATTTGCTTTATCTTCCAAATGATACAAAGATGATAATGCCGAAATATTGCCATAAAAAGTTATGACAAAAGATAAAATGTTTGAATTATTTTTTTCCAAATATCGTCGAATTATCTTCCAAATGGTAAAAGGAAGACAATTTCAAAGTAAATACTACTTGATTATTTTCATTCAAATACCAAATAGAAGATATCGCTTTAATATCTTCTTGGAAGGTATCTTAAATGTTTGCAGGGTCATTACTTATAGTCTTAACTAGCCATGGATTTGTGCGAACATGAAACGAATTACATGCAAAACAAAAACAACAAATAAAATTTGTTGTTGTTTCACGTGCGATTTATTTCATGTTCGCACAAATCCATGGCTAGTCAAGACCAGGGGTATGGCATCACCAAAAAAATAAGTTCAAAGACCTCAAATATAAAGATGTAACAAAATGCATCCCTGTTTAGTTCCAAAAATTTCCAACAGATGGCGATATTGTCACTGCATTTTTGTGTCATTATTTTGAAAATTCTCTCTAAACAAATATGGCTGTTAATCAAAATATCAAAATCAAAACAAAAAATATAAATAAAATTTTAAATTTTGAAAAATATTCATGGTTTTGTAGTGTTTTTGCAACTTTTATAAATAAAACACATAGTTAAAATTCGTGTAGATAAATAATAATTATAACATAAAAGAATATATAACCATCAAAGTGTTAAAACTTATTTGTAAAAAAATAAACAATTTCTTTTTGTTGAAATAAAAAAAAATCACAACAAATATGTTACCCTACACCATTCATTGTTTGGCTTGGTCTTTAGGTTGAACTAAAAATATTTCAGTCGAAACATTTTTTAAATGTTTGTGTTTAGGATTTGTTATAGGGAGTGAAAATAAAAAAAATTAAGTTATCGAAATAGTGATAGAAATTTGAATTTATGTTTCAGCTAAATGTTTACAATTATATAATATTTCACATTTAAAAAATTTTTTCTATTCAACAATATCTCAGTTCATAAAAGTTTTTATTAGAGAACTCGGAGAATTATGTTGGTAAAATTAATATTAAAATAACTGCAATAGAGGATGATTTGAAATCAATTGACACTTGGAATCAAATTTATCAACACTTAGTTTTCTAATTCAGCTTTTTTCGGCTTCCATTTCAACTTAAATCTAATACTTTTACATTTCAGAGAAATTATGCTAAGAAGAAAAATTCAAAAAAAAAAAACTATAAAAACTACATAAATTCTTAAAAGGTAAAAGAAAACTTTTTGGTGGTAATTTTGTGTTCCAATTGCTAGTTTTGATAGAAGATCCCATTTTTAGTCAAAAAAGTAGAATCGCCGATCAGAGTGAAGTTTTTTAATTTTTCAGAAAAAAGTACTTTTCCCTTATCAATCTGAAAATGATTTAATTTACCAATTAAAAGATTTTTAATATATATTTTTTTAAGTAAAATAGTTAAAGACATTTTAGGAAATATATAAAAAGCACTTTAAATACTTTTTGTGAGTTAAAGCTACTCTAAATATCAATTCAACTTTAGTTTCTGAAAGTGAAAAAAAAAATATTTTTTTCGTTTTACGTCTTCTTGAAAAGCTTTTAACATCCCAGTGTAGAAAATCATTACCAAATATGTGGTTATGTAACTACATACTTGGTAATGGTAACTACTTACTTTTGTTATTACATTTCTTATTACCTTTATATGGTAAATATATCGTTATCTATGTGCTTACCAGTATTGACAAAAATAATGAGTCTAAAAATAGGTTTTCAAAAAAATTAATTATATAAAAAAAAAAATAATTTTTTATTGTATTTTTTTTTAAATAAAATTTGCTGGTGCGGGAATCGAACCTGGGTCTACAGATTGCCAGTCAACAGCTCTACCATCTGAGCTATATCGACATGTAATATTTAATAGATAAAAACATAATTGACCTGCTGCACACAAGTAAGCTTACTCGCCAACATACAAAAAATATGTGGTTACATATATCCTTACCAGTGTTTAAAAAATATAGAGTCTAAAAATATATTTCAAAAAATTTTCAAAAAAATCTATAAAATTATTTTCTATTTGAAATAATGATAAAAATAAGTCATTATTAGTAACTCATTATTATATGTTTTAAAATAATGAAGAAGGTAAGTGGGTGTCATTACTGGTAGTCCAAAAAATAATGATATGTCATTACCGTTTCTACACTGGGATTCTATTTACCGCTATAAAGCCCGTAGCATAGTTGTCTTTTCAACACAAAATTTTTTTTAACAACTTAAACTTCAAATTCCGAAAGAAAAAAATTGTTTTGGACTGTTTTAGAAAAAAGTTTGCGAAACTAAATTCCGAAATCAAATCTATTCCGAAAAAACCTATAACATGCCTGATAATATTCTAATTATGATTTCAGTGTAATTTTTAAATCCCGACCGAAATCTGGCTTTTGTCAGTACCAATAAACAAAACCGAATATTCGCTTTACTGGGAAGAAACCGAAAGTTTTTGTTAACAATTTCCTTAAATTACGTAATTAGAAAAAAACTGAAAATAAGTTCTTAAATTTTAAATGAGATCAATTATATTTATTATGAAAACAAAATTAACAAAAGACGTTATGTTAAGCCACTTCTAGATGAGGGAAGAAAACAGATATGGATGGAATATAAGCTTCTCTAAATAGCAGAAATCATTCACAATCTAGTTTTTCTAGATGTGTTTTTGATTTACCTCTAGTATTTCTCTAAATTATATTTAAAAGAATTTTAAATGTTTCGGCATTTGTTCCGAAAAGTTGCCAAATATAGGGGCTTTTGCTGAAACCGGTCGGTCGGATTCTGAATTTTATTTAAATGCAAAAGCAAATAGTTTTTTCTATATTGAATTCAAAACACTGGAAATCCTACGTTTTGTAAAAAATTGATTTTCAGTTACAATAACATACTTTGTGTTACAAAATGTTAATTAGTTTGCGCGACTCTTTTGTTTTCATATTTAAATTTTAATGTTGCAAACCGAGAAATAAAATTTATATTAACTAAATTTATAGTGTAGGGTGTTTATTTTTCTCTTGTCAAATTATTTCAATAACGACTTCCGGTAGTACTCATAAGCGTTATTCAATAGTACTCGTTAGCGTTATTTGGAAATGCCTGCCATCTGGTGTATAATATTGGCAACTTTTGTTATATCTTTATATTTGACATCTTTGGTGTATTTAATCAGAGACAATTAATTATAGAGATAGGAAATCAAAACTTACACTACTCACCGATAGAGGGCGCTGTAATTTAATATTACCTGAGCAGATACTTAATATCAGCTTAATATCAGTTGAGCCTATATTTAAAAACTGAAAAACTGCTTAAAATAAAGAAAAAACAAGCCCGGAATATATCCAAATAATAAAATTTGAGATATCCGTTTGTTTTTTTGTTTTATTGTTTGTTATTATTTAAATTTAAATAAAAAAAGAAACTTGTCAGTTTTTTGAACAAAGTGCCATCTAGTGATAACGATTTTTTTATAATTTATTTTTTTGGTGATGCCATACCCCTGTATTTAATTATTACTACTATCCGGCAGATGTCGTGCTTTCAGAACTTTGATACACACATATACAACTGTTGCCTAGTGTCTTCACCTAGTGTCTTGACATGCAATAAAATGATAGCAAACAATTGTAAAATGCTCTCATCTCAAGTGAAGAACTTAATTTCAATTTTATTGCAATATCATGATATCGCTGACATGCCATCGGATCTTGCAATGATGCCAGAGATCAAATGTCACTTTTAATTTTCATTTTAATTTTGTAAAAGAAAAACAACAAAAAATTTGGTAAAAAGGAATGGAAAAGTGTTTAGTTTTTTATTATTTGTCGGTAAACATTAATGTTTCATAAAATTTGGTGTTTTTCGAAGAAAAATCTATGATATTTCTTACCCATGACATTTTGACATTTCGCTGCAATGGTTTTGACTTTTCATATCATATAATTTATTGCATTTGAAGACACCGGGTCAAATGCAATGAAATGTGCAAAGAAATTTGAAAATAAAACACAAAGCAACAAAAAAATTATATTCGTTGTTGTTGTTTTGTGCGTTATTTTCAAATTTCTTTGCACATTTCATTGCATTTGAAGATACTAGGTTAAGAGCAGCTCTCTAATCAGCTGTGATAAGAAATATACGTAAACAAAACGAAAGTGGAATTTGTTTGCAAATATCAATTTTTTGTTAAAATAATTTATATTTTAGTGCAAAAGAAAGTAAAAAATATATTAAATTCCAAGCAATAATTAAAGCAAAACAACTATTTGTCTAAAAAATGGCGTGTGAAGTTAAAACTTTTGGCAATATACAAGATTTTCGTAAAGTACAAGAGTACTTTGGCCTAGGACATGGTAAGGGGAAATTAATATAGACAATAATATATCATAAATCTAGTTTTTGTTATCGGTTAACAGATGATAATTGGCTAAATGGCATTAATTATGCCATTTCACCTACTGGCGAATTAATTGCATTGGCGCTGGGAGAAAAGTTGGCACTTTTAAGTACCTGCTGGGATAATAAGGAACAGGTCTCAACATACACTTTAAGCTGGTGTGGAGAATTAGAAGATCCCAATCAAATTGTTACGTCTATATTATGTTTACCAATGTATGGTCGTAATGTAAGTTCAGGAGCAGAATGGACTTGTATTGCAATGGGTTTGAGTTCTGGCATGGTTGTATTCTATACAGATTCGGGTAGTAAGATATATTCACAGTGGTAAGTACATACAATAATTTACGGTATACACGATTCCCACTCTTTTTCCTATTAAAAGCAAACTAATTTATTCTAAAATGGAATAAGTTAAATTTTATTAAATATTTTTTTAAGTTAAAGGTTTTCTTTTTAGATTATCCCAAGCCCACAGTAGGTCTGTATCTACTACAAAACATTTTACAATACTCTTGTTTTTATATTCCAGTTACCATGAAGATCCTGTTCATTCGATTAAAGCATATACACCACCCAGACATTCCGAAGCTGAAGCTTTTATTTATATTATCTATGATCAGTGTGTCTGCACTTTAAAGGGATCAGATTTAATACCTCATTTGAATAGTTTACGTCACAATCTTAATCGCACAATAGGTCGTAGTATAACTACGTCTTCAAATACACAATCCACAGGAGAGATTCTGGATGTTTTAATGTATCAGAAGTTTTTATTTCCTTCGCGGGACCGTGATACAGTTGTAAATGATGCTGTCATTGATACAACACAAATGCCTCGAGTATTTGATCATTTTGTAGAGCAATGTGTAGCAAATGGTTATTATGCTCGTGTCTCATCGACTACAATGCAAAGCTCCATTGTACTGGGTGTAGGAGCAGAACCTTATTTGGCTTTTTATCATGCTGAAGAAGGTTATAGGGCGATAAGTATAGGAGAAGTTGCTAAAGATGTTATTGGTATGGCTTATCGTAATATATTGGGAAATATTTTTGGGCGTGCTGCACCACCGACTACACCATCACCTGAAGAACAACCTTCTCTGTCACCGGGTAAAGAACTAAATATGCGTTCAAAATGTCGTTTCTTTGATGGCAAACGAGATGGTCATACTATTGCTATAGCACCTTCTGGTCGTTTGGCTGTTGTTGTTGATAATTTGGATAGAGTAATGTTGGTGGATACACAGAGATCGATAATATTAAGAGTGTGGAAGGGTTATCGTGACGCTCAATGTGCATTTGTTCCTGTTAAAGAGAGAACACTGAAAGGTGTTCAAACTTCACGTAGAAAAGCTTTATTTTTAGTGATTTACGCTCCTCGTTTGGGTTGTTTAGAAATATGGCCTTTACAACACGGTCCAAAGGTAGCTGCTTTTACTGTAAGTAAAAGTGGACAATTGGCTTACAATACACATGGATTAATGGGTTAGTTCCTTGTTTATTTATGCATATGTATTCTTTATAACCATTATTTATAATTTTTCTCCCACAGGCCTTTCTCCCGATAGTAAAGTTCGTGCCAATATAAATGCCTGCTTATTTTTAGATCCCACTGATGCTAGTATCAAAGAAATTCAAATACCTTTTCACTATGCCTTGAGTACTAGCAATTCGGCAACATCTAAAGATATTCATCTGCTCAGACGTTTAAAACACCACTTACATTGTGTAGATAACACAAAATTTAATATAGAAGAAATCACTTCAACGGCTGCAGATTTTCAAACTACAGAAGTGCGGCAACAATGTTTAGAAATGTTATTAAAGAGTAAACAACTGCAAGCCCATATATTTCAATCCATTATTAATGCATTTGATATTACGCTGCTACAACAAATTGAAAATCCGGAAAAATATCATATACAAAATCCAGAAGGCTATCAGCAGTTTCATATTGTTGTAAAAAACTATAAACGTTTGTGCATGTTTTATATGGATATGAAAATACCACAGAGCAAAGAATATGTCGAAACTTTGGAGATCGAAGATAGTGATTTAGTGATAATACAACAATTAGTTATACTCCTAAGTGATTCATTTGTTTTCAAACAATTGCCAGCTGAAAACAACTCGAACGCCAACATCTCCAAAGGGGTATCGTTTGGTATCGAATTAGATGATGTGGGTGATTTTGTAGATTTTCTTAATTTATTTCAAGTAGATTTACCGGATCGCATACCCCTTATAAGTGAAAAATCTCAATATTTTGGTGATGTTAGTGGAAAGTTATTTAATCGTTTCTTCAAGCACGGCTTATGTTTTGAACAATTTAAATTGGCTGCAGAAAAATCGTTAATACCTTGTCAGGATATATTGGTATTGTCGTTATATTATTGGTTGGAAAAACCTTTTGTATACAAAACTTGGTAAGTTAAAAATGTATGTAGCTGTTACTTCTTTAACAGTAAATTGAACTGTCATTAAAAAAAAACTAATAGCAGTACTTAAACCAAATCAGAGCTAAACCGATTTAAATTTAACAGCTACCCACAAAAAAAAAAAAAAAAGACAGAAAAGTTATTTTAAAGCACTGTAAATAGCATCAACTAATTTTGAAGTGGTTACAATTTAGATATAACACTGATTTATTTTACACGTGATCTCCCTTGATCTCAGTAATTCATCTTAAGCATTTTGTTAGTAATTTAGAAGTGATATACATAATGTTAATGAAGTATGGTTTTTAGATACACATTTTCATAACTTTTATACGAATACATTTTGTTAGCATTTTAAGCGTGATTCTGAAGTACTTTTTGTAATATATAATATATACATTTTTGAAGGTGATTTAAATGTGTTTTTATAATAGGTCTGTTTCTTTACTTTTTGAGTAAAGTTCGGTAAAATGAGAGTTAACAAGAAATACTCTCACGAAGTGACAAAAATGCCCCAAAGTAAACCAACGCGAAAAACCATATTTGAAGCCCGAAAAACAACCGTCTATAGATTTGTGCATTATAGTTCGTTTTTGTGAGCGCTCTTTCTAGTTCTTGTTCAATGTGTTGTAAAAATCTAGATAGCTTTTCTAGTTAAAGCCCTTTTTAAATCAAAAATTTTAATAAAAATTTCCTTTTTAGGCATTTCTATTTACAAAAAGGAATACGTACTTTATTAAATTTGGTAAAGATTTTAATATTAAACAAAAGCTTCGATTAATTTACATATTAATTTATTTATCTATTTAACACATTTAAACAAGCGTCTTCAAAAAATTTTCGGCAATTTTATGGAGTTGTAACATAACCGATAAACTTTTGCAACTTTTATACTAATTTTTGTAAATGATAAACATATTTTCTGAATGAATAAAGTGAGCGATTGAACTAAAAGAGCTATTAGTTGTGAACTAGGTCTTTGGTTCCAATTAGTGAATAGTTCAATCGAACTAGATGAACCCAACTGATGATATAACAGCTGAAAAAAACAATTTACCCAAATTTACACGAAAAAAGTCTGGGCTTTTTCGTGCAAGAAGAACAAGAATATTTCTCTCTCATGACAGCTCTCATTTACCCAATTGTGCAGTAAGAAAACGCTTTTTGGTAAAATTGGGATCCCGCGGGATATTTAAAATAGTACATTTTAAAAGCTATTTTTATGTTTAGCTCTTACCCGTTTCTGAACCTAATGTATAAAAAAAGTTTCAATTTATTGTAATTTTTTTTAGTAAAATTAAGAAATATTCCATTAGTTTTAAGCGAAATATATTATTAGATTGTGAGAAAATATGTAAGTAATTTCGCAATGCATTCCAACTATGAGCAATTCTAATTAAAAACGATCGATTAAAAGCAGATCTCACAATCCGTGGGATTACAACCTGACAATTTCTCCTAGACCGCGAAAAAACAAATGTATTATAAGCAAACAAAGGTGTACGACTTTTAATAACCCTATTTAACAAAATTATCAAAAGAACATCCAAGGAAACGTGTCACATATTCAGAAATGTGATCACGACGTGGTACATTATATACAAATCGGGCAATAGTATTGACAATGCGTTTCAATCGAGTAATATTTATTCCAATGGTACCAGAAAATATCTCAAGGCCGTACAACACAAGTGACATTAACAGTGCATTCTCTAATCTAAGTTTTATACGATGAGGTAGAAAAATATTAGTATGATAAATTCTACGAAGGGATCCCCATACTCTGCCTGATAATTGGTCAATGTGGTATGTAAACGACAGTTTACTGTCAAGAACATTACCCAAACACCTGTGATGACTAACAAATTATATTTTATCATCTCCCAAAAAAATTTTCATATCAAAGTAAAAACGATTAGTAGGTCCAAATTGTATTGCCTTAGATTTTGATGAATTGATAGTTAAGGAGTTACCAGTAGACCATTGCAAAACGCGATCAAAGCAGGAATTTATATTACTTTCAAGAACTTCAGAATACCTGCGGTTACCTTGAAACAATATGTCTGTTTCCGTACTTTACCGAAGTTACACAAACTAGCTCAAAGGCGTTCCCGTACTCAAAATGGCGTGTACATTGTTGTTGTTTGGGTTGTTTTGGGTTCCCGCGGGTTCCCGCGGTAACGCAAATAAAAATGTTTTACAGACTCTAGTGTTGGTTACCTCAGGAAGATCATTTATATATAGAATAAACAAGAGAGGCCCCAAAACAGAACCCTGAGGAACTCCAGAAAAAAGTGAAAGAATGCTGGATTCAATGCCATTGACCACTACAAATTGAGATCTACCATTTAAAAAAGACAAGCCGACTTAGAAAAATTGTATTCATTTTTTAGCTTCAAAACCATTGTAGCGTAATTAATTAAATTAAAGGCTTTAGTGAGATCAAGAGAAATTAAAACACTCAATTTATCATTATTAATATTTTCCCTTATTGAATCTGCAAGTTTAAGAAGCAGGAATGTAGTATTAAAACCTTGACGAAAGGCATATTGTGACTCATAAATTTTCCCTAGAGTAGTTTGAAGCATCTGGTTCTTTAGAATATGCTCAGTTACCTTCGATAGAGCAGGAAGTATTGAAATAGGTCTAAGATCATCAGGACCATGGACAACTTTAAACTTTGGAATTGGTACAACACGAGCCGTCTTCCAAGCAACAGGAAAAATAAATGTTGTTAAAATCGAATTAATTAAGTGCAATATTAAACCAGACACATGGAAATATAAGTTTAATGAAACGGATTGAGATACCATCCACTCCTACTGACTTAGACTTCACTTTACATAATGCCTCAAATACCTCCAATTCACTCACACAGCAAAAAGAAAAGGAATCCTCGGAATCATACAAATCATTAAGGGCTATGTATCCATCACCACTAGCACCCGTATTAACAAAAAAAATCATTTATAGTAACAGCATCATGTTCAAAAACGACATCATCATCACCAACACATCCAGCTCCTCGAAAAACTTTCCATAGCCCAGCAGAGTCTAAACCATCAAATAGTTTGGAAAAATGCTTCCTTTTATGTTTCCTAATAACATTCTTAGCCCTATTTCGGAGCCGGCAATAAGTCCGCCAATTTTTAAATGAATGATCAGATTGAAAGGCTGAATATGCCAGATCTCGCTATCCCCACAGAGTTTGAAAGCACTCGGGGATACTAGTAAGTACACAAAAGTATCTCCGAGTATTTTCAAACCCTACACACAAGCTGGCTTACTTTACCCAGGGTATGGCCGCATTGTAATGGCCCACAAGCCAATATACTTCGTAAGTACACACAAGTATAGTGGCTTGTAAGTTGGACAAAATTTTTGGAAAATTTAATTTTTAATTTTTTTTTTTAATTAAAGAAACTGGACAAGACCCAAAATAACTGGACAATCCAGGCCATTCCAAGCCATCTGGCAACCGTACCAGGGACCCATACTAACGTAATCAGGGACTGACAACTTAGCATAGACAGTTCTTCCCTGCACTGTCTGAGGAGGCTGGAGGATATAATGTAGGAGCTCAAAGACCTAAGCGCCACCTGGCTATTAAGGAAAATACCCACATATCCCAGAACCCCGACCGCACACAAGAGCCCACAGGCTTCCCTGACAGCCAGAATCTCTGCCTGAAAGACACTAGCATGATCAGATAGCTTGAAGGAGCTCCGTATGTCGCACTCACCACAGAAGACACCAGAGCCCACCCCACAACTCATTTTTGAGCCTTCGGTGTACACTCTGATGTCGAGTTCCTCCGTCTGACCTACAGAAGTCGATCCTTGGGGTAGAGTAGTCCGACAATAGTCTAAGTTGCGTTGGGCAGCAGATCAAAAAGTCTAGCATGTTTGTAGGTTCTTCCCTTCCAAGAACTCGTAGCGGTGAGCCTCGCCGCACTGTTAGCAGAAGCTGCCGTCACATATACATAAATCTATAGGAAATATATGAAGCACCGCATTGAGAGCCTCAGAGTGGCAAGTCCTTATCGCCCACGTGGCCCCAATAAAAGCCGAGCACTGCACTCTATTCAATTAGTCCGTAACTACCTTCTTGGTGGTCACCGTCCACCACACAATAGAGCCATAAATAAGTATTGGGAGTACGATTGACGTATACATCCACAATACCATTTACAGGTGTAGAAAGCAACCGTTGAGTTCCACCCTGTGCTCGGTGTTGAGTTTCCAAGATAGTTTCGCGTCCAGTATGATGCCAAGATACTTAGCATGTTCAGAGAGGGTGAGTGCGCAGCCCTGAAGCCGCGGTAGTCTGAAGTTCCGTTCGGCCTTTATGGTGAAAAGCACCAATTCGGTTTTACTCGGATTCACTCCCAGGCCACAGCTTGTGGCGCAGTTAATGAGAGTCTCCAGAGCGCTAGTCATGATAACATCACATCCAGAAACATCCCTGAAACTAAATAATATCACCACATCGTCCGCATAAGCAATGATCTTAACACCTTGATCATCCAACTTAACAAGAAATGATTTTCGTTGAGCGGCCCTTAAAATATGAATGCTGACTACCAGAGAGTTGTGGCGATCTCTCTAGTTGTAGTCTAATGCGCATCGATAAGTCTTGCCAGTGTCTTAAGAAGACCTTTGCAGCTTTATGGCCCCTCCTGCAAATCTTAGGTATAAATACAACCCTAACCCTCCTCCAGCTAAAAGGCATATAGTTGATAGACAAAGTTTGTATATCTCGAGCAGCCAGGGAGTGATCGCCTTTTGAGCACTCTGTAGCATTAGCCATCATGTAGCCATCCAGACACGGCGATTTGTATGGAGAGAAACTTCCAATTACCCAGGCTATCCTTTTCGGTGTAATTATATCGTTCCCAAGCTGGTCGGCGATTCTAATTTCTTAACCCTCAAATGCTCTTTCTTCTGATTGCCATAATCGGCCTGATTACGAGTGTCGAATTTGTAGTCGAAATTTTCGACTCCATATAAAATGATTTTGAGTGCTATATATGGTAAATCAAATTGTATAATTGTTCAAAATGTGTGCTTTAAACGAATTTTCAGCAAATTCGACTACGACACTCGTAATAAGGCCGAATATTTAAACTATATATCGTCATATGAAATCAAGAAAGCCGTAAGTTACAAAAAAATCAAAATTGACTTTTTGATTGATTACACAGTACAACAGCCAATCTGGGGGGTGAGAAATTCCAAGTCAGGGTGATGGTACTAGGTCAGTATAGTAAAACCCTCAAAGGGTTTGGCGTTCGTATGTGTCATGACCTTTTAAATTTTTTCCTTATCTTGATGTTTTTTCGCTTAGTTGTAACATTTTGGCAAAAACGTAGTTTAACATAACTCGAGAACCACTTGTCCGATTTTGATGAAACAAATTTAGAAAAATTTAGAATTACAATTTCTTTAATCCGTTCATATAACGTTTTTCTTTATAATCAACAGTTTTGCCGGTAAAAATAAATTTGTGGAGAAAAAAAAATATTTTTTTGCCTAAAAATTAAAAATTTTTTTTTTTAAATTCATAAAAAATCCAAAACGGAAAAAAGGATCAAGTGTTATTAATTTCATGTAAAGTCACATAACCTATAAAAAAAATTTAACGCGTTCTGCTTTTATTTACAATTAAGTGAAGGTATCCCATTTTGACAAGAATATTGATATTTGTTTTTATTCAAAAAAGTGTCATTTATCGCCTTTTTCATAAATTTTCCCCAATAACTCCAGACTTCTGGCCATAAACTACTAAAAAAATTAAGTAAACATTTTTATAATTTTTTATTTTTATTTTATTTATTTATTTTTATTTATTTTAATAAATATTGCCTAGACTTTTTCGATGGTGGTTGTTCGGGACTAGTGGCATCGCATTCATCGCTATCATCAGTTTCTGAACCACACATAATGTCAATGTGTGACTCCACTGTTGGCCCTTCTGCATCTCCTGAAAATTCTTTATCATCAAGATCATCCTTGTCTTGCCACACTAACTTACTCCACCAGCAAATTTCCGCAATTATTGCACTCGGCGACTTTTTGCCTCTATATCTGTAAGTTTTTGTTTTATTAAAATGAGTTTGAAAAAACGAAAAATCAGTATTACCTCATTTCAAATGGCATAGCAACTTGATAGCGTTCACCTTGTTCATCAGATTCGGTAGCCAATTGTTTGCTGAAGTAGTCCAGATGATGATGTAAATAATGGATTTTCAAGGACATGTGGACACCAATTTCCGAGAATGCTCTTAACATCCTTGCGACAGAAACATCGTAGTTGTTAGAACGATGCTTTCCCAACAAGCCTTCTATTACTTCTTTGATTGCCTGCCATGCATTCAATTCAGCGTCAATCAAAATATTGTTGAATGCGTCACTTTTAATCAGCTTTCGTATATCTGGACCATTTAGTACGCCTGATTGGAAAAAATTAATTTGTTAAGATGGAAAATCATGGGAAATGAATGTGATATTATAACTTACCTTCTTTAATTTTACTTTCGCTGAGTCTCGGGTAAATTAGTTTCAAACACAAGAAAACTTCATCTCTTTTGGCGACAGTTTTGATAAAATTCTTAACAATTCCAAGTTTAATATGCAGTGGAGGCAGCAATATCTTCTCCTTCGGCACTAGAGGCTCACGAATAATATTGGCCGTTTGTAACCTGCTGTGCTCTATGAGTTTCCATCCGTGGCATGCATATTGGTCACCGGAAAATCGTGTGTCCCAATCGCACAAAAAGCACATATATTTTATATAGCCGCTTTGAAGACCGCAAAGCATTGCTACAACTTTTAAATCGCAGCATATGCGCCACATATGTTTGGCGTAGTTAACCATTTTTAAAATATTTTCCAGTGCATCATATGTTTCTTTCGTTTCTGTACTGTAGGCGATTGGAACTGAAGGTTTTTTATTGGTCTTATGCAGTAAAACCGCCTTCAAGCTGAGTTTTGAACTGTCAATAAATAATCTCCAGTCATCTGCTTCATATTTTATTTCCATTGCGTCCATCAATTTTCCTACATCCGGGCAATATGCAGAAGTTTTTTCATCATTCACAAGGAATAAACTTTGGAGTGTTGCCTGACGACTTCGATAAGCTATGACTTTCACACCGGGTGCCAACAAATTGTTTGATTTCAAAATGGAAGCCAGCTCTTCCGATTTATGCTGTGTTAATTCCAACTTGGCAACAATTGAATCAAGCTTATTTTGATTTATTAAAATTGGCTCATTGGATACTGATGGCTCATATGGGGAATCATCACGTGCATGATATGTCGGAGCAGTCGTAGAAGAGAAAATATCTGGGCTAGAAGCTTTTGGCACAGGAATGTGGTCCGAATGAGGCAATGGTGTTGCGGCACGTGCAACACCAACGTAATTATACGATTTTCTTATCCTTTTTGCGGCTCCTTTATTCGCACATGCATAGCAATTCAATGGATTGTGACCTTCGCCAGGATTAGTCCAAGTCATTGGGATACCGAATGGCATACTTTCACGTCTTCTATTTTTCCAATCCATTAGACGGTTGTAGCAGCTTTTACACACTATATTTGGTACCCAATTTTCGTTCACTATAACATTTTGGTTGAAGTACATCTCGTATGTTTGAACAAAATCAGTACTGAAATTTCCCCTTTTTTTATGTGTTGAGACATATTGACCACAGCAGTAGCAAAAGCTATTTATATCTGGCTTGCACAGTTCCATATTCTGTTCTCTTTTGTTCACTTTTAAAAAACTGGAGAAAAATCACCTTTACTGTTCGCGTTCGTCGGCACTTGTTGAATGACAAAAATCACAGAACCAGTGTGAGAAAGAGAAGAAGTATAATGACAATGCATGTTTTATGTGAACATTACAGAACCAGTGTTGCCACATCAATATTTCTCTTTTAGTACAGTAGAAAAATATGAGAGAGTTCGGCTTGTGAGTGTCAATGTTTTCTCCAAATAATGTTGTGCATATCTGGAGCAAATTTTTGAAATTCATACATTTACCTAATTGTGAATAAATGAGAAACGCGTGCATCGATTTTCATGATCTATGCCTTTTTTTGCTCATGAGTTATGTGACTTTACGCGAAAGTAATTAGTTTTGGCACTTTTTTCCATTTTGGATTTTTTATGAATTTTTAAAAAAAAATATTTAAAAAATATTCAAAAAATACTTTTTTCCCTTCATACATTCATTTTTAACTTCGAAAGTGTTGTACATATAGGAAAACGGTATAGAAACAGATTAGAGAAATTGTAATTCTAAATTTTTCTAAATTTGTTTCATCAAAATCGGACAAGTGGTTCTCGAGTTATGTTAAACTACGTTTTTGCCAAAATGTTACAACTAAGCGAAAAAACATCAAGATAAGGAAAAAATTTAAAAGGCCATAAAAAATGACACATACGAACGCCAAACCCTTTGAGGGTTTTACTATACTGACCTAGTACCATCACCCTGACTTGGAATTTCTCACCCCCCAGACAATAATCCCAAAAATGTTCCATAGTGTTATGATGCACCGTATCGAAATACGCTCTCCTAAAACTAAAAAATAAAAACAACGATTGTATTAACAAAATTCTAAAAGCAGAAAAACTAATCCTCAAAGGCGTAAGTTTCCTAGCTTTCTAAATAATAGAAAAATTGGGAAATTTTCTCCAAATACTAATTCGATAACAAAAATAAGCTTAACCCAAAAAAATTTTGAAAAAATTTGATTTATTTTTCATTTTAGGAAGTTTGTTGCTTCTTTGTATTCTTATTTCAGAAGTTATAGCGATTTTCACTTTTTAGAAATTACGACATTTAGTGAATTTGACAAACATCAATAAATTTTGACGAAATTAACATAGTTTTGCTTACTATTAGCTCTGAGTATATAATCTGTGTTTGCGATTCGTTAGCAGGGTAAGTTCAGAAAAGTAGGTTGCTAGCTCTCCTTTCTTAGATTGGTGATAGGGCTGCTATCCTTGTGGCCAATCCCACGTTGCAGTCATGCTTCAGCAAACGTTCATTCATCATTTACCTACTTTCCTGAGACGCCAAGTTGTCCGTGGCCATTCAGGTTACATGACTGTGCGCCTTCTCACTCTAGCTAGCTTTCAGCAGGTGCTGGAAAGCCATTGCCCGGGAAATACTTGGTCTAGGACCGGAAGTAGTGAGCTGCTTGGCGCCCTATGCTCCAGTGGGAGTTAGAGGAATATATATATATAATCTGTGTTTAATTTAAAAAAAATCTGTCGGTTAGTTTTTGAGTTAGAGAGATATTGGTAAGACGTATCCTGGCGTTATACTGTGAGACTTGGAGCAAAAATTTTAACTCATTTTAAAAGTAGAAACTCTAAACTAGCTTTGTTATTATCGATAAACCAAAAAGTACCAACCCACCGCGTTTTTATAAAAAGCACTTGCAGAAAATAATTCGAATTTTGGGTAGTACAAAAACGTTAAGTTGGTATTGCTGAACGTCATAGAGCATCTAGGCAGATCGACCTTTGAATATCCCTCCTCACGATAACACACGCTTATTGCAATTTTCAAACGAAGTAGCTAAACAAATATTTATAAAACTAATACGAGTTTGTCTGAACATCTATGTAGAAAAAATACTTCTGAAAAATTCTGAAGAATAATGTTTTCAATACAAATCCATCTTATTCATTTTCCCAAAACAGACACATAATTCTTTGTAACACTTTCTTTTATATTTAGTGATGAAGTCATCGATGACATGTCTCGTTTAGCTGCCATGGTTAAAAGTATTTGTGATATAGCTGGTGATGTAGTTAATGATTATGCATATAATTCCATATCATCTTGGTGGCAATATGTTAGAGAATTATTACTGGAAAGTCATAAATCTCTGGGTTTATTAGTAGCTATTGTTTGTAAAACTGTAGCATCTAATTTAAAGAAAGGATTTAAAGAGGTACAATGATTTTTGTCTACATGTATTTTATTTTTCACTTTAATTTGATTTTTTTAATTTTAAAAGGGTTCTTGTGATGAAGGTTCACAAACCGAAGAAGAGGATATTTGGGAACGTATATCGCACGATGAAGCTCAGTGGGGTTTATTGATTTGCAAATTAGAAGATATAGCTATATTGGGAGCAATTTTAGAGTGAGTATCTTTAAGAGAATCTTTAAAAATTTAATAGTTTATTTTTTTTTATTTTTGTTTCTTTTTAGATATCCCATAACATGTTTGGAACCTGTTATGCCTGAAATTCCCTACGATATACCAGATTGTAGTTTAAAATTTATAGTTAGCGGTGGCAAAGGTATTGTTACCGATCTAACTGCTAAATGGTTAATAAATACCAGAATACATCCATCAAAGATAATAGAAATTGAACCAGCTGAAATAGCACTAGAATCAAAGAAGTACAAAAAGGACCAACAAAAAACATCAGTTAGAAATAAATCCCTAGAACCAGAAAATTCCAATGAAACATCTTTAAATATACAACAACAATTAGATGATTCCGTTTTAATTAAATTTTCTCTATTAAGAAAACATTTTCCCTTCAGTTTAGAATCTGGGGCCCTGCTCAGTTTAATGGCTTGGCATTACATGATATATTGGAGTAAAAACTTAACAAGTTTGAAACATTTTAGGGCGGCCCTAACATGTTTACAAGAATTTAAAGTATCCGATCATGCTCTTAAGCATGGTATTTGTTGTATGCTATGGCAAGCAACATTGAAATTCCCCCTACAGTCTACAGCCAAATTAATACATAAAGTGGGTCGTTTGCCTAAAGATAAAATGTGTCAGCAAGATATTGATATGTCGGCTTCATGTGTACCAGAATTTTTAGAATTAATTTTAGAATATCTACAACATTTTAAAGATTCTCTCAATCATGAAAAATTGGAATTACATTTTGAAATCTCTTTGGCCGATGGTCAATTGCCTCTACAGTTTTTGGCTTTACAGCAGCATCATGCCATTAAGGAACAACTAAAGTTACACTATGAACTATCAGCAGTTTTACATTTAATAGCATTTTTCCAACTGAAAATACCTAAACCTATGAGTTGGCTATTCGATTCAATGAGTAATAAGGCATTCTTTGGTGATATCAACAAGGAATTAACCTTTATTTTACCACAGCCAGATCAAGTTTTGCAACAACAACGTTGTGATTTCCTATGTAAAGTTATAACAGCTTCTATGGATTTGATACGTGAAGATTTGGAACAATTATTTGTACAGGAACATACGGAATATATGGAGAAGATTTTAAGATTAGCCGATAGCTGGGCATTAGATCAACAACCTTTAAAAAGAAGACAGGTAAGTTAAACAGTAAATGAAATTAATACAAAAACGATATATTCGTATTGGTATAATTTTGTTTTAAGTATTTTTGGTTCACTTTAGGGTTTTTAGAAAATAACGGTTTCGGTTTTAATTTAAAAGGGTTTTTAATAAGATACGATTTTATGTCAATTAAATTTACTTACCCTGGTATAAGACTAAAACTTTATCGACACGAAGTCGATGAAATAATGGACTGAAAATGATGAATTTTTTTTTTGGTAAAATGGTTCTCAAATTATAGAAAATGTCCCAACGACTTCAAAAACAATTTTTTTTCACTAATCGATAAACGTATTAAAAATTTAGACATTTACATTAAAAACAAAATCGTGCGATTTTTACAAAAAAAAATAACAGTATACAATGACAGTATATCACTTCTGAAATTGCATTTTCCATCAAAAAGTTTAATTTTTATAACATCTAAAAAGTTTGGGTATACCTAACATTAAAAAAAGAAACTAAAATTTTTGACTGCGGCGCAATTCAACTATATCAGTTCTGAAATTGCATTTCTCATCAATAAAAAGTTGACTCCTTTTGTCATTTCCACTTCCAACTGCCTTTTGTGTTCCAAATTTTCAAAATAAACAACAAAAAATAGACATTTACAGGGTTTTACCAAAACTAAAATAATGTGATTTTAGACTTTTTTATTTTTTCGAAGGTCTAAAATTTAACAAAATGCCTCTAATTCGATTCACGTCCAACGGATTAGTAAAAGAAACCTCATTTTTGAAATCGTGAGAAAATTTCCTTTCATTTGAGTACCATTTTCGTTCATATTAATATTTTACTTTTTTCGACCCCCCCCCCCCCCCCCCCCACCACTAATGGTCGAAAAATGGTTCTAGTTAGGGCTACGTTTTATGAATATAAAAAATAACATTTTTGGAATCGTGAGACAATTTCCTTTAATTTGAGTACCCACACTTACATGTTACTATGTTCCCCCGTTTTTTACCCACCACCGGCCTCTCGAATCCAAGCCCCTCCCAAAAATAATTTCGGTTTTTTTCTTTTTTAATTCCAGAGGGGGTCATAACTAATTAATTTATAATAAGGGCGAGTAACTTATTTGCAACATAACCACGGTTAAACCTTAAATGCATTTTGTAGCCAAATGGCAACATACCAGTTTTTAAATAAAAAAAAAAAAACAACTTGATGCTCAAAACTGCATTTATGGGCATTGGGGCCCAAAAATGGAGTGTTCTTATAGTGTAGCGCAGATTTTTCAAACAGTTATACGAAAAATCTTGGTTTTGCTTCGTATGTTTGTGAAAAATCTAAAACGCGTGTAATATTCAAAAATGTTTGTTTAAATATTTAAAGTGGTATTCTCACAATAAAATTAATTTCGGCGACAATAAATGTATAAATTATAGTTTATATATATTTTTTTCATACATGTTAAAATAATCACAATTTAGCTATTTGTGCAAAAAATAATATTTCTCAATAAAAATCACCTTTTTTTAATAATTTTTCTTGGTATTTTTTTTAAATGTACACGCCTTTAGAAATCATATATAAAAAAATTATTAAAATTGAAGAGATCATGCATTTAAGGGTTAAACGTTAACCACAGATATTTTCATATAAATTTGACATTCATAGTTATGGTTAAGCACACTCAGGGAATTATCTAGGTAAAATCAATTGCAAATTACAGTTAAAATAACTGTATTTGCAGTTAAAAATACTGAAAACATTATCTTAAATAATATAAATAGATTTTTAAATAAAAATAATACAATCACCAGATTTTCCTAAGTGCAGCAATAATCAGGGTTGAAAAAGCTACGACTAAAGTAGCAGTAGTAACTAAAAATGACGATTATTGTAGTAAAAAACACAACAAAACTAAAAGTCATCACATCGCTACTACTACCACTGTGCAAACTTTTCTGTAGCTCAGCAGTAGCACATAGCTTTGTTTTGAAATTGAAAACCACCACAGCATTAATCGATGTGTCTGCTACTAAATTCAACAAGTAGCAGTAGCAGCCAAATAGACAAGACTCCCAAATTACTACTCAGCTACTACTACCACTACACAAAAATTTTATTAGCTAAGCAGTAGCACACATCTTTGTTTTGTAATTGAAAACTACCGCAGCACCAATCGTCTACTTACAAATTAAGCAAGAGCAGTAGCAGCCAAACATACATGACTCCCAAATTACTACTTAGCAGAGTAGTCATAGAAATATTTTTGGTTGTTTAAAAATGAATTATTTGTTTGGTTTTTCCAGTACTGTGTGTGTGTGTGTGTATGTATGTTTTTTATATTGTTTTTGTTAAACAGAACAGAGCATGAAGATGCTAATTTGCCGTTTTGGAATATTCGATTGATTTTATGATTTATTTGTATTTAAAATTTTTTATTTTATACTATATTATATATTTTTTAACTCACCCCTAATTATGAATAATTTGCAATTTCTTTTCATTACGTAGGCCCTGAGCGAAGTGGCTAAATTTGTTCTAAACTAAATACAAATAGAGAAAAGGGTTGAAAATTTCTTTAAAAATTGTTTTAAAAAATTTTCTAGATTCAAAGAAACTTTTAAACCTGAATTTAGTTTGGAATTTGTTTAGCCAGTCCGCACCCACCCGTGGTACCAATTCGCTTTTCAATATTTTATTATTATTTATTATTTTGATACTAAGCTGTACAATATATATCGTAAGAATAGGAATGCTGAGCGTACTGGTCATTCTAAAGGTGGTGGTGTTTTAGTGGCCGTTAGAAGTCATTATAAATCTTTTCTTGTTAATATTGATGATAATAATGGTTTGCTTGATCAACTTATAGTATCAATTTCCGGCTTTAATATTATACTGCATTTGTGTGTATCATATATTCCTCCTAATAGCTCAGACTTAATTTATTCCTCACATGTTTCCAATATTTTATCATTGGAAGAGAACTTGTCAGTAAATTCTCGCTTTTGTATTATGGGTGATTTTAATCTTAAAGATGTTCTTTGGTCACAACTTTATGATAATGCTATTTTATCACCGACTAATGTAAATAAATTTCATGAAATTGAGGTTATTGATAGTTTGATTGGTTTGAATTTAATCCAAATTAATCATATTGCTAATCAATTAAACCGATTTTTGGATCTAATTTTTGTTCCTCAGGATTGTAAGTTTAAACTATACGAGAGTTTACTGCCAATATCGCAATCTAATATTCATCACCTGCCACTAGTCATTGAAATAGAATCATATGAATTTTTTAAATGCTCTCAATCTTTAAATTCTTTGAATTTCAATTTTAATTTTTGTAATTTTGATGTACTTAACTCTATTTTTAATCGAGTTGACTGGTTGGAAATCTTTTCCGGGCTATCAACATCAACATGTTATGCTCAATTTTTGGATAAAGTTTTGAGTATATGTAAAGAAAATATTCCTCTTAAAAGGGCTAAGCCTTACAAGTTGCCATGGTACACTAGTGGTCTTAAGAAACTTAAAAATCTTCGTAATAAGTTTCATAAACGTTTTAGGGAATCAGGATCTACTGATTGTAAAGATAAATTTATTCATTATCAACGTGAGTTTAATTGTTTAAATAAGTTTTTGTACAAACAGTATCTTCTTGAAAAGGAAGATGATATTAAAAATAATCCTAAATCTTTTTGGTCATTCGTAAAATCTAGAAAACAAGTATCTGATATACCATCTACTGTTAAATACGCTGATAAAATATCCCAATCTTGCACTGAATCTGTGAATATGTTTGCAGAATTTTTTAAATCTAATTTTGAGCCTTCAAATGGTAATATTTTTGGCTTTTCTAGTTCCATGTCTATGTTAGACATTGGTTATTTCTGAGGATGAGGTTTTTAATGGCATTTTGCTAATCAAGGATAGTTACAAATCGGATGCTGATGGCTTATGTGCTCACTTATTAAAGAAGTGTGCATCTTCTATTACTTTAGCATTGACATACATTTTTAATTTGTCTCTTAAGGAAGGTGTTTTTATTGACCGATGGAAGTTGGCAACAATTACACCGGTTTTCAAAGACGGAAAGAGGGATGATGTAACTTGTTACCGACCTATTTCTAAGTTGTCCTGTGTGTCTAAGATATTTGAACATGTTCTCTATAAAAGACTTTTTTTTATTACTAAATCATGGATTTCTCCTTATCAACACGGTTTCTTTTCTGGTAGATCATCTACAACAAATTTAGCAATTTTTAATGAATACTGTATATCAGCCTTAGAACAAGGTAGCCAAGTTGAGACAGTTTATGCAGATTTTTCTAAAGCCTTTGATAAGGTATCTCATGGCATTCTTCTTGCCAAGTTACATCAAATGGGATTTCATTCTTTATAGTATAGTGTTGTTTTTTCAAACGCGTCGTATAGACCAAATACAATTAATATTGTCATTAATATGTATTTTTATTAATTCTAATTTAGTAGGTTTGAGGTTAAGAAGAAGAATAAACCTTCCTCAAAAGTTATAAACACATTAAATTTGCAAATCAGACTAGATCTAGTTTCTGCCTTTTTATGGACAGGCTTCATCAGTGATCTTCCATTAAATTGTATTATTGTTTATATTTTTATTGTCAGATTGTCTCTATATGAATAATATCAGAAGTGATCAAACAGACATATACAAACATTCTACTTCAGATTCTCTCTGTTTATCTTCTTATTTCCTCCGTGTCACCTTTTCACAAATATTGCCACATTGACATTGCCACATTAACAAGTGCAGGCAATTTGTGTATATTGGAGACGGACAGCCATTCTATTTTTTTAATTTGGATTAAATCGTATCTATACAATAGAGTTTGTAAAGTTAGCATAGAAAACTACTTTTCTGATCCGTACATTCAAACTTCCGGTGTACCTCAAGGCAGCATCGGGGGGCGATAATTTAAGGCATGCTAACAACGTACTTAAAATTAAAAATTTTTACTTGTTTTTATATGTTTTTAACATAATTTTTAATACCGGTACGTACCGGTATTGCTGTTTCGATAACGGTATACCGTTACCGAAACAGTCTTAAATACCGTTACCTTTACCGTTACCTAAACAAACGAAATCTAATACCGTTACCGTTACCCTTACCGTTATGCGTTTCGGTAACCAACCTTGGTTGTAATACACATAATGATAGAATTAGCGTATATAAATTTACGTCACAATTTGACAGCACTGTTTCAACGGTAAATTGTTAACAAGTGGTGTGCGAGAGCAAAATAAGGATACACACAAAATTCATATGTAGATCAGTATTTGTTGTTAGGGTTGTCGCAAAATAAGGATACACACAAAATTCATACGTAGATCAGTGATGGTATTTGAGAATTTTCTTTTGGTGCCTAAATGATGCCAAAAAAGTTTTAAAAGTGCCAAAAAAAAAAATTAAGCAACATGCGAATGTTTCAAAAATTATGTTCAGCTTTTATTTCAAATATTTATACATTTACACCCTTATTCTAAACTTTATAACGACACAAAACTGGTGTTAATGGAAATTATTATAATTTTGGTATTCTGGGAAAAATTGTCACAGCAAAACCTTGACAAAATTATCATGCAACAAAAAGCACATAACAAACAAATATTTTCATTTGTCAACAATTTAAAATATAAAAATTTTATTTTCTTTTGAAAAAGATTTCATAAAATTATCGAAAAAATCGTATTTTTTCACAAATTACAATTTTTTGATCATTTTATTTTATTTTTGGCAGAAAAAGCTTTCACCGTTGTATGGTGAAATTTTTAAAAATTTTGCTTGTCATAAAAAAACTAGAATACCATAACAAATTTTTGAAAAATTCCAGTGACAACAATAGAATCAATTAAAGTTTTTCTAATTTTATCCCCATTGCTTTTATTTTTAAAGATCAAAATAATGATTAAATTGTCCCCGAAAAACTGGAAGCAGGTCCAGAAAATTGTAGAAATTTTTAGTGTAGCGATTGTTTTTTAATTTTGCTACCCGTTCTAAATAGGCATGGCTTTTAATGAAAACCAGCGATATCGACCTTTTATCAAATTATAGGTTTGTTTTTTCGAATTTTGTATAAATATTTCATACAAATTTAAGCATTTATAAAACTTTTAAGTAGGTATAAATTTAGCTTCTTAAAAATTAAGTAGTTATAAAAATGCTACCAAGTCTTTACAATTCTTGGCTTTTCTCTTTCAAATGTAAACAAAAATATTTGTCATAAAAATATTTGAAATTTTAGAATTTTTTATTTCATAAAATCAGAGACTATTAATTATAGAGATAGGAAATCAAAACTTACACTACTCACCGTAAGGGGGCGCTGAAATTTAGTATCACCTGAGCAACTATTTAGTATCACTTTAGTATCAGCTGAGCCTATATCTAAAACCTCAAAAATTGCTGAAAACTACGCAAAAAAAGAAAAAATCAAGATCAAAATATGTTTAAATAATAAAATTTGAGATTTCTTTTTTATTTGCTTTTTTGTTTGTTATTTCAATTTAAAAAAATGTCAATTTTTTGAACAAAGTGCCATCTAGTGATAACGATGTCGTTATAACTTTTGTTTTTGGTGATGACATACCCCTGCATAAAATATCTCAAACAACAAAAGACTAAATAATAACAGACTATTATTGAATAATCGTTATGAAATGAAAAATTGTTGTATTTAAGATAAGAAAAGGTACAGCAGGGCACACAATATTATTGCTCCATTTCAAGTTCCGGCGAAGTCTTTGTACAAAAACAGCTTTTGTACAAAGGCGACCCGAAATGTTTAAATTTTGTTTGTTTACAAAAAATAAAAGAAAATCAGGTAAGCACGGATAGTCGTTTTTTTACAAGTCGTTATAGATATAGGTATAAAATTCGAAAAAAAGACACCTTATATAGAAATTTTCTTAAAAAGTGCCAAAATTCTATAAAGAGTGACATGGTGCCATTGAACATTCAATAGTGCCACAAATGGCACTTTTGTGCCACTTTTACCAACAGTGACGTAGATCAGTATTTGTTGTTAGGGTTGTCAGATACAGCGATTTCTTGCCAAACGTGGCGATTTACAAACAATTTGGAGATTTTATTCTTGAAATGGCGACGGACGGTTTTTACGCTGATTTAGGAAGTGGTTGGAGATTTTTATGGATTTTTTTTACACTCAGTATCTAATCTCACAGATTATGATTTTAACCTTTTATATAATCCATATATTTGATTGAAAAGATAATATTTTTATAATTATTTGGTGCTAATGAAAACAATTTTGCGGCTTTTTATTTTAAAAATACGAAGTCACGTCAGATTTGGCGTTTTTTATTTTTCACATTGAAGATTATCCCATAATTAGCCAGATTATTAAATATACTTTTTATAAAGTTTCGACAAAAATCGTTAACCGAAGTCCTAAAATAAAATACTGTTGACACTGCGTTTATCTGGTTTAGGCTTAAGAACGCTAAACTGAGTTAAATTTAAAGACAAAATAACGGAAAAATTAGTTTAATTGAATCAGAACGGGTTTAAATTTTGCACTAACTTTTTTATATGAGTGTACTAAAAACTACTTTAAAATGACCATGTAGAAAATACTACTGACAGTAGCAGATTATTTTTGTTATATATCCGTAAAATAGGAACATCAAATATAAAACTGAATTTTTACTTGTTTTTAATCAACAAACATATTGGTCGCTGCTCCTAAGAAAATAGCTATTTGTCGATAAACTTTTTTGTGAGGAGACATACAAATCTGCTTTATTTCAGCGTTTTGCGGAACTTTTTGGAAATTATTTTTTTACACACATATAAACCAAACTTCAAGCTTTTCATTTATAAAAGAATTACTTCAAAAAAAAAATGGCCAATACACACAACACAGACCTAATTTAGGTGTTCCACAACTAATTTTTGAAAACAAATAGCTATTTTCTTAGGCGCAGCAACGATATGCTGATTTCAACTGAATAAATTAATTTCCATTAAACTACGTTTCTTTTAAATTATTTAGCAGGCCGTGATGCTGAACTTCATCGAAAATACGAGTATATTCTATTATTTTAGTTGAATTTTAAACTATTTGTACGTGCTTTTTTTGTGAGTGTACTGGTACTGATTATAATCATATTGCATACAAAGGGTCAAACATATTCAAATATGAACTCATAAACCTTTATTAATTTATAAGCCGCTTTTTTAATTAAAACATTTCAAGTTTATTATGTAATTTTATATGCGCCCAAAACACATCCGATAAACCAACAACATTTAGTCTTTCGCTAAAAAAAACTACTCAGCATGAAAGGAGTCATATTTCGTTTTTCTATGTTTTACTACTTTGTTTTTTTCGTTTTCTGCTCTTGCTGTTTTTTTTTTTTTTTGTAGCAGTAGTAGTTGTAGCAGTAGCAGTAGTAGTTGTTCATTTCGTTTTTCTGCTCTTACTGTTTACAAATGCTCCGTGCTTTGTTTGCAGTGGTAGTAGTAGCACAAGAACAAAAATCAAGTTGATCAAAAACAATGACTGCCAATTTGTATAAACTAAGTAGCAGGCAGATGCTATTACTAAAGCTACATGAATTGTTTGTAGTAGTAGCAGTAGTAAAAAGCAAAAATATTTTTTGAATCGTAGTTTTTTAAACCCTGGCAATAATAAAAAAAGAAAAAGTGGAGAGAGATAAAAATGGTAGCACAAACAAAAAGCTATAACTCATGAATAGCTACATAATCCTTAAGCTTTCGCCTAAAGACCTGGGGTGAAAAAGCAAAACCTCTCAGGTATAGAGGTAGATCGTCCATATTCTTAAAAGCCTAATCTGAAATGATCGCTCGAACATAGTAGTATGATGTGTTGGATAAACCATTTGGGGGTCCGAGTTAGACAAAAGAAAGTTGTCAACTATATAGTCCGGAAACCCATTAACCATTGCTTTGTAAAAAATATCAATAACCTTATACCTATATAATTAACAAAAGAGCACCCAAGAAACATGAGAGCGAAGTCTTAGGCCAAAAACATATCTAATAATTCTATTGAAAATCTTGGTAAACCTATTAAATTCACCGCCTGTGGTACCAGAAAATACCTCGACACAATATAATATATGAGGCATCAACAAGGCATGTGCCACACGCATCCTAATTGAGAGAGGCAGATACAAGTCAAGAGAATACAACCTTCTCAACAAGAATGATATTTTCGAAGAAACGTTATTAATATGCGATGAGAAATTTAAATGATTGTCAATTAAAACTCCAAGACACTTAATCTTATCCACAAATTCAACTCTCATGCCATCGAGAGTAACCATTATAGTATCAGTATCGAAACCAAAAACCCATTAACTTCGTCTTTCTTGGATTGACAACAAAACCATTGCCAGAAGACCAAGATATAACTTCATGTATGATGAAATTTACACTCTCTTCCAAGACATCTATAAATTGCGAATCGGCATAGCAAGAACATCATCCGCATAAATGTAAGACTGACATGATAGACCATTCCCAAATGTTACATGTATTGGTCGACAAACCTACCCACTTGAAAAGAACAAACGTTGTCTACAATGTTGCCAGAACTGCGATTTTCTAGTCAGATCAAGCGATTCTATTTTGGCCCTAGCGAGAAAAATTGTCGAGTAGCTATTAGTCAAAAATCTAGAGATTTTTTTATCAGCTGTAATATAATTAAATAAAAACTTTTTCAAGCCTAAAGCCTAAACCAGAGACTATTAATTGTAGAGATAGGAAATCAAAACTTACACTACTCACCGATAGAGGGCGCTGTAATTTAGTATTATCTGAGCTACTATTTAGTATCAGCTGAACCTATATTTAAAAACTCATAAACTGCTGAAAACTGCTCAAAATAAGGGGGAAAAAACAAGCGCGGAATGTATCCAAATAATAAAATTTGATATATCCGTTTGTTTTTTTGCTTTGTTGTTTGTGGTTATTTAAATTTAAATAAATAAAGAAGAAAATTGTCAATTTTTTTAACAAAGTGCCATCTAGTGATAACGATGTTTTTATAACTTATTTTTTGGTGATGCCATACCCCTGGCCTAAACCATTTGTCACTGCCGAGAAATTAGAAAAATTTCTTAATAAACAAGAGCTGTGTTTAAAAAATATCCAAAATTTTTAAAAAATATTAAATCGTTTTCGAGAAATTCAAGAACAAAGTTTGACAGCACTGCCACTATACACTGGCACTTTCACTATATGCACACAAAATAAACCATAGGTAATATTGCCTAAAGCTATAGGTTGATATCACCTATTTTCAAAGGCAACATAGAGTTTGCTATGTTTTACGGCAATATAACCATAAAAAATAGGTTAATTCAATTTGACCTTTAAATTCGAAAAATCACCTATAATTATTGCTAAATTAACTAAGAATAATTGATGTTTTACCAACTTTAACGTAGTTGAAATATTGATAATTTTACTTTAATATTATGTATTTCTTATTGCAAAAAGCCACGCAAATTATAAAATATTTTAAATTTTTATTAAATATAAATTTATTAAAGAAATATATAAAAATACATGAAAATTTCACACTTGACTTCATTATCCAAATAACAGGTATTAAATTTATAAAACACACTTAAAAAATTGCAAAATAATCGCGGAACGCGAAAAAGGTTTTATGGTACAAAAAATTAACTAAAAAACTTAATCAGCGATTTACAGTCTGGAAACAAATATGTTAATGAAAAAATTTTCCTTTTTGCAATTTGTTCCGTGATTTTTTTTTTTTTTTTGCATCTATCCGCCAAACTTGAAATGTGTGAAATGGGTATTATAGTCCCTAGATTATAAATTTTATAAAACCGAACACAAAAATTTGCAAAATAATAGCGGAACACGAAAAAATACTTTATGGTAGAAAAAATATATTAAAACACATAATCAGCGATTAACATTCTGCAAACAAACCCAGCAAAAATATGTGTAAGTCATTCAAAACAAACAACTTTTAAATTGGTTACAATGGAGCGATAAGTGCTCTTTTTCTGCTTCGAATGTATGTGCTTTAAAACAACTTCCAAAAATGTATATATAATGTTGTTTTTTCTTTGTAAATGCATTTGTTTGTAAATTATGAATTTGTTAGAGATTCCAGTTTTTATCTCTAAAAAAACAAAATAGTTAATTTTATTAACGTATTTTATTATTTACATATTTTTGAATTATTCGTACATATTTTAAAAAATACTTCAATTACAAATTTTAATTAAAGTTAAAATTTTGCTAAATGAAATTCTTCAACATAAGAATTTAACTAATCACGATTGCAAATTATAGCGTTGGAACTTAATGCATCATTTAAATGAAAAGTTGATTTTAAGCTAACGATGGTTGACTTGCAAAATTCAAATGACGACATGATATTCGCCTTCGAAATATGGCTGGGGAAAAACTGTCCTCCAACTGTTCTCCGATTCTTTAATGAATTTAAAGCTAAAATTTCAATTATAGATCTGCGGATTCAGCAAATTTAAAATGATGGCCTTATTACTGTAGAGTTGTAAAGTCATGTTTTTAAAAAAAATAATCAATCAGAGGGTTACATATAACTTTTAGGCCCAGCTTTTAGGATGTAGATTATCTTTATACTTAGTTTAACGCAGTTTATAACTGGAATACTCCTTATAAAATCTATTTTATTTTTCATTTTCGGTTTAACTAAACCAAGTTTAACTGACATCCCAAAAATTCGATCTTAATGTATTAATATTATTTAATTCAATATCGTAGCTTTTTCGAATTTAACGACTGAAGTAAACATGTTACAAACTTATTTAAAAAACTGTTGAACAAAAATTAAAAAAAAATTGGTTTTGTCTGATTTTAACTTAATCGAATTGATTCAGATGCAAAAGAAGTGTTTCCTTAATATTGCCCTACAGATAATAATAAATTGAAGCTTTTGTTACACAATAGGTTCAGAAATGGGCTCTATAAAGGCCAAACATTAAAATTGCCTCTAAAATATGCTATTTAAGACATTATAAAAAGCACATTTAAATCACTTTGAAAAATGTATTATATTATATATTATAAAGAGTACTTCTAAATCACTCTAAAAATGCAAACAAAATGTACTAGTATTGATGTGATGAAAATGTGTATCTAAAAATCATACTTTTATTAACATCATGTAATCACTTTTAAATTACTAACAAAATGCTTAAATTGAACTACTGACAACATGGGACATCACGTGTAAAATAAATCAGTGTTAAAGCTAAATTGTAACTACTTCACAATCATTTGATGCTATTCGGAGTGCTTTTAAAATAACTTTTTTGTAATGGATTTTTTTGCTGGGAATATAATGATGCAAAAATTTTCCACTTTGAAAAATTTTTTTTCGCGAATTTCTTCTAAGCACCAAACTTTGGTATATGAAATTTGTATTATAGTCCCTGGATTGTGAATTAAAAAAAAACACCCTTAAAAAATTGCAAAATAATAAAATGGATTTATGGTAAAAAATTGAATTAAAAATCTTAATCAGCGATTTACATTCTGCTAACAAATCTACTGAGAAGAATTTTCCTTTTGCATAATTTGCAAAAAAAAATCGCGAAAAATTTTTTTACCAAAATGGAAAATTTTTGCATTGTTATATTGGTTTGCAGAATGTTAATCGCTAATTAGTTTTTTCAATAAAATTTGTGTACCATAGTCTTTTTTCGCGTTCCGTTACTATTTTCCATTTTTTTAAGTGCAGTTTTGACTGCGTTGCAGTCAAATAAGGAAAAGGGTGTACAAATATAAAAAGATAACATAGCGAAAATGCGTTGTTTACCAAATGGAGAGAATTAAAAATTTGTTTGCTCTTCTGTGCAATCTCTTTCAATATAAAAAAATGCAGCTCCGTAATACTTCTTGCTTTGTTAGAGGGATATGCATTTCAATGATTGTAGTTCCAAATAATCGACCAGAAAAGATGCATACTTTTGCTGAGGCCACAGCATCTAATAATTTTGCATCTAAAATTTTTTTTAAAGAATTAAAGATTGCAAACAGTAGGTTAACATAAATATCACAATAAATATATTTACCTTAATAATGTTCTTTTTTTATTTTATTGTCTTTTAATTTAAAATAAGACACTGATTCATTACTGTCTGTTGAAATTTTGTTTGCAAATATAAAAGGAAATTTATTAAGGTTTGACATTATAAATTTCAAAATATTTTTTCGAAGTGTTACCAATTTCTGATAGTATAATTTACATTATGGATAGGTAAAAGTCTTTCCTAGTGGCAAAGGTAATAACACAATTTTTTTAAATGGTATATTAAAATAGGTACACTACCTATGCCACCCAAGGCAATACACCCTCGCGAATTTTTTTGTGTGTGGTTTCGGCTTTATTTTTTTTTTATTGGGAAGAATAATATAAATAACATATTCTTTTAATAAAAAAACAACATTTTAAACGATTTTCTTACACTCATAAAAAAGTCCGTACAAATATGTAGGTCAAAATTGTGCTGGCGCAAATACATGTACTATTTCCTGTTATTTTAGCAGAAACCTATTTGTACGGACTTTTATAAAGAAAATAACAGGGAAATTAGCTCAATTAAATCGGAACGCGTTTAACAGACTTTTGTACTAACTTTTTTATTAGTGTATAAAAACTTTTTAAAAAAAATCCACATTTCGATAAAATATCGGTGTGCAGTTTTACACCGTACAACTCACTCTATTGAGTATTTTAAATACTAATATTAGCTCTGTTTCTTTACTTTTTGGGAAAAATTCGGTAAAATGAGAGTTAACAAGAAATACTCTCCCGAAATAACAAAAATGCACAAAAGTAAACGAACGCGAAAAACCACATTTGAAGCCCGAAAAACAAATGTCAATAGATTTGTGCATTATAGTTCGTTTTGGTGAGCGCTCTTTCTAGTTCTTGTTCAATTTGTTGTAAAAATCTAGATAGCTTTTCTAGTTAAACCCCTTTTTAAATCAAAAATTTTAATAAAAATTTCCTTTTTAGGCATTTCTATTTACAAAATGGAATACGTACTTTATTAAATTTGGTAAAGATTTTAATATTAAACAAAAGCTTCGATTTATTTACATATTTAACTCTTTAACACATTTAAACAAGCGTAAAAATTGTCGGTAATTTTATGGAGTTGTAAAATCACCGATAGGCTTTTGCAACTATTATACTAATTTTTGTAAATGATAAACATATTTTCTGAATGAATGAAATGATCGTTTGAACTAAAAGAGCTATTAGTTGTGAACTAGGTTTTTCGTTCAAATCAGTGAAGAGTTCAATTGAACTAGTTGCACCCAACTGATGATAAAACAGCTGATTAAAACAATTTACCCAAATTTACACGAAAAAAAAGTCTAGGCTTTCTCGTGCAAGAAGAACAAGAATATTACTCTCTCATGACAGCTCTCATTTACCCAATTGTGTAGTAAGAAAACGCTTTTTGGTAAAATTGGGATCCCGCGAGTTGAGTACCCGAACACAGCTATTAATTCAATGAAAATCGGCATTAATAATTTAAAGGTTAAACGTAAAACTTCATTATACATACATATAAATGTTTATAACTCTTCCTAAGGCACATTTACGCGCGAGAAAAAACTGCTAGAGATAGAGCAAAAAACTTCTCTAAATGTCTCTATTGTGAATGATTTAAGTTATTTACAGTTGCTTTTTGCTCTATCTTTAGCAGTTTCCTCTAGCGTGTAGATGTGTGTGTCAGCGGCTTTAAGTATAATTTTTCAATAATCTAGCGATAAAATTGCTAAATTTTTGCACTGTTTATAAATCTAGTGATTTTCTAGCGATTTCTGGATCTCATCTAGCCATATTTTTTTTAATTGTTGGCAACAGCTTTTTCAGTGTTCATATCGTTTTCTTTTGAAAACACAAGCATTAAAAAGTTGCCAACAAATGTTTCTGGATTAGGTGATACATTGTCAGAATCGTTTAAAAAAACTAACTAAATATCAGCAGAAAAAATTAGTTCAAGTACAGCAGAAATACATATTTGTGATAAAATGGGATAACTAATAACTTTAGCTAAACAACTGATTTAAATGAAAATAACAGGGAAAATTAGTTCAACTGATTTTGAATGCATTAAAAGACTTTTGTACTAACTTTTTTTGGGAGTGTACGGTTCGAAGGACTATTGTTTAATTACTCTAGCCAAGTTTACTATACAAAGCAAAGAAGCAACCGAAACGAATATCGGTTTCGTATTTCGGTTAAGGTTTCTGAAAAATGGGAAAATGGCAAGATACTCGTAATTGCATGATAATGATAATGCATTTTTTTTTATCAAATTTCAGATTGTTGATTTATATGCTCATGGTTTTGATGCAAATGCTGAAGACTTACTTAAAAATGTAACAGAAGATGAATTTATTGGACGTATGCTATTGGAAATAGCTGGTAGACGTTTAAACTTATTCACAGAAACTTCACAATCGGCATTTTTAAAAGTAGCCTCTGTTGGACAACAATTACTTCGTTATTTAGATGATCTTGTAAGTGTGGCAGAAGTTTATTATCCATCAAACATTAAATAATTGGTATGCAGTTTCAAAAAAAGTCTTAAGTTATACACAAATAGGAAATCATAATTTATCAATAATTAAATTTTACTTACTTTTCAGTTATTTTAAATTAAAAACAAGTTTAAATCATATTATTTTGCTCCCATTATGATCCCAATTATTGTAGGTTTAAAAAATATATATTTTTCAAACACACTCTTTTTTTTCAACCCACCAACAGCGTGATTCTGCAAACAGGTCTTCATCTCTACAAATTACTGCCTCTGAACCTGATGAAATTGATGTTATTGCCTTGACGAACTTAATAACGAATGCAATAAAATTTATTCGAATATCTGCGAAAAATTCATCTTATATTCATATCGCTGCCCAAATGTTTGATGCTTGTAGTCTATTACAGGAGTGAACATTATCATCATCGTCATGATTGCACTACCACTGCAACTATGTTGATGTACATGTAACTAAACACCACCATTTAATATGACCTTTTTTACATTAATGTGTATTAGTTAATAATTCTATATTTTCCTTTATAAATAAATTATATATTGTATTTATCATATTTTATTTTTTAAAAATTGCAATTATTTTAACAACAACATTTTAGGTTCAAGAGAAGGTAATAAAAGGAACCTCAATGAAAAATAATAAAAAGGTACTCTTTTCAATAAAAGGCACTTTTTTAATAAAAGGTACTTTTCTAAAGATACACCCCAAAAAATCCTTAGTTGATTACAACGAATATTTCAACTATCCCTTAGGTGAAATACCCCTAACTAATATATAGTTGAATTGATTTAATTGATTTCAACTAAGTTCAATTAATACCAACAATTCAACTACGGGTGTAGCTATTGGTAACAATTTGCTAGTAAAAATTAAATATAATTTGACGATGCAAATAAATAAAAATTAACGAAATTCACACATGCTTAAAAGCTTTACATTTGAATTTATAAAAAATTTGTTATTTATTTTATATATTACAATACATACATGAAATATACCAAAGACGAAATTATTGGCAACCAAAAGTGTATATTCACTTATAAATTTTCCATGCTTTATAATGCTCTTGACGCTCCCCCATGGTTCACAAACTCTTGTCCATTCTTGGCTTTCGAGTTGCGTATGTTTAGAACCTTAAACAATTAAGAAGAAAATGGTCTATCAGTAAATCAAAAAATTGTTTAAAAAAGTCAAGCAATTACAACTTACCACAAATAGTTTTCAATTCTTGATCCCATTACCTATATAAAAACTTGATATATATTTTTATATTTTAGATAATTTTGTTATAATTTTTTTTTGTGGAAAACTTTTGAAACCATTTCAAATTTGATAACAGAGGGTAAATCTAAAATTGTATTTTTTACCATTATCTGTAGTTGTTATTGATTATGATAGCTGAATTATAAAAAATTAAAATTAACTATAGATTTTGTTAACTATCTTACTATATAATTATTTCGGTGTACTTTTTAATAAAAGGTACTTTTTAATAAAAGGTACTTTTTAATAAAAGGTACTTTTTAATAAAAGGTACTTTTTAATAAAAGTTACATTTTAATAAAAGATACTTTTTTAAAAGATTCAATTATTTAATAAAAGGTACTTTTTTAATAAAAGGTAACCTGTAATAAAATGCACTAGCAAAGAAATTTGGTATGACTCCGATTTCTCGCGTGCAAAAGTTCGGATTTTAGGACTATTTTCAGTATACCTTTCAGACTCAGTGAACTTTTTTCTACAGAACCTTAGTTCTTTAAGGCTCTAATGCATAAACTTTTTTTAATTTTGTGATAACTCTTGAGTCTTGACGAGACATTGATTTGTTTGCCCAAAAACTAATCGTCGGCAGAAAAACGGGAAAAAATTTGTCCATTTGTTTTGGGTGGAGAATACGTAATGGCAGACAATTCATTATTTTTTGTTTTTTGTTGGAGTAGGTCACAATCGAAACTATTTATTTTCATGTTTTCAATGTGTTTTTCGCAAATTTTTTCCAATAATAAAAAGTAAATTGCATTAAATTCAATAATAATACAAATTATTTACTTTTTCTTAACATTTTATTTATTTTCTTTATTTTTTAGTAATGCCACTAAGTAAAAATTAGATCTGGCATCGTGGTTGTTGTTGCACATAGTTGTGAGAACAATTGTGCTGACAACGTTGTCTGAACAAGAACAAAACATGAACAAGAGTGGTCCACACGAGACAAATTCATGGGTGAACAAGAAATTGTTCGTTGGTTGAACAAATCGATGTCTCATCAAGACGCTAAGTAAGGAATACAATTGCTAAAGTATTCTTTTTCCTTAATAAACGTTTATTAAAAAAATGTCATGCATAATCGTTAATTAACAGTTTGTTAATTTCTCGTTTTATTCTGGCAACACCCTCAAATAATGTTCAAATAAATTGTTAGTGATTTATAAAGTTAGTAAACGATTGACTCGTTTTGAAGATTTTATCAATAAAAATAATTTATAATAAATCAAAACATGACAAAAAGAATTTTTATACATATCTTGGTATGTAATAGTTTAAAATAATATTTTAAAGACAGTTTAATATTACTAATACTGAATGTATTCGAATGACGATTATGTTTTGACTAAATCAACATCACTATTTTGTTTAGTTTATTTTGTATTTTATTTGTACACAAATTTGTGAAAATTTAATGAAAAAACGCTTAATTGCAATTGTTCCAGATTTTTCTAATTTGTTAGATATAAAATGTTGGATTTTACATATTCTTGGGTGGCTGACCCTGCAAAAAGTCTTTAAATAGATATATTCAATACTTACGGCTTCAACTGAGACTTTTATTTTACAAATTTTATGAAATGCTTATTTTAGGCTTTACCCTACTTTAACATATTGTTAAATTTGTAGTTATTAAAGGGATTATGCATACAGTTTTTTTTGCCAAATTAGCTTAAAAACGTTTAATTAAACTGTTTAGAAACATTATACATAACACTCTAAGGGTCATATGCATAATCACTTTTTAAATTTATAAATGACTTATAAAACCAATTTTTCATACAAAATTAATTTTATAAAAGTGTTATAAGGTTTTCAAATTATTATGCATAAGCACTTAAGTCTTTAACTATATTATTAACATCCATGGAGGTAGTCTTCATAAAAACCCCCAGATTATAACGGGCAGATTGTAAGTGCCAGTGAACAATGGCAGTGCTGTCAAATTTCGTTCTTGAATTTTGCGAAAAATATTCAATATTTTTAAGAATTTCTTATTGAATTTAGTTTGAAGGCAGCTCTTGTTTATTTAGAAAATTTTCTAAGTTCTCGACAGTGGCAAATAAAGAAACTAAAAAAAGCTGCTTGCTTTATCGACTAAACCTCGAACTGCGGTAAAACAAACACTCCGTTTTTCTGGTTTAGGCTTCATATTGAGAATTTTTCCTTTTCGAAATCCTTTAGATGGGAATAATTTTTTATATAAAAAATTCTTAAGATTCTATAGAAATCCTCTGATTTTAAAGACATTTTTTGTAGAAAAATTCTTCGAATGTGATTTTAAGGAATTTCTTCCATAGAAAAAGTCAAAATTAAAAGATCCTGTTTCTATTAAATAATATGTATTTATAATCCTAAACACTCCGATTTTGATAAAATTTGGGTGATAGAGAAAAAATATCTAAAATCGACCTGTCTCAGCTTATCGGCTACCTAGGAATTTTAAGGGTTGATTCTGTCATTATGTCCTGGATATTCACAGAGTTGATGATGCACTGTCTCCTTCTCATCTTCGTCCTTTTTCTACACTCATAGAAATAAAGCTGTAAAAATAGCAGAAAAAGCTGCTACTAATAATTAGTTACACTCATAGAAATAAATCCGTAAAAATAGCAGAAAAAGTTACTAAAAATTAGTTAAAAATGATGCTGCAGAAAAAACTGCTGAAATTAGCAGATTTTTTTACTAAATACTAGTAAAATGAGAACAGCAAAATTAAAACTGCTAATTTACAGAATTTTAGGTATTTAGGCTAACTTTTAGTTAATTGAAAATAGCAAATTGTACTGTAAAATCTGCAGAAAAATTTGCTAAATATTTGTAGACTAAAAATAGCAAAAATAAACTGTTAAATCTACAAAATTTTTGCTATTTTTAAGCTAAATTTAGTTGAATGCAAATAGCAGTCTATTCTGCTAAAATCAGCAGAAATATTTGCTAAAAAATTGTAAACTGTTGTTTTCAAAAGGCTCGATTTTTACATGCATTTAAAAAAAAATCGAAAAAAAACTTCGAAAATTTTAAATTTTTTGGTGATTTTTTAGGCTACTAATTATTTAGCAAAATTTTTTGCTGATTTTAGCAGGTTAATTTGCTAATCTCCATTTACAAAAATTTAGCTCATATATAACTAAAATTCTGTATATTTAACAGTTTTAGTTTTGCTGTTCCTATATTACTAATATATAGCAAAAATAATCTGCTAATTTAGCAGTTTTTTTCTGCAGCATCATTTTTAACTAATTTTTAGTAGTTTTTACTAAATTTTTTACGGACTTTTTTCTATTAGTGTAGAAATTACCTTGCAGAAAACACTGCTGAAATTAGCAGAAAAGTCAATAGTCAGCAAAAAATGTTGCTGTGTCAGCAAATTTTCTGTCAGGAGCGTGCTTGCGAAAAGTTAATAATTTCAGCAAAAGGGATTTGCTGAAATTCACCGAGCTGATTTTTACTAAAAAATAGTAATCTCAACAAGTTTTGCTAACACTTAGCCGATTGCAAATAAAAAAATCCTTGCTAAAATCAATAAAACTTTTTGCAGAATATTAGTAGACTCAAAAAAAAAAACTCAAAAGCATTTTTAGAAAATCAAGTTTAGTTGTTGTTGTAAAGGCCTTAAAAAGATTATTTATAGTGGATTCTCCTTTAAATCCAGAGTGGCAACCCTTGCTCGGATGAATTCGAAAATACGAATACATCCGAATCGTTTCGGCACATAGTCCGATTGCCGTGAGAACCGGGTTATACCGCCCACACTCGGTCGTCAGAGTCCCGTCAGCACTAACAGAGTCCACCATGTCCAAGGTGGACTATGGGGGTGAGGTTGGCATTTGGAAATTTATTCGCTGAAAAGTTAAATCTAGAAATTGTTTTTTTTTTGTATTCTTTTAAAAATTATTTAAAAAGTTTTCGCAAAAATCATATCAAATGCAACTCTACTCTATTTCACACAGGGTGAGCCGAAAACAATAAAATATATTTAAAAACAGGAAAGCCAATAATGCAATGCATGTAACGTATTTCTCTAATTATGTATTTACCGAAATATAATGCACCCACAGTTGTAAAATTTACAAAATATAAAAGATTTAACACTAAAATTCTAGTCAACTATCATCTCATAACACTTCCTGTATAAAACAAGGTGACCATGCATTTCTCGATGCGAAAATTTCTCACATTAGATACAGACTCCTGCTTTTGTATTAGTATAATTTATATTAAGCGTACTTATAATAAGTCGTAAATTGCTTGTAAACCTTGTGTAAATACAGGCCATATTTCTTATGTATGGATTTTGACATTAAACTTATAAACATACCAGTGCCCAAATTATATAAGACGATAGACGATTATCGACCACTTTTCGAAATTTACTACCTGTTTTTATAAAAATAATCAGAAGAATTTGTTAAAACATTTCTGTGAAAAACACATCTATGTATAAAAACATTTTTCTTGACAAATTTGTACAAAAATTTTGAAACAAAGGTTTTCAAATTGGTGTTTTTCTTACAAACTTTTTAACGAATTCTTCCGATTCTTTTTACAAAAACACCCAGTTAATATCTAACATATTACATACAAATTTTAAAACATTGTAACAAATTTGGTAAAAGATAGCAATTTTGCACCATATATTTCAAGATTTTTGTAACCAAAATCTTTAAAATGTTAGAAATTTTACTTCGAAAACTGTCAATTTTGTATAGAATCCCAGTTTATAGAAACACAGTTTACGGGTAAAATGCGGCTTTATATAAGACCTCTTGTTTGCACATGAATTTATTAGCACAATTTTGGTAGCAAAATAAATTAGTAAAACATTAGTTCAAAATTAGTTTAGTGCTGAAAAAATATAACATAAAACGAGTAAAAAAGTTAAAGTCGGGCATGCCGACTATATAATACCCTACACCAGTCTGACTAAATGTCAACTAATGTTTGGATCCGAAATTTGAATGGGTTAAAACGGACTTGTGTCAAAATTTTCTATAAAATAATAAAAGAAGAGAAAATCGAAAATATAGCCCATATGGGCGATAGGTCCAAATATGGACCGATCCTATCTAAGTCAGTGAACCAAATTTAATTGAAATATCTTCGTATTTACGACCTGAAGCGTGTAAAAGACAATTTTGGGGAGTACCCTTATATGGGCACCAGGTCTAAACATGGACCGATTTCAACCAAAATCAATTGGCTCCGTTCTTGGGCCGACATAGGTCTGTATACCAAATTTTATTGAAATATCGTCGCATTTGCGACCTGCAGCGTGTAAAAGAGACAATTCTGGGGGGGGGGGGTACCCTTATATGGGCACTAGGGCTAAGCATGGACTAATTTCAACCAAAATCAATAGGCGTCGTCCTTGGTCCGACGTAAGTCGGTGTACCAAATTTCGTCGAAATATCTTAATATTTGCGACCTGTAGAGTGCGCAAAAGAATGCATGGACAGACAGACGGAGGGACGGACTATAAGGTATACTGAGCCGATCGGTATACTATAAGGTGAGTCTAGGACCAATATTTTTTGGTGTTACAAACATCAACACAAACTTATAAAGGGTTCTTCAACAGGGAAGCTACAAAAGTAGAAAGACAGGGACAGCAAACGACGCCATATTTCTTGCCGCTCTTTTGACATTTCTCTTCAGTAAGGTTTGCCATTTCATGATGGAAAGATATACGAGCCAACAACGAGTCGAAATTATTAAAATTTACTACCGAAATTCGGAGTCAGTGGCCTCAACTTTAAGAGCGCTACGTCCAATTTATGGTCGTCATAATGAATGGCTTCGTCAATAAACAAAATATGCGTTATTGGCTAGACAGCAATCCACACGTACTACATGAGTCATCATTGCATCCCGAAAAAATTACGGTTTGGTTCGGTTTATGGGCCGGCGGCATCATTGGGCCGTACTTCTTCCGTGATGATCAAGACCGGCACGTTACTGTGAATGGGAATCGCTACCGTTCAATGATAACCGAATATTTTTGGCCCCAATTGGATGATATGGACTTGGAGGACATTTGGTTCCAACAGGACGGCGCCCCAAGCCACACAGCGAATGTTACAATCAATTTATTGCAAACCAAGTTTGGAGAACGTATTATCTCACGAAATGGTCCAGTCGATTGGCCGCCTTGGTCGTGCGATTTGAGGCCGTTGGACTATTTCCTGTGGGGCTACGTCAAATCTATGGTCTATGCCAAAAAGCCAGCGACGATTGAATATCGGCCGATTTATGCTTGAACGAATATCGGCCGATTTATGCTTGAAAACCGTCGAAAATTGGGTTCAGCGTCTGGACTTCTGCAAGCGTGCCTGTGGTGGCCATGCAAAAGAGATCGATTTCCATACATAATGGCATCGAACGTACTTTCACAGGAATAAAGAATTTCATTGATATCCAAAACCGTTTTTGTTTTATTTAAAAAAACTTTTGTAGCGCTCTTATTGAAGAACCCTTTAATACCGTCTCCACGTAGTGGTGTAGACTATAAATATAAAAAATTTGCTGAAAACTAGTAGATTTGATATACAAGATGTTTTACTAATTTATCTACTAACTTAATTTTTTGAGTGGGTAAGATAAGAATAGCAAAAATAAAATTGTTAAATTTATAGAATTTTAGTTATATTTGAGTTAAATTTTAGTTAATTTAAAATGACAAATTATACTCTAAAATCTTCAGAAAATGTTGCTAAATATTAGTAGACCAAAAATGGTAAAAAAAAACTGTTAAATCTACAAAATTTTTGTTATTTGTAAGTTAAATTTAGTCGAATGCAAATAGTAATATATACTGCTAAAATTAACAGAAATATTTGGTAAAAAAAACAGTAAACTGCTGATTTCAGAAGGCTAGATTTTTATTTGCATTAAAAAAAAATCTTTGAAAATTTAACTTTTTTTGTAATTTTTTGCTCTACTAATTATTTAACAAAATTTTTTGTTGCTGATTTGTTATCTGGCAAAGAGAACAAAATATTGGTCCCCTCGAGATAAAAACATCGATATATCACACTTTAAGATCCGACTGTAAATGCCAAAGATATAACGAAAAATTTAAAAAACCAACCCCTACGTTCGGCAAAAAAAATCGACACTGCCTTTCAGTAATAATTTAGATTCAAAGTAGTTGTGTAGGGCATAATTAACTTGAGTGCGAGATTTCACTAAAGTACAAAGTAAGTTTTTTATAAATTTACTAAACAATTTATTGGATTTTCCAATTACAAAAATATTTACAAAATATCATTAAATGTCTCAAATCTTATCTTTCATTTATTTGATTTATCGTCTGGCATTGAACCCTTAGCACTTGATTTATGGCCGGGCTTCAAAAACAATTCATCTTTTGAAATATCACGTTTCAATGCATCAGTTTTATTTTGTACCGGATTATAAAATTCCATATAACTTTCTTTGGCTATACGCCGAATGGCAGGAGGTGTTGGAGGTTTTTCTAAATTCGAAGCTTCATGGATTTTCAAATGCGTAAAGACCGGTATATACGAAGCAGTTATATCTAAATCAATGCGTTGTTCGGTAGCACTACGTCCAGGTAATTGAAAATGTTTACCCAAAATAGGTTCACGCAATGGTTGACCATATAAACGTAAAGTTTCGCCCTCTTCGCTATCTAAGTTTTCTTTGAGCGATTGACGATAAGACATGGTCCAATTTTCGTTTTCTTCGCCGGTAATAACCTTTATAGGAAATGGAATTAATTTTAAGAAGTACACACAATTTGTATAATTTTCTCTTTATTTACTTTCATGGTCGTTAAACTGGCAACTTTTTTTATATCCGGTGGCATACGATATTTGGAAATTTCTTCTACTGGTTCAAACGGTGATAATTTTAGCCAAGGCAGGGGTGTTCCTAAAGTACCCAAATAGCGACCACCTAAAGACCATAGACGGCAAGAACAATCATAACTTCCCCTAAAGAAAAAAGTAAGTTTTACAAAAAACAACTACAATATTTTCAATTTAAATCAGTGTTACCAAATTTTTGAAATGTTTTCATCCTAAAACAGATTTTATGTGCGTTCCCGTACGTTGCCGCGGGTACCCGCGGAAACCCAAAACAGCCCAAACAACAACAATTTACACGCAATTTTGAGTACGGGAACGCCTTTGGGCTAGTTTGTGTAACTTCGGTAAAGTACGGGAACAGACATTTTATTTTTCTGATAAAAAAATTTTAGATAAAAAGCAAATAATCGGAATGATGACCAACTTAGTTTCTGAAACAACTTGACAACAATGATCCGAATTCAATTCAAATTAAATTATTTAGTTTCAGTTTTAATTGTAATCGTAATTACAATTTTAAATGACATTGAGATTTTTAATGAAAAATTTAAAATTAAATTAAATCCTCAATTCCGAATAAAAAATTCAAATTTGTTATCTTAAATGAATTATCGTGAAAGTGTTATAATTTTAAAACTTACGTTATTAATATTTTTGGTAAATTAATAAAAACAATTGATGTTATTGCTTTCAAGTGTCCCTTATGGCAACTGACTAACAATGGCTCCGGTTGATGGCGTACTGCTCTTTTGGCTCTTGTTTGAAATTTATCATTGCGCAAAAATATAAATTGTAATCGCAGATGAGGCATACATAATTTTATCTTTTCCTTTTCGGGTATGCTAAAGAAAATAAATTAAATTTTTCCCATCAACAGGTCTTTAAGTTTCTTGAATCTTTTATAAAAGAAAAGACTACCCTAACAATATTATCATTACCATAAATGTGTCATTATAATTTGTTTTCATTTCAGTTAAATGAAAACAAACTGAACCTGGTTTTATAAATATTGTTTCTATTTTGTGGTTGATTATTGCCTTTGTATAAAAGTTTTCTTAAGAAATTTCTATCCGACTGACATGCAAACATAATTTTAATAAGTTTTATGGGAATTTTCATATACAGCTATGAACACATAAATTGCACAAATTTAAATTGCGCATAAATTTAAGTATTTTCCAACAATATATTTAAAAATGCAAGTTTTATATCTTCTGATTGTTGTTGAAAAAAATGTTTGTCTTAATAGTGCTCAAATGTTCCACTATGTTTTGCTTATTATTTACCGTTATCATTTTTGCGTTAACAATGCTGATTTCAAGTGGACATATAAATGGCACGATTTACTTAACCTAGGCAGTAGTCGTGTAGATTTAATTCAAAGCAATAAACATATTTCGTAGTTCAAAAATAAATATAAAAAGTTAAAAAAATTTTAAAATGGGATCAGGAAAACATACTACAGGTGAGGAAAGGCGGATCATATGGAAAATGTATGAAAATGGAAAAAAGTAGCGGAAATTGCTGACATAATGCAAATTTCTCGCAAAAAGTCTACAATGCAAGTAATTCTCGTGTTGAGGATCCCGATATATTGACTAAGGGTAAAATTAGGAAGCCAAGGCCATGAGCGTACGGATGCAGCTATAGTACGAATGGTGAAAATTGATCCATTCAAGCCATCAAGGCAGATAACATCGGATATTAATGAAAATTTTAACATGGAAATATCAAGCAGACTTGTCAGAAGAAGACTAAATGAGGCAAATCTGTTTGGGCGCATTCCCTGAAAAAAGCCACTGCTCTCAAAAAAAAATATTTCAAAACGACTAACCTTCGCCAGAACCCATAAGGAAAATGTTATGGAGTGACGAAACAAAAATTAACAGGATAGGACCAGATGGCAGAATCTTTGTTCGTCGTCCTAAAGGCCAAGAGTTTAATCCTCGGTTCACTCAGAAGACGGTAAAACATGGAGGTGGCCGTATTATGGTTTGGGGTGCATTTTCTTGGCATGGCGTAGGTCCGCTTATAAAAATTAATGGAAAAATGGACAAGTTTCAGTATTTAGATATTGTAAAAAACCATATGGAGCCATATGCCTTCAACTCCATGCCAATAAAATGGAAATTCATGCAAGATAATGACCCCAAACACTCCTCCAAACTAGTAAAAAAATGGTTTTGTGCGGAGAAGATTGATGTTTTGGATTGGCCAGCCCAGAGCCCTGACTTAAATCCAATAGAGAACCTGTGGAACGAAGTCAATGTTGAAATCGCCAAGAAAAATGAAATCGCCAAAAAAAGCTTGGTATGCCAAAATGCCAAAAACTAGTGGAAAGTATGTGTCGCAGGTGCAAAGCTGTTATCAGAAAAAAGGCCACAGCACTAAATATTAACGGTAAAATATTTGTACATACCAAAAAATTTAACAAATGCAATATTAAAACCATTTCTTCTTTTTTTAAGATTATGCCATTTATGTGTCCAGCTCATTTCAATGGGTTTTTTTCATAATGATAAGTTTTTATTTATATTAATGAATTTCAACTAAAGTTTACAGCAATATTAAATGTGCATAATAAACCTTTGGAAAAAAACAAAAACTTGTTTGTTGTTAATAGTATTTGCAATATAGTAGCATAAGAAAGAATTCATGGTAAAATGTGCCATTTATATGTCCATAGCTGTATTTCACATATCGTGACAACTCCCCCAAACTGTGGTTTATTAAGTTTTTGTAAAAGACAAATAAGTTCTTATGAATTTAGAGCCCTACATTTGATATTCGGGTATGTGATGAAAATCGGTCGATTTTGATAGATTTGGTTAAAATTGAAATTAAAAATATGAAGTGAAAAGACGAAGGGAATCGAAATTATTTTTAATCGCTTCAGTTGAATTAGGTATATCGATTTACATCTTTTTATATTTTTTATATGAAAAATTATTCGAAATATTAACTGTGTTATTCAAAAACTTTTAAAATAGCCTAATTACAGATTTTTAAGCTAATTTGGCAAAAAGAATATTCACAAATGATTAATAAAGAAAAATTTATTAAACGCTTAAAGCAGTGTATAGCCTAAAATATCTGTTTGATAAAGTTTGGAAAAAGAAAACCACTGTAAAAACTAAAAAACGTGAATTTACAATGATTAAATGAATTGTTTAAGAGTCATCCACCCAAGAATAGATGGAATACAAAATTTTGTATCCAACCGAAACAAAAAAAACTGCAAAAATTCCAACACTAAACGCTTTTTTTAGAAAATTTTCCCAAATTTGCATGAAAATAAAATAAAAACAAATTCAATAAAAGAGTAATGCATTTATAATAAAACCATACTCGATATTCGAATACTTTCAGTATTCGTAATATAAAAAATTCTTTAACACAGTTTGTTACCATTATTACTTCTCAGTAATGTTTAAAAATCGTTTTCTAATATGTTTTGATTTGTAATAAAACATTTTAATTTCTAAAATTTAAAAAATAATATATTTACCTACAATTATCGGGAGAGACAATTACAATTAAAGAGAGAATATACAAAGTGTTGCCAGAATTAAAAACTAAATTAATAAACTTTTATTGTATGTTTTTTAATTCAACTTTTTAATAAAGGTTTAATAGAGATAACACAGTACAACAGCCAATCTGGGGGGTGAGAAATTCCAAGTCAGGGTGATGGTATTTTATGACCTTTTAAATTTTTTCCTTATCTTGATGTTTTTTCGCTTAGTTGTAACATTTTGGCAAAAACGTAGTTTAACATAACTCGAGAACCACTTGTCCGATTTTGATGAAACAAATTTAGAAAAATTTAGAATTACAATTTCTTTAATCCGTTCATATAACGTTTTTCTCTATAATGAACAGTTTTGCCGGTAAAAATAAATTTGTGGAGAAAAAAAAATATTTTTTTGCCTAAAAATTAAAATTTTTTTTTTTAAATTCATAAAAAATCCAAAACGGAAAAAAGGATCAAGTGTTATTAATTTCATGTAAAGTCACATAACCTATAAACAAAATTTAACGCGTTCTGCTTTTATTTACAATTAAGTGAAGGTATCCCATTTTGACAAGAATATTGATATTTGTTTTTATTCAAAAAAGTGTCATTTATCGCCTTTTTCATAAATTTTCCCCAATAACTCCAGACTTCTGGCCATAAACTACTAAAAAAATTAAGTAAACATTTTTATAATTTTTTATTTTTATTTTTTTGGAGTGTTGCCTGACGACTTCGATAAGCTGTGACTTTCACACCGGGTGCCAACTAGGGATGCCAAACGGGAAATCCCGAATCCCGGGATTTTCGGGATTGGCAAAATCCCGAATCCCGGGATTATTTCTCAAAAATCCCGGGATTTTCTTATTTTTTAATATTAATATAAACGCAAATAAACAAAGTGAGCAATTTTAGATTACCTACGTTTTTTCTTGAATTTTCTCATATTGATAAGAAATTGATGCCAAGATATTGGTAAAATTATAAATTAAGTAGATTATTTGAGTAAACTATGCAAAGACTTTGCAGAAAAATTTGAAATTTTGGTAAACAATATTAAGTTTTTGAGTAATACATGCGAAAAATCAAGTTTGTTTGTTATTTTACCGATTTATTCTTCCAAGCGAAATTCGATTTCTGAAACTGGCACTGTAAGTTTTGGCTGGGACTGTAAGTTTGAATTCTTCCATGAAAACATATGATAACGATAACCAAATAACTTTGTTTCTGTAATTACACGATTTAGTGGGCAAGGTTATCGCAACGAATCTGTTTTAAAATCTGCTTACAAAATAGTGGGCGCAAGTGTATTTAATGACAGTCCTTCATATATTATCCCAGCCAGAAAAATACATACGGGAAAGCGATGGCAAGGTATTTTAACAGGTGGTACAAGTACTGACAAAAATTGCTTTCCCATTTCGAATATGATAACGCCAATAGACAAAAGGACCGGCAGTTCAAAAAGCGCCGGAAAAGTACTGGAGAAACAAAATTTTTAGCTTTGGCAAAACGATGCCAAAACCAATAAATAGGTGGTTTGGAATCATATTTTCCAAAACAAAATTTAAAAAAAGTTCATATGTATCTTTTTTTTGCCCTGCCGTGATGTTTTGTAAAACAAATACTGGCAAAACGATTTTTGCAAACGCTGGCAAAGCGTCCCAAATGAGTGTTCTGCCAGTTATTTATTTTTAACATCGCGGTTACCCAGTGGTATGCAAGTACTTGATTTTTTGTACCACTGTCAATTTCTGACTGAGATGTTTCAATATTCATAAAATGTACCACATTATTAATTAACAACTATTAAATAATTATAAAACGCTTTATTCTATAAAAAAATTAGTTACATAACATAAAAATTTTTACAAATATAGGAAAATTTAAATCCCGAAATCCCGTAAAATCCCGGGATCCTGTAGTCCCGAAAATCCCGGGATCCCGAGATCGGGATCCCGGGATTTCATACAAAATCCCGAATCCCGGGATTTTCAAATATCAATCCCGATTGGCATCCCTAGTGCCAACAAATTGTTTGATTTCAAAATGGAAGCCAGCTCTTCCGATTTATGCTGTGTTAATTCCAACTTGGCAACAATTGAATCAAGCTTATTTTGATTTATTAAAATTGGCTCATTGGGTACTGATGGCTCATATGGGGAATCATCACGTGTATGATATGTCGGAGCAGTCGTAGAAGAGAAAATGGAATGTGGTCCGAATGAGGCAATGGTGTTGCGGCACTTGCAACACCAACGTAATTATACGATTTTCTTATCCTTTTTGCGGCTCCTTTATTCGCACATGCATAGCAATTCAATGGATTGTGACCTTCGCCAGGATTAGTTCAAGTCATTGGGATACCGAATGGCATACTTTCACGTCTTCTATTTTTCCAATCCATTAGACGGTTGTAGCAGCTTTTACACACTATATTTGGTACCCAATTTTCGTTCACTATAACATTTTGGTTGAAGTACATCTCGTATGTTTGAACAAAATCAGTACTGAAATTTCCCCTTTTTTTATGTGTTGAGACATATTGACCACAGCAGTAGCAAAAGCTATTTATATCTGGCTTGCACAGTTCCATATTCTGTTCTCTTTTGTTCACTTTTAAAAAACTGGAGAAAAATCACTTTTACTGTTCGCGTTCGTCGGCACTTGTTGAATGACAAAAATCACAGAACCAGTGTGAGAAAGAGAAGAAGTATAATGACAATGCATGTTTTATGTGAACATTACAGAACCAGTGTTGCCACATCAATATTTCTCTTTTAGTACAGTAGAAAAATATGAGAGAGTTCGGCTTGTGAGTGTCAATGTTTTCTCCAAATAATGTTCTGCATATCTGGAGCAAATTTTTGAAATTCATACATTTACCTAATTGTGAATAAATGAGAAACGCGTGCATCGATTTTCATGATCTATGCCTTTTTTTGCTCATGAGTTATGTGACTTTACGCGAAAGTAATTAGTTTTGGCACTTTTTTCCATTTTGGATTTTTTATGAATTTTTAAAAAAAAATATTTAAATTTTTAGGCAAAAAATACTTTTTTCCCTTCATACATTCATTTTTAACTTCGAAAGTGTTGCACATATAGGAAAACGGTATAGAAACAGATTAGAGAAATTGTAATTCTAAATTTTTCTAAATTTGTTTCATCAATCGGACAAGTGGTTCTCGAGTTATGTTAAACTACGTTTTTGCCAAAATGTTACAACTAAGCGAAAAAACATCAAGATAAGGAAAAAATTTAAAAGGTCATAAAAATGACACATACGAACGCCAAACCCTTTGAGGGTTTTACTATACTGACCTAGTACCATCACCCTGACTTGGAATTTCTCACCCCCCAGACAATAATCCCAAAAATGTTCCATAGTGTAATGAATGCTTTAGCATATTCATGTTTTAAAGCTAAATTAAAAAGTTTTTTTTTTTAATAACAGCGTAAATATTGAAATTACAAAACTATCGATTTGAAATCGATCGATTTTCATAAATTTAAATTTTCCCCATTTTTTCAAATTTTTATTGTGAATCTGCATAGGAAACAATGTGAATCTTCCATTTTAAGTTTAGGATGTGTTCAGCGAACTTATGTAAAACACTACGAGGAACATTTTTGTGAAACATTTTAACTCTTCAATTAGAGGAACATTTTTGGCCCCATTTTCAAAAGGGACAAAAAATGCCCGTTTTGCGGAACATTTTAACCCTCTTACTCTTTAATTATAGGGACTTTTTTGAACCCATTTTTGAAAGGGATAAAAAAGCCCATTAGTTGTACATTTGAAAAAGGGGGAAATTTTAACCCCTCTATTAATTTGATCAATTTTCAGTATAAACTCATCGTACAAAATTTAATCAAATTAAAAACGTTTCAAACAAACAGCAAATAAAAAATAAATAAATAAAAAATAAAACAAATAAAAAATATCAAATAAATTCGCAAATCTGGCGAGAATTTTAAAATTTCAGGAAGTGAAATATGGGTGATCTTTAATTTGGAGAAAAATTAAACCAAATTCCGAACAAACTTAACAAACGATAAGTCAATTGTGGTTACATCTTTTTTAGATATTCAATTAAATATAAGTTGATTTACCATTTCTTTAAAAGTTAGTTAAAATTCACTTTACTCCGTTATATTCTGTACTTTTGCTTTATTCCTCTAAAGTAAAAAAAGTTTTCAATAAAAATTAATAAAAATCCGTGTTTTTATGTTGGTTTGCGAATAATAACGACTTTTCCGAAAGACATAATGCCCATAATTTAGGAAGTCATTGAATTTTGGATACTTAACAAGACAATAGTTGGTTCTTTGGTTCTTACGCCTTGTGCAAAGAATTCAATTGGAATCTGATACAGTAAAGTGTCAGCTGATATTGTGAGACGTTGAATTCCATTGAAATTTCCTTTCTTGATTTCTAAACCACCCCATAACCCAATACAATAAGATATATTTTGCCATATTGGTATGGACCCGCTCTTATTTTTCTGCATGAGAAAAGCTTTATACACCACTGATTCTGCCGAAAATGAAATATATCTCAAATGAATGGACAGACACAACTTAAACACATATGGATGTTCTGGATCGTCCACAGCAAAGGATGAAAGATTTTCTAACTTAACTGATCCGGAATATGAGTTGTGTGGGCTTCTTCTAACAATATTTTCAGGATTACTATTCTTATGACAATAACAAAAAACTCAATTTTCAAATTTTCATCTTAGGTAGGTCATTATTATAAGTAACTATTACTTTATTTCCCTAAATAGATATTATCATTTGTTCAAATCAACAAACTACATGCTTCCTAATAAATGTCATAAATTATTAAAAATGTAACGATAAAACATGAAAATTACATATGTAGTTCAAACACGCAATTGGTAAATATTTCAAAAACTTTCTACTTACTTACCAAAAATTTTGTATTTGCCAAATCTTAATATAACCCAAGGCAGTGCCAGTAAAAAGATAACGATTTTTACGATCTGTGGCCATGGCTAAGACACAATCACCAGTTTTATGTATGGCATTGAATTTATTTAAAAATCCGCCACGTTGGTGATGAGAATATACTTGTATTAAACCAGTTTCTAAGGCGACAAAAACACTTCCTAAAAAAAGAATAAAAAAGGGTTATATGTGGAAAAAGTACATTGCTGATTTAAAATGAATGTAAAAAGTGATTGACTGTTGAATGTAATTTGATAGTCTCAAAAGCACTATAAGTCAAATCGTAGCTGATCCGATTTTCGAGAAATGTCAAAATTCTGTATATTGTAGATCGTCATTAAATTTAAATAAATAGTCTAAGAAATAATAAGTCTAAGGTAATCTTACGAGCTCGTGCATTTAAAAAAAGAGTTCTTGCGGATCATAAGGTAAATAAGTCACCGTAGTCGGATGGTAGTCTATCACTGATGCCAAGATAGTAACCTTCGCTCTTTGTACCGCACTGTAGTCTTCTATTCCCGCACGGTGGTGGAATGTTCAGCCAATCCCGATAAAGGCAGCAGCAAATAACCCAACATGGAATTTGAAAGTAAATCTGGCCAAATCGGAAATACTTGTTTTTAGAAATGGAGGTCGTTTAGCTATACATGAAAAATGGTTCTTCAATAGTGCGGAAGTCAAAATATCCTTTGAATTCACGTACCGCGATCCTCACTCCTAAACTGAAATTCAACGAACATATCGAAAAGCAAAATATTCAGGCGAAAGGTGCCATTAATACAATTTGGCAAAACTTCCTTGGCAAAACTGATATCAATTTGCAAATGAAGTGGAAGGTTTTCTTAGCAATATGTAGAGTAATCCAATCATATGTTGCTCAGGTATGGGGTTTCGGATATTTTTAAGAAGTCTACAAACTTTTGCGAGATTTTCTTAAGAGAATTCTGAAATTAACAAATGATACGCCTAGTTATATTCTCTTGTTAGAAACAGCCGTTTAAAGGTTTAAGTAAATAAGTTTATTAGGATATCAGACTTCAAATAAAAATCATTATATGTATAAGTAGTACAACATAGCAATATGGTCGCAGTATTTGTTAATGAAGTCTAATTTTTTTAATATATCGTAATCTTCGTGATTCTTCTAAACTAACGAGAAGAAAACCAGCCTGTTTAAGGGGCAAAACGGGACAGAGAAGTTAAAGTTAAGATATGCATTTTCCGGAAACCTGTACTTAATGAAAGAGAAATAATTTGTATATTGGATGGACGAGTAGAAGGAGATTGCGAAAAACTTCTAAAGTATTTGAAAATCACCATAAGATATTGGGATTATTTAGTAACTGAAATTAATTAAGTACTGAAACAATATGATTTTTTCGACAAGCGTTCAAAAAACAAAACATAGTCGAGAGAGGAATTAAAGTGAATTGTGAATATAAATACAATGCTTCTGAGTATCATTCTATAACCAATTTTTCTGATATCAACGCGATACTCTGCATTACTAAGGGTTATTTCCTAAGTTGGTCAACAGTGAGAGGATTATCTCCATACCATAAATGATTTTTTGCATAAAAGCAATGTAATTGCACTGGAATTCGTCCATTGAGACTTTCCGTTGAATTAATGCAAGTTTACGAAAATTTTTATGAAAAATAGAAATTTTATTTATTAAAAGTTTTATACACTCACTGAAAACGTTTCATTAAAAAACTAGTTTCAAAAAAGAAAGCTTTTCATTAAAATGTTAGCTTACATTGTGAATAAAAGTTGAGTTAGTTTCCTGAAAGTTTTCATAATTGTTCGTTCAATAAAATTCTCTCCTTGGAAAAAACAAAAAAAATCAAGGAAACCTAGGTTAAAGTCAGTTTTTTTTTAGATTTAACTCAATTTGGAAATTTCCCGAAAATAAAGAACCATCTGACATATCCAATTAGTTTTTAAATTCAATTTAGTCTAACGGGTCGATGCAATTTGTTCGCTACGCCGGACTTAATTGGGATTATTGTTCTCAATTTAACTAAAGAATATTTCTATAGTAGCTTTATTTTCGATCATACCTATCAAAGTTAAGCATTATAAGCAAATCTACGTTAAACTGATTAAAGTACACAATAGTTTTAAACAAGTAATGCTTTTAATATTTGGTATAATCGGACGTACGTCAGCAACACCTTTTAGGAAGTAACGCGAATAAGTTCCGTTAGATGTAGAAATGTATAAACGTTGAGTTTTCCACTTTGTAAGTTAACGTGCATACGAAAAGTAATGTGATAGTGTTTACTTAAACGCGATTTTGTGTACTTTGATTTTTCTTTATGAGTTAACGGATATAGTTATGTCGAAAACACAGCTAGTTTACCATGTTCTTTTGTCATGGGACGAGTTTGTAAAAATAATACCGCCTGTACCGACATCGGTAGAAACTGTGTTTGGCTTTGCATGCGATCAACAATTCGGTGTCCATCATCAGCTATTTCTAGCTGTTTACTCATCGGAGTAAATGTGATATTTTTATTCCAAGTGGATTTTCGTTTATTTACTTCACGTATACGTTCAGATATGGATTTTCGTACATAACGTGATACATTTATTTTATTTTGATCTTGAGTATTATTGATTTCCATATCTTCTTCATCGGAATCATGATGATGTTTTAATTCAATAAATTCTGTTGGATTGGTAACACTAAAACGTCTATAGGGTTGGCCAGTTTCAAGTTTCCAAAATATTAATTCACCCGAATAGGTGGCCGTCACAACGCCTTCACCCAATTTGACATCAGCACAAGTAATATCATCAAAATGAAACATGGGCCACTTTTTGGGATCACCATATTCACGACCCTCAGCATCGTTAAATTCAGTTACTTGTTGATCCCAACCAACAGCCAAAATTCTGAAATAGAATCGATAATGAATAACCGTTTTAAATATCGAAATTAATAATATTCACCTCTCTATCACCCATATAACCGCTGTTACTTCGTAATCCGGCTTAATACACATATTACGTATACACACAGCATTATTATAATTCCAAATTTTTAGAGAACCATCTCTGGCTCCAGTTAGTAGAAATTGTTCGAGCGGATCAAAACAAGCTGCCGTTATTTCTATATCAATATCTTCTCCATAAACCTGTTTAGTATGGCAGCTTTTCATAATTATTTTACGTTTTCCCGTCCAGGGATCCCAAACAATTATGAAACTATCCAAACCACAGGTCACGACATTACGAAATAGCCGATTGTATAAAACCACCGACACTGGGGCAGAATGTGTATTACCATCTGTTAGATCAACACGAATACGGGGATTGCATTTAATAGCCACCAATTTTCGTCCACCCACCAGTAGAACTCTTAAGAAGGCATGATAGTAATAAACTAAATCAGTTTCTGCTGGTATCAGTCTTACTAAATCACCATAGGTCTGTAGCAGTATATGTTCAGTGAGATCCCAAACTTTGATAATTTTCTGATAATCCACACTATAAACTTTCTTCTCTTCGGGTTGTACAAAGACCATTACAATACCGCCATTGTGGCCAGTTAATATACCCGATGGTTCACCTGAGATATAAACATCCCAAATGCGAACAAATGTATCAGGTCCACCGGTTACTACGATATTATTTTTCTCATCCACAAAGAAGGTAGTAACACCCTGTAAATTAAAGTTTAACGGTGGGTCAACTACTGAAGAGCTACCCAGCAAAAACAGACATTACCGAGTAATTAAGCGAGTAAGTACCACACAAAGGGTTTCACTACTTACCAGGCTATTTACTCGCAACATTACTTTTGTTCGCGATGTCCAAAAATTCATGGGTGGGCATTACGCTTTCGCTTACAAAAAAAGTGCGAATAACGAGTTACCCATAGTGAAAGAATAAGTAGTTACTCACAAAGATAGAATAAGTGGTTACTCAGAAGTTAGGAAATAAGTGGTTACCCTACATTGTAAAATATTTGGTCATATTGGCAAAAAAAAACTTTTTACCTAGGAAAATTTCCTATTTAGTTCAAAACAAATATATAAATAAAATATTAATAAAAAAAAGACTTAATCAGTACTTATTTAATCAATTACCAGTAAGTGATTACTTTGCACGAATATGTAAGTACTTCTATAAATTATTATCGGTAAATCATTATTTTGTATTTTAAAGTAGTGAAAAAGGTAATGGCCTATCATTACTTGGTAATCCGTATGGTAATGACCTGTCATTACCATGTTTTTGCTGGGTACCTGATTAAAAATGGTTTTATTATAATAGTGTATAGTTTTATATAGTTACATCTTATTATGTGTGGGTAATGTGACATGACATAAAATTGTATAATTTCATCGCCATAATTAAAATTATACAACTTCCCAGCAAAAAACACTGCTTGCTTGGAAGCAGGTTCGTCAGGGAAAGAAAATGGTGTAGCGCTTGCATTATTGGTGATATAAGGCATGATTTTTGTTGGAGATAGCTCGCGTGAAAGCACTTGTTTCGATATCCGATATGCGCTTCTTTCATAGCTCCAAATAATGGCATGAAATCACAGCTTTCAGCTAATAATTTCGGTTATCATTGTGATTCTTTCGTGCTTTATTAGAGCGATAAAGTGTGGTAAACAAAACTCTATTGCCTTTTTCTAACACACTACTGCAAGCTATAAATCCTCAAAAGCAGTATACGGAGCAGAAAAGAATCACTAACCATTTTTACCGCTTCCGAATTTCTGCTGGGTTATATCTAAGTAATAATATTGGGTCATTTTCCAAATTAAATTATATAAAATTTTATATGGTTATATATGGTCTAACGATTTATACACTGAATTAAAAACAGCGTTGAAATCAACTACAATCCATATTCAATTGATGAATGGGTGATCACTAGGGCCAGGAATTTCATGCACTTAAAAATCGAAAATATGCGCCTAAAAAATGGGGCTAAAAAAGACAAATATGCATAAATACCAAAAAAATATGCACTAAAAATGACTAATTTTGCAAAAATAACGCACTTTAGAACATAAAAATATATGTTAGTTATTTTGCAAATAGACACAAAACTCTAACGATGGGTCTCATACTGCAGGTTTAAACTTAGGTTAATAGTTAACCCAAAAATTTGTTGTTGTTTTGTGTACATTTTTTGACATTTTGTTTTGTTTTTAGTTAAGTTAAAGTTAAACCTACAGTATGAGACCCACCGTAAGCTTTTGTATAAAGCAACTAGGTTTTTAAGAATGTTCATTTTTAAAATTAATGAAAAACAAAAAAAAACAAAAAATATTTTGATTGAATCACAATATGGAAACTTATAACATTTTTATATTTCTTAAAAATTAAAAAATGCTACTAAAAATAAAAAATATGCTCAAATATGCATTAAAAAGCACAAAATATGCAATAAAAAGGCACCAAATATGCATTTAAGCCGAAATATGCAAAAATATACATTTTTGTTAAAATATGCAACTACAAATCGATGCCATTTTGATCTAAATTTGATGATTCGGATAAATATTTACTCCATATTAGTTTTGTACTATCGAGAAAAAACATGAATTTGCATGGAATTCCTTGCCCAAGTGATCACTATACAGCTAACAAAACCTGTCCGTCAATTCAACACATTGTTCAGTAAATTTGTATTTTGCCGTTTAACTATTTGATGCGGTGTTATTTTGACAAAATTTCGTCAAATGTAATAACAAAAATTATTAATCAAAATGGTGTTTTTTTATTTAAAAATAAAAATTGTTTTTTCGGCCTTTTTAATTGATAAATTAGAAATTTATTAATTCTAGTTCGAGGCCAATTTCCTTATTACGAATTAACATAATAAGTACTTTTTTCCAAAAACTGCTATTTTTTTCGTCAGGATACTCTCCTGACAAATACTTTACAGAGTTTTTGCTTTCAAAAACCTCTGCACTTTCAGGAATGAAAAGACCATCGTTTTGGGAATTTTCCAGGTCACCTTCATCAGTTTTTTTTAGAAAGTGGCTTTGCTGCAATGCAAATTAAAGCATCAAAATCTCATATTAAATGTAGTCTGCTACATCAAAGTCATCCGCAAGCATAACCAACAATAGAAATATTCTGAAAGAGTGGGGAGTATCGAAAGCTAGAGATTTCGATATTTCTCACCCTGAATAAAACAATGAAGGATATCATATAAGTGTTCAGTTTTGAAAAAAGCACACATAGTTAGCTTTAATAAATACATTCTCCAAAACTTTAACCCCTCAATTCATAAATGTTTTGTAAAGTTATAGCAGGTTTACAAAACGTCATTTTCTTACAAATTTCGTTCAATAAACCTCCTATAATTTAACAAAGCGTTTATGAATTTAGGGGTAAGCCTATAAACTTTTCTTCATTGTTTTTCACCGTTGTGGATTTCGAAATCTCAAGATTTCATTGCAAATGTAACCGCAACCATAAATAAAATAAGTGCTATAATTTTAGTACTCTGGAATCGTCTAGTATGTTTTACAACCACGGCCGTTAAACTATATAAGGCTGAACTTGATGAAGAAATAGGAAGTTTAAATACAAAAATTTTTAAACAACTGACAAAATAAATAAAAACTACTGTTTTTTAAGAGTTATTCCTTTTGATATTATAAAGAATTACAAAAATATGTTCAACTACTTCAGACTATTTAAAATTTGAAGTAAAAATTCAAAACGCTTTATGCTTTTATTCATTGGAAATACAATACATGTTTCCGATTATACCCTACACCACTACGTGGAGAGGGTATAATAAGTTTGTGCTGATGTTTGTAACACCAAGAAATATTGGACCTAGACCCACCTTATAGTATACCGATCGGCTCAGAATCACTTTTTATTTCGATTTAACGATGTCCGTCCGTCTGTCCATGCATTCTTGCGCGCACTCTATATTAAGATATTTGGTACACCGACGTCGGACATTTTAAATGAGCCTAAATCCCAAAATTTACTTTAAAAAATTGTAAAAAAAAGGATTAATGGGGGCTTGTACCTATCCGAATTACAATTCCAAGGAAATCACCAGGAAACGCCTTTTAAGAATATTTAGAAATATTTGTTACGGTAAAGTACAATGAGAATTTTTTGTTTTCGTCTAATAGCGTTATTAAATGTCTTAAATATCAAACAAAAACAAAAACAACAAAAAACAGTCACAATTTGCTTTGTCATCTTCCAAAATACTACTGTGTTATTTTGGCACATCTAGCAATGTAGTGAGATCTATTTACGTATAACAAATTTTTTTTAAGATTTTATAAATATTGTATAATATCAACGAGAGCATTTATAAATAATGATTAGCGCTATAAAGCTTGCTAAGTGAGCATATGATTCGACTTTATAAAGGTTGAATTAAAAGACAAATAAATTATTTTTTATATCAATGCCAGAAGTTTTTATAAATTACAATTTAAAAAGTATGTTGAAGAAAAGACGGTTTCAATAATGAAAGTAAATTTATATTTTATTAAAATTGTACTTCAAAATTTTAGTGTTCGTTGACTTTCTTGACAATTGGCAATAATAGAAATTTTAAGGAAATGACAAACATATTATAACCTGGCCCGATTAAAATGACTGATACACTCATAACAAAAAGCCCGTATATATAGTTCAAAATTCTGCTAAAATAACAGGAAAAAGTATACCTGTATTTGCGCCAGCAGAATTTTCAATGAAGTTGAGAATTATGGTCTGCAAAATTTTGCATACTGCTAAATACATAGATAATTTTAGTTAATAGATAATTTTAGTTTTAGTTAATGTCTGCAGAAAATGTCTGGGTAGAAGTCTGGGTTTTTGGATTCCCCGGATTTGTCCCGATACAGGCCCATACCTATTATTGGGAGTATAGGTGGTTGTTAGGGATAATAAGTACGGAGTAATGAATTTTTGTCCATTTTGCTCTATCTCGCTTAGTTTCCGAGATATAAATTGGATTTACAAAAAATATTTTCAATTCTAAATTTTAAGGCAGAAAAATAGAAAAATTAGATCAGTTGCATCAGAACGCGTTTAACAGACTTTTGTACTAACTTTTTTATATGAGTGTAGTTTATTAAACAGACTTGTCTACATATTCCCTAATGGTGTCTTAACATTGATTTTATGAGTCGTGGAGATGTCAAGTAAACCAAAATGTAATTTCGCACCTCTTGTAATTTTTTTTTAGAATTTCTAAAAAATAAAAACCGCAGTCTTTAGGTGGTTACATAAAGTTCCAGGGTGCAAAATATAGATTTTACTGAATGTGTTAATTTTAATGTTTTTAGAATAGTATAAGAATACTTAGTACTTTTTCTGATTTTTGTTGATTTTTTTGTGCAAGTAAATGATTTTTGTCATATTTTTTTAAAGGATTGAAAATGAGTATTTATAATTTAAACAAATAAAATTTCATTTTCACTAAAAATGGGTTATTTAGCGTGTTTTTTAATCACCTGGATTTAGAATTTTTCATACAAAAAATGGATTTATTAAATCCAAAAAAAAAGCTGGATTTAATAAATACATAATAAAAGCACAAATATATGAAACAGCCTATTAATTTAATGTCAGAAAAAAATACGAATGAAAATTAAAAGAGAAACAAAAAAAAATTGAAAAACTAACTAATAAAAGGTTTTTCTTAAATTTTATTATGAAATATGTTTAGAAAAAAAAACTACACCTCACCAAATACATATTTTTCATCTTGGACATGGAGAAATAGCTCAAATAGAAATGGCAATTTTTCACTCTACAGTAAGTAATTTAATTAAATCCAATTAGTGAATATTAAATATTGCAATGGAATTTTTCAATTGTGTAAAAATATAAATTGAAGTGATAAAATTGAAAAGGCAGACTGTTTATCGCTGTTTTATGTAAAATATAATTATAAATTAAAAGTTAAAGTAGAATCCTTCATCATCGAATTCGGTATTAAAAATTAGGGTGAAAGAAGTGTCAGACAGAAAATTTTTTTAAAATAGGAAAAATCTAACCCCATCTGTTGAGCACTTTTAGAAATACTTTTTGGATTTATTAAATCCAAGTGATTAGAAAAAACGGCTATTATTTCAAATTCGTATTAAAAACCATATTGGGGAATATTTGGGGATTTAGAAATTAACTTTGGGGATTTTTGGGGATTTCAACTTGTCAAATGGGAATATGAGCACAAACTTTTCTGGCAACGCTGACTATAATATCAAGTTTTTAAAATAAATAAATCAATGAATACTATAATATTAAGTTTTAAAGTAACATAATTTAAAGTACAAATAAAGTAACATAATTTAAAGTAGAAATATTTATAACATTTCTCCCCCTCGTTAAAGAAATATGCCATATTTTTCGTCAGGTCTTACATCGAGTCTGGCCAATTTCGCTGCTGGTCGAGTGAAAACTCCATTTTTCGTTTTTACCATTGTACTTCGTATATAACCATCCTTTCCCTTATGTACAGTAATTATTATCCCAAATGGCCAATTATTTCGGAGTAGATTTGGATCTACTATCACAACTATATCGTTGACAGATAAATATCGTTCCTTTTTGAACCACTTAGTTCTTTTTGTAAGAGTAGGGAGGTATTCTTGTACCCAACGTTTCCAAAATAAATTAGCAAAGTTCTGCAATTTTCTCCAATTTTTGTTGGTATGACAATTTAACTTGTTAAAATGGAACAATATACAAATACTTTGTAACATGTTTTTTGTTTTTAAAATATTCTTTGTAAACTTCGTCAATGATAAATACTTCAATTAATATAATATTTTTTCTAATTGTTTCTAAAAACTAATTTTCTAAATAAATTAATTTTTTGGTTCGTAATATAAACCTTTTGTATAAATAACGGTTTATTCATTTGAGCTGCGCTAACAGGTTATGGGCCCAGAGATAAGATGTCTCAAGATTTCAAGTCATCCTTTGAAAAACTTAATCGGAACAATTATCTAGTATGGAAAAAGAAGGCTGAGTGTGTCCTTATTAGAGATGATACATGGTCTGTTATACGTGAAGAAAAACCAGCAGAAATAGATGCGGGTTGGTTAAGAAAGGATGAAAGTGCAAGGGCATCAATTTATTTGATGATTGATGATGATTTGTTTTATCTTATCGATGATGTTACAACAGCTAGAGATACTTGGTTGGTGATCAAGAATCATTTTGAAATTCATTCTTTTAGCGATTGTGTATTCATCATGAAGAAAATTTGTCAAATGCAGTTAGAAGAGAATGGTGATATGGAGAATCATCTTTGCCAGATGCAACAAGAAATCAAGAAGCTATCATGCATGGGCGAGAAACTTAGTGAAAAATGGGAAGTAGCTATGGTTCTACGAAGTTTGCCGGAATCATATGATGTGTTAGTAACAACCTTAGAAGCAAGAAGTGATGGTGCCCCTTCATTGGCAATGGTAAAAGAGAAATTACTTGAAGAAGCTAAAAGAAGATCCCAAAAACAGTCATATGTAAATGTTGACGCTTCTGTTTTAAAAGTACATGGTGGTTATGACAAGAGGTTGAAATCATCATCAAATATTATTTGTTTTTATTGTGAAAAACAAGGTCATGTACGTAGAGATTGTCGATTGTATCAGGATTTTCTGAAGAAAAAGGGTAAGACTAATATGGTTGTAAATGAAAGCAATAAAGAAGATGAAATGTGTTTCTGGGCTGGTGCTACAAATAGTCTAAGTGAATGGTATATAGACTCGGGTGCTACGAGTCATATTTGTAACCATAGAGAATTCTTTCAAACACTTGATGAAGAATACAAGACTACACTTACAATAGCAAATGGCTATGAGATGAGGGCTTGTGGCAAAGATTCTGGTGTTTTGAAAGTGATCAAAGGTGATGGTAAAGTTGAAGATGTTCCTATAAAGGAGGTACTTTATGCGCCTGATATTGAAAGTAATCTTATATCGGTTAAGAAGCTGACCGAGAAGGGGTTACGAATAGTTTTTCATGGAAATATTTGTGAAATATATTTCAAAGAAGGTGTTTTAGCAACTGCTGTTTTAGAAAATGGTTTGTACAAACTGAATGTTCCAAAAGCAAAACAACGAACTTTAGTGGTAAGCCAAACAAAATGTATTCATGAATGGCATCGATGTTTCGGGCACCGTGATATTGATTGTATTAAAAGAATGTTGAAAGAAATATACAATGAAGTTCCTAAAAGTTGCAATTGTGCTAATCTTTGTGAGGTTTGTGTAAAAGGTAAATTATCTAGAAATCCATTCCCAAAGCTGTCAAGTCAACAATCGAACTCTGTGATGGATCTTATTCATAGTGACGTATGTGGACCAATGGATACTGCTACACCTAGTGGTAAAAGATACTTTGTCACTTTTATTGACGATTATAGTAAGTTCGTTACAATTTATTTGCTGAATTTTAAATCAGAAGTTCCTACAAAATTGAAAGAATACTGTGAAGTTATGAAATCCAAATTCAATAAATATCCTAAAATCATTCGATCTGATAATGGGGGTGAATATGTTAACTCAGAGGTAAATACGTTTTGTGAGAAACATGGTATAAGGCGAAAATTGACAGTACCCTACAATCCTGAACAAAATGGTGTAGCAGAAAGACGTAATAGATATTTGGTTGAAATGATTCGTTGCATGCTGATTGATGCTAGTATGCGTAAGTGTTATTGGGGAGAAGCTGCTGTTACGGCTGTATATATACAAAATCGTGTTTTAACAAGATCTACAAATTCAATTCCATTAGATATTTGGGAAGGTAAGCCTTCGTCATTAAGCAAGTTTTTGATTTTTGGATGTCAAGCTTTAGTTTATATACCTAAAGAAAAAAGAAAGAAGTTAGATGAAAAAGCACGACAGCTGACCTTTATTGGATATTCAGATCAGGTAAAGGCATTTCGATTTTTAGATAAAAATACAAATAAAGTCATAATGAGTAGAGATTATAAAATTATTGTATCTGATAATGGTTGTAATAATGTTTTAAATAAAAAGAATGAAATTTACATTGATCTTTTTGCAACTCCTGGAAAATTTTCAAAGACATGCCAAAATTATAATGAATTACTGAATAATGATGAAGATAACTTAAATGAACAATTATTACGTAATGACATAGTAATTCTAAGTGACGAAGAATTTTTCGATACTGAAATAGGTACAGAATCTCCGAAAACAATTACAGATGTGGAAGAGCCATCGAATGATATCCATGAATCTGTAGATGAAGTTTGTGATCCAAGGAATCAAAGTGGTGATGAACAACCGAGATTAAGAAGGTCCACAAGAACCACAAAAGGAAAAGTTCCAGAAAGATTTCGAATAAATGTAGTAACGGAATCTTTGGAACCAAAATCATACAAGGAAGTATTGAAAAGAGATGATAAGGAACAATGGCTGAAGGCAATGCAAGAAGAGTTATATTCTTTACAATGCAATAACACATGGGAATTGGTAACTATTCCGATTAGGCGTAAACCCATTGGTTTTAAGTGGGTTTTCAAATGAAGATGGTGCTGTGATAAAATATAAAGCTAGACTTGTTGCGCAAGGCTTTAATCAAAAATATGGTGTGGACTATGACGAAGTTTTTGCGCCAGTAGTTCGGCAAACAACTTTTCGTATGTTTTTAACAGTCGCTGGTAAAAATCAGATGATGGTCAAGCAGTATGATGTAAAGACAGCTTTTCTCTATGGCGAATTAAAGGAAGAAATATATATGAAACAACCGGTTGGTTTTGAAATTTCAAATGGAAAGTTCTGCAAACTGAAAAAGAGTATATATGGGTTAAAACAATCCGCACGTTGCTGGAATGAAAAGCTAATAAATGTTTTTGTTAATGTTGGTTTTAAAAGAGGTTTGGCGGATTCATGCATTTTAAGAATAAAGAAAGACGGTGAGTGGATTTATGTATTACTATATGTAGACGATATACTTGTTGCTACTAAATTACCTGTACATCAGAACTATATTTTACAACTATTTCAAGAGAATTTTGAAATATCCGATCTTGGAGAAGTCAATTTTTATTTAGGTATAAAAATCGAGAAGGGGAAAGACGGATTTTTCAGTATAAATCAAGAACACTATATTAAAAATCTTGTAAAAGATGCTGGTGTTGAGGATGCTAAAATCTCCAAAATTCCGATGGATACTGGTTATATTAAAGAAGAAACCCAAAGTGATTATTTGCCTAACAATGAAATTTATCATCATCTAATAGGAAGTTTGTTTTATCTCAGCGTTAATACAAGACCAGATATTGCAACGCCAGTTTCAATTTTGAGTAGAAAAGTAAGCAAGCCTACATATCGGGATTGGAATGAACTAAAGAGATTGATTAAATATTTAAAGGGTTCAATATCTTTAAAATTAATACTAACTTGCGATAATATGAAAGGATTATATGGGTTCGCTGATGCCGATTGGGCTCAGAATAAAACAGTTCGGAAATCGAATAGTGGATTTATCTTCAAGTACAATGGGTCATGTATATCTTGGTGTTGCAGAAAACAAGATTGTGTCTCGCTCTCATCAACAGAAGCAGAATATATTGCTTTATGTGAAGCTGCTCAAGAAGCAATATGGCTGCGAAGATTAATGAATGATTTTGAAATATACCAAACAAAGCCTGTAGTTATATATGAAGATAATCAAAGTTGCTTAAAATTGGTACAAAATGAGCGGTTTAGTCGACGGAGCAAACATATTGAAACGAAATATTATTTTATAAAAGATTTAAAAGATAAAGAAATTATAGACCTTGTGTATTGTCCGACAGAGTATATGGAAGCAGATATTTTAACAAAACCATTACATTCAATCAAGATTAAACAATTCAGGGAACTATTGGGTTTATTATCCAGTTAAATTGAGAAGGGGTGTTGGTATGACAATTTAACTTGTTAAAATGGAACAATATACAAATACTTTGTAACATGTTTTTTGTTTTTAAAATATTCTTTGTAAACTTCGTCAATGATAAATACTTCAATTAATATAATATTTTTTCTAATTGTTTCTAAAAACTAATTTTCTAAATAAATTAATTTTTTGGTTCGTAATATAAACAAACCTTTTGTATAAATAACGGTTTATTCATTTGAGCTGCGCTAACAATTTTTTCTTAGCATCTTATCTGTCTCAGTAAACTCTCCAAGAGGTTTTTGTCCATTTGATGAGCCCAGAAGAAAATGGTTTGGAGCAGAGAAACAAGCCAGCCGCCGTGAGCCGCTTAAGCCGCCGCCGCCGGTCAGTTTTGCCTCAGCCGCCGCCGACGATTTTTTTCAGCTCATTTCGGCTGGGAGTATCAATTTTCCAAAATAAAAAATTTTCTACTTCATCATTTCAGCAATTTTTCAAATTTTTAGCTTTTCAAATATGTTATTTATTTGTAACTGAAATATGTTGACATTTTTTTAAAAATATTGAAATTAAAAAAACATTTTTTTTGTATAAACATTTCCTTACTATTGTAATTTATTCTGAAAATGGGTTAGTGCTTAGTAAAATGAGATTCTTTTGTTTAAATTAACTGAGAAAGTTATCGTACTTTTTCTATACAATTAATTTCAGATGTTATAAGACAACTCGATGTTCTTGTTTCCACACTCATTAAGGTTAACATCAATTTTCTTATAAATGCAGAGATTCCATGTTTATAAAAAAATTTATAACTTTAGCAATTTTAAAGCCATTAAAATAAAAAAACATCATTTTACTCTGAATTAAACCCAGTTTAAGAATGAATTAGATAAAAATTAATTTTTTTATACAAAATGTTGCAATTAAAAGCCGTCGAAATAAAAAAAATTAGGAAAATCAGTTTTATTTGAAAATATTTTCACACAAATTTGTTGAACATATAAACATATGTACACCTACAAAAAAATTTTGTTGTCCCAACCGAATTTGGTTCCAATCGAATCTTTCGGTTGCTGCAAACGATAAATCGGTTATCACAGCCCTATTTCTGTTGTTCCAACTGAAATAGGGTTGTTGCAACCCAAATAGGGTTGTGATAAACGAAATAGGGTTGAAACAACTGAATTTTCGGTTGCAGCAACCGAACGATTCGTTTGGAACCAAATTCGGTTGGGACTACAAATTTTTTTTGAAGGTGTATATATTTGGAAAGCCCAACTATCACTCCTTCTAGGTCTGTTCAAAAACTAAAAATTGTAAATTTTATCGATGAATTTAACTTTAAATTTTTTTAAATTTAATTATTCTAACTTTTTTGTACAACTTTCTGCGGCTACGTTTTGGAAAAAAACCTTAAACATCTTTAAATTACAAGTATAACGTTCTATCCAGCCGATCAAGCCGCCGCCGCCGCCGCCGCCGCCGCCGCCGATTATTTTGGTCGGCTTGTTTCTCTGGTTTGGAGTTAGTGCTTCGTCTGTTGAAGACTCTGAAAAATCGAACTGTTTTTTAATTTTTTTAAATTAAATACTATGTACTATGATCTAGAATTTGCCATACCTTTGTAAATAAGAACTAATACAAAAATATTAAAAAGCTACGATAAAGTCTAAGATAAAATGGCTTTAGACCTTTGATAACGATAAATGGTTAAAGTTCATTTCAAAATAGTAACTATTCACGTGGCTCAATCATGGCTTCAATTATAAAAAGATAGAAACAATTAATTCATTGTAGAAATATTCTCAAGAATTAAAATTTTTTTTAAGAAATCAGGAATTATCAAATTAAAGAATGGGTTGGGTACCAACTTTAAGCATGATTTCAGAAGCTTTAAAGTGATATATTAACCAGTCTAAAATAATACAAAAGTTAGACCCAATTATGTAAAAGTTTTTAACAAATTTGATAACTGAATACCAATTTAAGCTATACAAAGTATTCCAAGTTATAGCAAGTTTGATACAATTCAAATAGAGTGCGGAAATTTCAATTTTCAGCCGATAGTTTCTAAATTATTTAATATGAACTTTTTTAGGCATCTTTGTTGGAGGTCAAATACGTATAAAATATTAAAGCTTTTTATGAAAAATGTAACTCATAATTTTCCGTTCGACTTTATATTGTCTTTTATACCTAAAGCGTTGATCATAAAATCTTTAACCTTGCACTGCGGAGAGCAAAAACGTGCAACACGTGGTGTATGGCCAAACCAAAAGGGGTTAAAAAATATTTTTTGTGAAAATTTAAAAATAAATTGTGACCCGATATGTTTGTTTTTTAAATAATTTTTTTCAAATTTAAAAAAATCAGAATTCCCCCCCCCCCCCCCCCCCCAGAGACTTGAGCTGGAGCCGCCACTAAAAATACGGACAGGCTTTATCAATTAACTTCGACTAAGTTGTATTAATTATGTGCGTTCCCGTAGGTTACCGCGGGTACCCCCAAAACAACCCAAACAACAACAACAACGCATTTTTGAGTACGGGAACGCTTTTGGGCTACTTTGGGTAACCGGGGTAAAGTACTAAAACAGACATATTGATTATATGTTATTGTCAGATTGGCTCTATTTGATAATTGTTCAACATTTATCGAATTTCTTATTTTTACGAATTTTAGGAGAGTAACTGAAATTATTTTTGTTCCTTTTTTAAATAAAATTATTAAAGTGCTTATGGATAATAATTAGAAAAGCTTATAATACGTTTATAAAATAAATTTTGTATGAAAAATTTGTTTTATAAGACATTTAAAAATTGGAAAAATGATTATGCATATGATCCTAAAAATACAACAAAATTTGTACGATATTTTACACACAAATTTGTTAAATTTTTAAATTTTATTCGATTAATCAGTTAAAAAAACCGAATAATTATTTGCACCATTAATCGATTAAAATAAAAAGTCGCTTCACCCTCTAACCGGCAAGCAGGGTATATTAAATTGACCACAAATGTGTATTCTATAATAAGAAATTAAGCTTTTTCAATAAATAAAACGAAATTTATTAAGTTTTTTGTGAAGGATTTTTTTGTATACAGTGTACGGGTTGGAAGCGAGAAATATTCAACAATAAAATTTCGTAAAATTTCGAAAAATAAATATATTAAATCAAACAAAATTTCCATAAATCTTAAAAACATTTAAATTGACTGAAACAATTGATAATGACCATAAAGTTAGATTGAAGCTTAAGCTATTCGGAAAATACCTTACTTTGTTCCCAGGATACACGGGATTCCATAAGGATACCTTTAAAGGAAATCGCCTTAACTTGAAAAAAATGAGCAGATTTTTCTGAAATTTAATAAAAAGAATATATTCGGTATAAGTAGCAAAGCTTATAAGTTTGAATAATATATATTGAAGTTGAGGTGCGTTTTTGCTTAATTTCGCCTTTTTCGAAAAAAGAAAATCGCTACATCCTCTTGCAGCACAAAAAATGTAATTGTTTTGCTGTAATAACATCTTGGCAAGGGGAATATTTATGATTAAACATATTAATTTTAATGCGCTAGTTTTGGGGATTCACTCTTAACCTATTTTAGTTCATATCGCCTAAAGTAGAAGAACTTATTGTTTGTTTTTCGTGAGGAACACATGGTACAAATTTCATTGCAAAAAAGCTTAGGTCGGTTAGATGATTAATGGAATACCCTAATTTTTAACACTTTAAATTAAAAATATTCGAATTTTTTAATTGTATATACCGGTAGGTACCGGGATTGCTGTTTCGATAAGGGTATACCGTTACCGAAACATGCTTAAATACCCTTACCTTTACCGTTAACGAAACAAATGAAATTCGTTATCATTACCTTTACCGTTATTTGTTTAGGTAACCAAACTTGCGAAAACTACATTAGCTGATGCAGAAAATCATGGGATATTGTATAACAACCAAAACAGATATTTGGGAAAAACTCCATTTTTTTACTTCTTTGCATGGCGATTTGTCTGAAATATATACAAAATTTAAAATTATTCTTATATAACAGGAATGCACTCTCAAAAAGAAAAAGTTTGATACCCATATTGCCCATGTTAAACAGCTGATAAAAAAATTTACCCAAATTTACACGAAAAAGTCTGGGCTTCTTCGTGCAAGAAGAACAAGAATATTACTCTCTCATGACGGCTCTCATTTACCCAATTGTGGAGTAAGAAAACGCTTTTTGGTAAAATTGGGATCCCGCGGGATCCCAATGTTGAGTACCCGAACACACCTATTGTTTTTACAATATAAGGTTTGTTCCACGTAATTCTGGGTAAAGTCTGGTAAAATGAGAGTAAATAAATAATTATCTCAAAAAATGGTAAAATTGCTCACAATACCGGGAACGCACAAAACCACATTTCAAGCCCAAAAATTAACGTCAAGTTATTCATAAACAAAAGCTATTTTTAAGAATAAAATATCGAAGGGAATAAAGAAAAAATGTTAGAACGTGGTATTTGTTAACGATATTAATTATTGCTTACAAGTTTTGTTAATATTTTAATTATTTTTACAAATTTAAAACAGCTGTTTTATAAACAACTAGTGATTTGACAGTTTTACCATTTTACCCGAAAAAAGGTACGGGTAACTTTTGGTAAAAAGTAGTGTTTCCAATTCGGTTAATCGATTAACCGATTCCTCGATTAATTGCCTCTATTTCGGTTAATGTCGAAACAAATAATTTAAAACTCAAATAATTATTCGATCCGAATAATTGGTTAAAACAGGTCGATTAACCGGTTATAATTTTAATATGGAATTTTTCTCTTATTTTTTTCCCAAAACTTCATAATTTTCTTAACTTTGGCTAAAAAATTTCAAGAAAAGCTTAGAATAAACATAAAATTACTAAAATACCACCAATTTCTTTTAAAATTGAGTGAAAGATGTCGTTAAGCCTTTAGATACCTTTTTAAGCAAAATAAAGGTATTTCTAAAACTACCCAAAATACACGAAGGGTCTGGCTGGATCAGCGTCGAAGTGCTTTATAGGCTTTAATCAATATAGTAGGCGATTTTTGATTCTGTTCTTTTAAAAATTAAAGCTAATGTAAATTCTATTTCCATGTCCTTCAAGGCAAGGTTGCATTTTTTCAAATATGTGTCCGATAACTGTCAACTGACATCTTAATTCTGTAGAAATCTACCTTTTCTCACCTCTCCAAAGAAAGTATAATCGATTTAAAACCACATCAATTCTACATCATATCCAACTACACCATTTTCAGTTTTATTTCAAAATTGTTTAAAAATGTATTAAAATTATCCAAATATATTTTAAAATTGTTTAAAAAGTTTCAAAATTGTCTAAAAGGATCCAGAAATTTTTTAATTCTTTCAAAAATGTTTTAAAATTGTCCAAAATCACTCAAAATTGTTCAAAAATGTTTTAGAATTATCCAAAAATCTGTCTTAAAAAATTAAAATTGTCTAAAAAACTTTGATATTTGTCCGATTGCATTTCAAAATTGTACAAAATGTATTTTAAAATTTTCAAAATGTATTTCAAAATTACAAATATATTTTAATAGTTTGACTCTAGATCGTAAATTAATATCACTTTCTGTTTAAATTATTTTCAAATCAAAGAAAGATTTGAAAATAATTTAAACAGAAAGTGATATTAATTTATGATCTAGAGTCAAACTAAAAAAGAACTTTTAATTACTTAAAAATAAGAGAACAACTAAATATTCCCCCATTCATATTTTAATATATTTTATTTGTATTTAAGAAAATTATATTTGAGTTTTAAAATTGTTCAAATACATTTCAAAATTATTCACTTGCATTTAAAAATTTTAAATCTGTATTTCGGAATTGTAAAATTGCATTCAAAATAATTCCATTTGTATTTCAAAATTCTCCAAATGTATTTCAGAAATTTCCGAATGTATTTAAAATAGAGTCTTTTTGTATTCCAAAATTTTCCAAATGTATTTAATAAAATTCCAATTGCATTTCAAATTTTTCCAAATGTATTTCAGAAATTTCTACTTTTATTTTAAAAGCTTTTTTACAAACATACATGTTTTCTCTTTCATACTCAAAATTTTATAGGAATTATTATGTCTGTTCCCGTACTTTACCGAAGTTACACAAACGTTACCCGTACGTTACCGCGGGTACCCGCGGGAACCCAAAACAGCCCAAACAACAACAATTTACACGCAATTTTGAGTACGGGAACGCCTTTGGGCTAGTTTGTGTAACTTCGGTAAAGTACGGGAACAGACATATTATGAGACTTAAGAGAAAGAGAAAGCATGTATGTTTGAAAAAATGCTTTTAAAATAAAAATAAAAAAGAAATTTCTGAAATACATTTGGAAAAATTTGGAATTTTATTAAATACATAAATACAGAAGGGAATGTTAGCTCAAACTTTGGATAATTTTGTTTATTGTCAATGGCCCTTAAAAACGGAAAAAAGACTGAGAAATTCAACAATTGTTTATGATATTCTTTAGTGTACTATTTTTATTTAACTAATATTTTACTCAAATGGAACAAAAATTTTTTTATTTCTTCAGGGGAGGAGGAAGAACTTTGGATAATAATTTTTTTAAATGCAATATTATATTTATTGTAGTATTGATTAAATATGCATTCAAGGAAATTTTGTATCCAAAGTATTACAGATTAAAAATAAATTCCTAAGAAGTAAAAAATCTACCTTGAGTTTTGCTATTTTTAACTTACTAATTTTTAGAAAAAAATCTCCTAGTTTCAGCAGTTTTTTTTGCCAATTTTAACTAATTTTTAATAGCTTCAGCAGCTATATTTTACATAAATTTTTCTATTAGTATAAGAAATGTTTCAATTTAGATAATCTCAGATTCCGAAACTTTCAACCTTAGGGTACATTTACACGCGAGAGAAAACTGCTAGGGATGGAGCAAAAACACTCCAAAATAGCTAAACTCATTCAAAATAGAGCTAATTAGGGGTCAAAAATTATCTCAAGCATTTTCTCTCTAGTGTAGATGTGCTTTTTTAATTTGAAATTTTTTGTTTAAATACATCGTGTTCATGTTTCATGTTGATATTTAACAAAAACAGGAAGCTGTTAGTGTTTTTGTTGGTAAAAAGTTAAGGAAATACATTAATTTTGTTTTAAACGATTAATCGATTAATCGCCAATTTTCGCGAATAACCGACCCGAATAACCGGTTAATCAGTTTTAGTGATTTTTCGAATAATGCAGTAACCGGTTAACCGCCTATGTCGAATAATTGGAAACAGTAGTAAACAGATAAGCAAATTATTCTCTCATCAACGCCCTCATTTACCCAATTTTTAACAATGAAACGCTTTTTGGTAAGATTGGGTTACAGTGGTTATCCGCAGTAACGTACGTGGAACAAACCTATCAGCACTGAAATTTTTTTGTTATTATTGTAATATTTTTTTGTACATTTAATAAAAATTAAAAAATATTTGCGATTTGCAGAAATTTGCAAAATCTAGGTAATACACTGAACATTCTATAAATGTCACCTACAGGAATCAATTTCTTAAAAAAAAAAAAAAAACATAAAATATAAAATATATGAGCACTTCTAAAATTTCCGAACAGCTACTTTTGGCCTTACGTTTTTGTAAAGATTAACAGAAAAATAATTAACGTTTTGAATTTAATTTTCCGACGTTTTTGGAGGTTGACACTTATAGAATTATGACACTTAAAGCATATGACAATTATTGAACTTTTAGTGTATATGTATATAGGGGTCAAATTAAAATTATTTGATTTTTTTTAATCGGGAAACAAAAACAATTGTTTACTGTAAAAATACTGTTTTGGTAGTAAGCAACTGTTACAAAATTACATTACTTTACTAAAAAAAACGAAATTAAAAGGCGTTACCATTGCAAAAAATTTTATGAACATATTTCTTTAGTACACGGACAGATCCAGTTAAAGCATGCGAGCGACATGCATAGAGCCTGGTTGCAGTCTAGCGTTTGTGTAGTTACTTGAGTATTAGCCCTGTATATTGAGTTGCTCAATAGAGCTTGTATAGTTGTGTGTGCTATTGTACATTGTGTATGTAAATAAAGTGTTAATTAAATAAGCTGAATATCAAACAAAAGTGTGTGTGGTTATTTTGTTTGCAATAGAAAAGAACCTGGTTTATGAAGGAAATAAACCAACATTTTCAAAAGATAACAATATGTATTCTATTCCTAACAAAATTTTTCATTAAATGTTATTTTTTGAAAAATAAATGTAATTTTGAAATTACAATTGCTTCTCTTTTTTAAGGGAAGCAGCCCTCAGGGAATTTTTCCTATTAATTTGCGTGTTGCTTTCTTTGAAAAGGTGATAGAGAAGAAATGAAAGGTGGTGGAAGATGAAGGTCTTGAAATGACAACACTGTAATTGCACGAGATGTTTAATCTTAGAACAGTTGTGGCGCATTATCTGATAGTGAGTTGGCGAACTTTGTTGAAGCTTTTTAGTTCAAAACCCTGCTATATTACTTTGAATGAGGACGCTGCGATATGTATATTTTTCCAAATTGATATTGCCGTCGCTGGAAATCGAACGCGCAACCTTATGTGTAACAGTCATTACACCACAACTTTTGAATTTTTTTTTTAAATTTTAAATACAATTGTGATTTTTTTAATTACAATTTCGATTAGTTTTTGAAATTACATTTATTTTTAGAATTTGTGGTTTTCGTTTTTAGATTTTGTTTTTAAACGGTAAACTTTGTCATGTTATCGATTACATATCGATTTATAATCAATATTAAAAACTTTTGTTTTAAATAGTTCCGAACTTACCATTGGTATACGAAATATAGTTTTATCCTCTCCACTGACTACAACTAAACCCGGACAACGACCTCGATACTTTTTCGTGTTGCGATATTCAGCCGCAACAAAAAGAGAATTTAAACTTATAGAAAAAAACGATTCTTGTATTATTTCCGAATGGATATTTTGATATTCTCGTGCTTTAAGTAATGGCAATTTACCCTGAAATTATAACGTAGCTATATTATTTAAATTAAATATACATTGGTTACCTTTAAAATATCTGACCAAAAAACTTCAATTAAAGCAGCACCCGGTTTCGATTGAAATGGACCCCGTAAAAATGGAGTGAATTGTAAAATTCGAACATTGCCACCATAATCACCCAGTATTAATTGCGAATCGGTTTCACTTTTGGAATGGAAACTATAAGCCATGCGGCAGACAGCATAAGGCATACTGCGTATAACAATGCGAAGAGTAAATGTTGATGCAACAGTTTCATGAAAACGTAATTCTCGTTCCGTGGATGAAGTACAAACTATGCTAACATCAGATAAAGCTTGAATGCATAAAATCCAGGTGGGCATTTTTAAATGTGCTACAAGATATGATAAGATGAAGTAATTTTACGTTTATTTTGGTTTTTGATTAGAAACTTACAACTTTCAGATGTGCCAGTGCGTAGTGGATCTAGCTGTGGTGTCCAAAATCGTATTTGTCCCTCCTTACTTGCCGTTATCCATATACCAGTATTTTCTGGTGTATCGTTAATGACTAAATTTTGTATTTTAGATTTTTCATCTTCTACTTCTTCATTGACATCCTCCTCATCACCAATGCTATCCTTGTTTTCTTTCACATCAGAATCAACCAATAAATCCGAAACACTTTTCAAAAGACTAATTCCACATACTGCCGATCTATGTTCTGATTTCTTAATTGTTGGTGGCGTCGAAATCGGTAATATCAATGCTTCCTTTTGACTGGAAGGATCATCTTCCTGAAATCCAAATATTAAATAGGAAACAAATTCATTCCAATCACATTTAAAATCTCGATTTTGATTGATTTTCAAAAATAATCGATTGTATTCCACATCGTTAAATTTGATATTGAGATTTTCCAATTCCTCGCGTAATTCCAAATAAGAAAGTTTTCGTTTCTCCAAAAAACGTTCATGTAAAAATTCAATTTCTTCCGAATTTAACCACTCGTGTAAACGTTCCGGTCTTTCGATATTTCCTATTGATATCCCTGAGGATAATGTTTGGTATTCGATAGTTTGATCTAAATGAGAACCCGAATCATATTCGAAGTTGTCCATTATTCAAGTTGAAATAATTTACTGAAGTATTTTTTGTTTTTATTTCAATAAATAAATCAAAAAGGGGAAAATTATTATAGACGTTTTAAAAGAAAATTGTAATTGTAGAAAAAATAGTTTGTTATCGATTACTGTATGAAGCCTAGAACACTGCTATGTTGCCCCAGAATACGAGCCGCTCTGAGAAAAAATAGCGCCCGAAATAACGATCATTGACCACATTTGACTCTACGAACTTAAAAATTGACTGCAAACTTAAAACATCGGCCGATTCGCAATTAATACTGGGTGATTATGGTGGCAATGTTCGAATTTTATAAAATATTCATTTGAAAATAATACAACAATCATTGTTTTCTATACGTTTGAATTCTCCTTTTGATCGGCCAAATATGGCAATACCAAAAAGTTTCGGGGTCGTTGGTCAAAGCCAGACCTGGTTGTTGTTGTTGATTTCCATTTTATTGATCTTTTCACGCACACACTTTCAATGTTATTTCCAGAGACTTTCATTTAATTTCAGGGACTTTTTTATGCAATTTAATGAAAAATATGCAATAAAAATCATAAAATATGCAAAAAATATGCAAAAATATGCACTTAAATTCAAAATATGCAATAACAAATCGATGCCATTTTGTTGCAAATTTTTTGGCTCGGAAAAGTATTTTGTCAAAATCAAATTTGGATTAACGACTACAAACATGCATTTGCATGAAAGTCGCTGCCCTGGTTATTACAAAAATATAAATCCCTTCCTTTAAAAAATTACAAAATTAATCAGATTTTAAAATAAAACAAAGTTTACAGTTATTATTTTTTATTGTGCAATCATTTATATGCTTTTTGAATGTACATACCAACAAAAAAATACCAATTTTAAAAAACTAACATTTCAATATTGGCTACACACTTTTGAATTTTTAAATTTCTTTGAAACACTTTCAGTTCTGGGTACACAGACTTCAAATTAATTTGTAAACGAACTAAAATTGATCAAAAATATTGAAAATCTATGAGGCACATAAAAATTCGTAAAGGGAATACACTGTAATCTGTGGAATACACGTTCAATATTATTGATCAAGTTTTCAAAAGTCAACGAATCAGAACATTTTATTTTTATACTGAATTTAGACTGAGCAAAAACTACCTAGTTTTTGTACAAAACTAGTTTTTGCTTTTTTTTTATATATGCGATTTGACAAGTTAAAAACTACAAGAGCCAAAAAAACAGGTAGTTTTTGCTCAGGTATAAATGTAGTATTGATCTAAATGCAGTATTAAACACTTTGTTCTGATTGGTTGATTTTTGGAAACTTGTTCAATAATATTGAACGTGTATGGTTGCCTTAACTAATATTGAAAAGTTTGTGGGCATTGTTGAAAACATTTCTTTTTTGAAAGTTGTTATTTGTCAATTATTTTAATTTTTACCATAAAAAAATACATTTGTCGTTAAAATATATAAAATTAAATTCAAAAAAGCATAAAATTAATTGATGTGCAAAAATATCCAAAATAAACGTGGTTTCCCTCTGAAATGAAATTAAAAAGTGCTATATTTTACGCGAATTGTAAGATATTGAACAATTAAAAATTGAATTTAAATAATTTTTAATGGACTCAGCAATGGTATTGAAAATATGTGCCCGGTTTAATACGTTGGAGTAGTTTTCATTTTATTTCAACTAGTGTTTCCAATTATTCGACATAGGCGGTTAACCGGTTAATGCATTATTCGAAAAATCACTAAAATGGATTAACCGGTTATTCGGGTCGGTTATTCGAGAAAATTGGCGGTTAATCGATTAATCGTTTAATGCTAAATTTATGTATTTCATTAACTTTTTATTAATTAAAACACAAAACGCTGACTCTTTTCATTAAATATTAACGTCATATATGAATACGATGTATTTAATAAAAAAGTTTTCATATTCGAAGGTTGAAAAGTTTCGGGATCTGAGATTTTTTTAAAAAAAGGTCTGTAAATATGTTGCTAAATTTTCGTTGAAGATGGCAGAAAGAACTGCTGAAACTAACAAAATATTAGTAAGTTAAGAACAGCAAACCTAAAACTGTTACATATCGATTACTTAACGTAGATTTTTTATTTATAAAAAAATTTAAAAATCTGAAAAGCTTAGATACAAAATTTCTTTTGATTTTTAATCTCAGTATTGACTTTAAAATTTAATATTGCATTTAACTTTTTCAGACCCAACTAGCTTGCAAAAATGTATTCATATTATAACTTTAATGTAAAATGGTACTACAACTATTAAAATTTCCTGGTGTCAATTCATATTTTATGAAATATAATTTAGCTAAAAGTATAACTGAAATTTTTTATCTAATTAAACCTATTAGTATTGAAAATATTTATAGTTTTAAGAGAAAACATCACATCTCACAATCGTGTATGCTGGGTCTGAAAGGGTTAAAGAAATGCTATACCTAAAGTTTTTTAAATTTTAATAAGATTCTTCCTACAGCTACGAAATTTTCATTAAAGGCATCGATAAAAAAATTTGAGTTCTCTTTGAGATTAATTTCAGTTAATTGAGAATACCAATTTACTTTGTTTCTCAGTATCTTTTTCGTTACTAAGGCCATTAACAGTAAAAAAAAATAACCTAAAGTTTGAGCGTACTTACTCTGACATAATTTTATCGGACGAGCTGTAAACAAAATTTTCAATAAGCTAATGAAGTTTTTTTCAAAAAGTAAAAGCCAAATTTATTAAATTTTATGAAAAAGCTTCACAATTTTTATGAATCTTTTTCTAAAAAAAACTTTTTTGGGTGTATGACATTTTTAATAAATAATATGAAATTTTTCATAAAATTTTATGAAAAATTGCATCAATTCAATTAAGTTTCAATAGACGAATTCCAGCGAAACTTAATTGAATCAGTGTATAAATTCATCAATAGCATATAGACAATTCACTGAGTGTGCAGTTACAGAAGTCAAATTCTATATAAATTAAAATTTTTTAACTTTAGGTTATTTGTTTAATTCGAATTTAAATTCATTGAAATTGGTTCGGGTTCAATGTTGCTCTAGTGGAACATGTTTTAGAATTGATGTGGTTTTTAACCGATGTGTATGTACACTTTCTTAAGAAAAATAAGAAAAGTTAAAGTTCTTACAGAATTAACATGTTAATTGTGTAACAGTTTTAAAACAAATGCAGACTTGTCTTAAAGGACATGGAGATATAATTTATATTAGTTTAAATTTTTAAAAGAATTGAAACAGTAATGCAAAATTGTCTATTTTATTTCATAAAGCATCCTCCAGCCAGTCGTGTATTTCGTGAAGTTTTAAAAAACACCTTCATTTTGGCCTTTTGCTATGTTCTTAAGGCTTTTTTACAAATAGAAGCTTTGATACATATTTTTTTTAAAACATTTGCGCAAAATTTTATTAAAAATTGGGAGTCTGATGGTACAATGTCGACTTGTTTGCGGTTGCTCGAAAAAGGTATTTAAAGGCTTAAGGACCTATTTCACACGATTTTTAAAGAATTTGATTCTATTTTAGTTAGTATTTGTTTTTTCTAAGCTTTTCTGTTAATTTTTTAGCCCAGATTAAGAAAATTGTGAAGTTTTGTGAAAAAATTAAGGAAAAATTCCATATTAAAAATGTAACCGGTTAATCGACCAATTTTAACCGATTATTCGGGTCGAATAATTATTTGAGTTTTAAATTATTTGTTTCGACATTAACCGAAATAGAGGCGATTAATCGAGGAATCGGTTAATCGATTAACCGAATTGGAAACACTAATTTCAACTCAAAATACAGTAGTCGCTCGGTTATATGCACTAATTCAAACAGAGCCTGTTCACTAAATGGAGAAGTTCACATAACCGAGAGAATATAAAATAAGTAATTTCAAATGATTTTTATTACATTAAGTTTTTATTTTTAATAAGTTTTTTAATAATTAATGTACATGAAAGTAGTCGGTTATATTTTTTTGTACTTTTTTGCTTCAAGGGATTTCTGTAGTGCCTTGTCCCTGCATTTTCGCAATGCCAAAATATTAATATCAGATATATTATTTTCACTCCAAGCAATAACTTTATTGAATGCTTCTATTGCCTCCGTTGTGCTAAATTCAGCTGTTGTTACGATACACTGCTCTTGATCATCATCTTCAAATTCGCTATCTATATTTTCGCTACCAATGTCTTGATTCCACGTCTGAATCTCTTCCCGTGAAAGCTGTTCACATAATAGAGATAGGATGTGTTCACTCTTTAGAACCTCCTGTGTTTAAATTTTGTTGTTCACTATTCTGGAAGTTTACATAACTGGATATTCATATAACCGAGCGGCTACTGTACTCGTAAAGCCGTAGAAATGTTTTCTATGGTTGTATCAACGAGCATATAATTAAAAGAGGTATCAACTCTCCCAACCTCTGTTAACCCATATTATCCAAGCGTCGTCATATGAAAAGGCCTCTTTTTAAATGTGCATAATACCGTTACTTTAAACATGGAAGGACTTCTGTTAAGAGTTTTGTAAACAAAAAATGTCAAATATTCATTCTGTGTTTATTTTATTTACTTTGGTTATTGCTTCTGCGTTCCCGTACGTTACCGCGGGTACCCGCGGGAACCCAAAACAGCCCAAACAACAACACGCAATTTTGAGTACGGGAACGCCTTTGGGCGAGTTTGGGTAACTGCGGTAAAGTACGGGAACAGACATAATGAATGACCGAATGAATCACGAAAATTCCAAAACTGCAAAAATTATGATATTTTTCAATAAAAAAGAAAAAATTGAAATACAATACTAGGGCAAGGAATTCCATGCAAATGCATGTTTCTTCTCGATAGTCCAAAACAAATATGGACTAAATATTTATTCGAATTATCAAATTTAGAACAAAATGGCATCGATTTGTAGTTGCATTTTCTGTCAAAAATGCATGGTTTTGCATATTTGGTGCCTTTTTAATGCATATTTTGTGCTTTTTAATGCATATTTGTGTATATTTTTCATTTTTAGGAGCATTTTTTATTTTGAAAAAAATATAAAAAATTGATACGTTTTCATATTTTGATTCAATCAAAATAAACGTTCTTAAAAACTTAATTGACCTATGGAAGATCTTCGAGTTCTGTGTCTGTTTGCAAAATAACTAACTTAAATATATTTTTAAGTTTTAAAGTGCATTATTTTTGCAAAAATAATAGTTTTTAGTGCATATTTCTTATATTTTTAATGCATATTTTTTTTTTAGCCGCATATTTTCCATTTTTAAGTGCATGAAATTCCTTGCCCTATTTATTACTTTAATATATTTTTCTTGTTTGGTTTCTCTAAATGCCAACTAAATTTGCTCCATATTGGTAAAACTACAATAAATTATATAATTTAATGAATTTGGGTATCGTCATATGACGACGCTAGGAGAATATGTGTACAAAACGTACAAAATTTTTTTTTTTTTTAATATAGTCATTTTGGGCTGTCTTTGACAAGGTTTGGAGCTTCGTACCTTACCTCATTATGGAATCTACCAAGATCGACAAGAAACTAGCCTTAAACTTCCCGTAGTAGATACTTTACATTATGAAAAGCAAAGACAATGCCCAGGCCTTGATATTAAATCAATAGTTGGGACAGAGTGTTCCAAATGTGATGCTGGATCTTCTTTTTATATATGCCACTTGCGAGAGTTATAATTCTTATTTTCTCTCGCTATTCAATGATTATTTAAGAAGTTGAAGTATATTTGAATTTATTTTGGAAAATAATGCTAATTTCCTACACCTTCAATGGAAAAATGTAGTTTTTAATAAATATTATTCTTAAAATTTTTTGGATTTTTTTTGTAACAATTGTACACATATTCTCCTAGCGTCGTCATACGACGACAGGCAATAACTACGGATCTATATAAGGGAAAATAATTTCAACTTCAGTTTCGTGTTCCTAGGGCCCTCAGTAGCAAATCATGTAAGTTTCAAACAAGTGGCACAATTATTTAATTCAGGAGAATATGGGTTAAATAACTCTCTTCCAAGGTTGGTTACCGTTATCGTTATAATACCGTTATCGCTAAAATACCGTTTCAAATTGAATACCGTTACCGTTATCGATACCTCTAAAAAAAATTCAAAATACCGTTATCGTTACCGATACCGTTATTTTTATGGGTAGTTACCGGTATTTTACCGGTATTTATTATTTTATATAAAAATTAAAATTTTTTTATTTTTTATTTTATAATCTTGAGTGTTTTTTTACAAAAACAATTTATAGATAATAATATTACTTATTAAAACTACCAATATTGAATTTATAGCTTAAAATCTGTATTTTCAGTACTTAAAATTAAAAATATGCCATGTTTTTACTTGTTTCTATGTTTTTAACATAATTTTTAATACCGGTACGTACCGGTATTGCTGTATACCGTTACCGAAACAGTCTTAAATACCGTTACCTTTACCGTTACCTAAACAAATGAAATCCGTTACCGTTACCCTTACCGTTATTCGTTTCGGTAACCAACCTTGCTCTCTTTTTAATTTGTATATTTCGAAATTTTTATTTTTTAGTTTTACCGGTTGGGTGTGATTTTCGATTGAAAATTAACAAAACTATTAGAGATGGAACTTTGAAAAGCCTACTTAAATTCAATTTATTTTTGTTTTTTAAAGAAATTTCTATCAATTTAGGGTGGGTGCGAACTGGCTAAACTAAATTTAAACTAAATTCAGGTTTACAAGTTTCATTGAAATTAGGAAATTTTTTTTTCGAAGAAATTTCAAACCCTTTTGTTATTTTTTATTTAGTTTAGAAGAAATTTAGCCATCTCGAACAGGGCCTTAATATTGAAATAACAGGACTAAAGCTTAAAAATCTAAATTTATTTTAAAAAAATATATTAAAGTATTTATATAAAGAAAAACAAAATATAATTATACACAGCGTGCTATTAAATCATTGATACCATTACTACGATCGCCGTATTCGCCGCCACGCTTAAAAGATACCGACACTTTATTCTTCCAACCTTCACGTGGGCTAGAAAGCTGTAAATAACAAAATATTAGTTTTCGCTACATATAAACAAACAAAAAGACAATAAACTTACTAAAAATGCACACATAAATTCACTAACAGCTTGAAAATGTGTACCCACTGTAAATATCTCATGAATAATATCTTCCAAACAAATAATACCCTTATCGCCCAATTGCTCTTCAATCATCGTATTCGATTGTATGGGTGTTTTTTTGCCATTGATACGAGCAAAACCTTTTTTAAATACCAATTCACGTATGGTACCAATATTGGGATAACCATAGACAACAAATGGTTCTATCACCTTTAGTAGTATTTGATTTTCTTTATTATTCTCCAAGAATACCGCATTATGTCGCAAACTTAATTTTAAAGCCTTCATTATCTTGTTGGTAGTTTCATCAAATATTTTCTTACCAGCATGCCTCATAACCAACAGTAGTTTTTGATTTGTTTTCTCTGCATCATTTGTTTTGAGGATGTTACTATGTAGCACGGTATGTTTAATACGATTGGCTGTTCGTTCTGCCTTAATGTAGTTCATAACAAAGGATTCAGCTCTACGGAATTTATGATGCTGCTTTGCTTTAGCTACACGTTCGGTTTTAAGCTTCTTCTTTTGTTCCAAAGTGGCCTTATCCTGCAAGATGCGGCGTTTACGATGAGCGAGTACTGATACAGTTTTGCCAGGTAATTTATTGGGTACTGCATATCTGTGAAAGCAGTGGAATATTTTGAATATACCCTTCATTTGTGCCCTTAAATTAATACTTACTTTTCCATTTTTTTTTATTATTTAGTTTGCAATTATTCACTAAACACTTTCAAATAGGAACACGTGCGACTGGTGTTTTATACTAATGAAATACAAAAAATAAAAACAGTGTTGCAAAAATAGATTTCTTAGATTAGAAATTAATCACAACTGGGTCGATTGTCGACCGACGACGACAAAAGTAGTCACAATTAATTTAAATTTAGCGATAATCTACCGTCGACATTTGTTGACGTTTAGAAAAGGGGAAAGCAAAACAAGAATATGGTTGTATTTGTTTCGCCACAATTCTTCATCAATTCAATTGGTTTTACATTTATTCTTGTTGTTTTACATTTCATTGTATTTAATTTTGCTTTTTTGCGGTGCATTATGTATTTTTATTTTCAATTATATTTCTTCTGACAAAAAAATAAATTTTTGGTAAACAAAGTACGAATTTTTGCAACTCTAATGGGAACTTCTACAGTTGTGATTAATCTCTTATTTTCATGACGACACTAACCTAGTGGTTCAAATGCAGTGAAATGTGCAAAGAAATTTGAAAATAACACAAAACAACAACAACGAAAATAATTTTGTTGTTGCTTTGTGTGTTACCTAGTGTCTTGACATGCAATAAAATGATAGCAAGCAATTATCAAAATGCTCTCATCTCAAGTGAAGACACTCAATTTCAATTTTATTGCAATATCGTGATATCGCTGACATGCCATCGGATCTTGCAATGATGCCAGAGATAAAATGTCACTTTTAGTTTTCATTTTAATTTTGTAATAGAAAAACAACAACAAATTTGGTAAAAAGGAATGGAAAGGTGTTAATTTTTTTATTATTTGTCGGTAAACATTAATGTTTCATAAAATTTGGTGTTTTTCGAAGAAAAATCTATGATATTTCTTATCCATGAAATGGTCAAGTGTTCTCCACGACTCTGCAATTGATATAATTTTGACGTTTCACTGCAATGGTTTTGACATTTCATATCATATAATTTATTGCATTTGAAGACACTAGGTTATTTTAAAATTTTTTTGCACATTTCATTGCATTTGAAGACACTAGGTAACACATTAAAAATATTTAATTGTTGCCATATTTTTAACTAATTAAGGGTTGCCATTAGAACAGAGTTGTAGACATTCGTATTTGAGCTGCAAAAATTCGTACTTTGTTTACAAAAAATTTATTTTTTTGACAGAAGAAATATAATTGAAAATAAAAATACATAATTTACCGCAAAAAAGCAGAATTAAATACAGTAAAATGTAAAACAACAAGAATTAATGCAAAACCAATTGAACTAGTGAAGAATTGTGGTGAAACAAATACAACCATATTGTTGTTTTGCTTTCCACTTTTCTAAACGTCAAAAATTGTTGATTGACGCTGAATTGAAATAAATCGCGACTATGTTTGCTGTCGTCGGTCGACAATCGACCAAGTTTTGATTAATCTCTATTATACTTTTTAATATAACTTTACCTAGTGTCTTCAAATGCAATAAAAAATGCCATGAAATTTCCAAATTTCTATGTGATTTTCGTTGTTGTTGCTTTGTGTATTATTTTAAAATTTGATTGCACATTTTCAGGGCTGTGGCATCAACAAAAAAATAAGTTGTAACTAGTGTTTCCAATTATTCGACAAAAGCGGTTAACGCATTATTCGAAAAATCACTAAAATTAATTAACCGTTTATTCGGGTCGGTTAATCGTGTATTGCAAAACTAATGTATTTCCTTAATTTTTTATCAATAAAGCCCAGTATTTTGTTCAAAAGAGCGGAATAATTTCGCTCTATGTTTGGAGCTCAAAAACTGTTGTGCATAAAAACATTAAAATGCACAAATTTTTTATAGTTTATAAAAAGTTACAATCATAATTAACTAGTGTTTCCAATTCGGTTAATCGATTAACCGATTCCTCGATTAATCGCCTCTATTTCGGTTAATGTCGAAACAAATAATTTAAAACTCAAATAATTATTCGACCCGAATAATCGGTTAAAATTGGTCGATTAACCGGTTACATTTTTAATATGTAATTTGTTGCTTTATTTTTCATAAAACTTCATAATTTTCTTAACTTTGGCTAAAAAATTGTAAGAAACGCTTAGAAAAAAAACTAATACTAACTAAAATACGATCAAATTGCTTTAAAGTCGATTGAAAGAGAAGCCTTTAAATACAATTTTTTTAGCAACTCCAAGTAAGTCGACATTGAACCAGCGAGACATGTCATGGGTTTTAAGAGACCCTTAAAACGGATTTGTTTTTCATTATCGCAATTAATTTTTAATAAAATTTTTTTTAATTTTTTTAACAAAATTTCTATTTCTAAAAAAAAATGCTTGAACACTATGTGTCTGGCTTGAGAAGGCTTTAGGAAATACAATAGACAATTTTTTTATTTCTATTTTAATTCTTTAAAATGTAAAATAAATTTTCAAAAGTGAGAGCAATTTTTCAGCCTATAGTCGATGATTTTATTTATATTTATTTTAACAAAAAAAGTGCGTATTTATTTTTAAAATTTTATTATTGCAAACATAGAATTTTGAAAAGCTGGAAAACTGCTCTCACTTTCGAAAATCTGTGATAAAGTTCGAACAAACAAATCTGTTTGGGATTTGACATCTGTTACTGCACACTAAGGCAATTTTCTGCATGATTTTTATGAATTTATATATTGATTCAATGAAATTTCGCTGGAATTCGCCTATTGATACACGGAGGAGATTGGAAGATAAACAAAAATCTAAAAATTTAATGTTTGTATGTGTCTGCGTTGATCACTTCTGAGTAAAAACTATAATAGAGAGCTGAATAGGAAAGAAAACAACGAATTAGTTACATTGCATTCAAGGCCTTACTTGGCTGAAATGGTTAAGCTGTCGCTCTTTAGTATAGTTACGTTTGTAATGTGGGAGCATGTGTTCGACGGGTTGTTGAAAAAAATTTTCATAAAGAGACAATCTGACAATAAAAACATATAAATAATTAATACAATTTAATCGAAAATCAAAAACTGATCTAGTCTGATTTGAAAATTATAAACTGATTAGAGAAAAAGGTTTATTTTTCTTCTAACCTCAAATCTATTAAAATTGATTAAATTGCATATTAATTACAATATTAATTGCAGCTGTCTATATGACGTTAAAACAACACAGTACTAAACTTTCCATTGAATTGTTTTATGAGAAATTTCGTATTATTTATTGAAAATAACATACACCCAATGAAAAACCTTTTTCGTAAAATTTATTTTGCATTAACTTTGTGAAGAAAATTCATTATTTTAGTGAAAATTTTCATTAAAACTCGTCCAATTAAATTCTCTCTGCGTAAATTACCTCAAAATTTGTTTATTGTTAATGGCCCTTAAAAACCGAAAAGACTGATGGTCTAATTTATAAACTTTTACAATAGCTTTATTGCAAGATTTTAAGCTAATTTGTGAAAAACAGTATTCATATTTGCTTAATAACGAAGAAAATAATAAAGGTTTATAGTTGGTACTCATCAACTTTAAACGTTTTATAAAGTTTGGAGTGAGGAAGCCACCATTTAATTGTTAATTATTTAATTTTCAGGCATGAATTGATTTATTAAAGCCATCCCATCCCTAGAATGTGTGGCTTCCAACAACTTGCATCCATCAAACTGAAAAAAGCTACAACAATTGCGTAGCCAATTACCTTTTTCGAAAAAAATTCAAAAAAAATGTAAAAATAAAATTAAAAAGAAAAACAAAACAATAGTGATGTACAGACTGTCAAAACATTATTCGAAATTCGATTACTTTTGTATGCTTCGAATAATATGTTCTAAAAAAATTACTTTTTTACACACATTTCCATTGATTTGCTTTATAAATAAAAAAATATATTTTTAATGGCTTTTAAATTTATCTTAGCACATCATTAGTTCTCTAATTTAAGAAAATACATTTCCACTTCCGATTACCGAGTCAATCGTTTACTAAATTTGTGCATCACTTACGACTTATTTGGGAGAAGAGAGAAAATAAACAATAGTGTTGCCAGTATCAAATCGAAAAATTAATTTATAGTTAAAATACGATTATGAATCAAGATTTCAAATAACTCTTTATTAAGCGAAATATGCACTTTAACTATAGCAAGCTTCAAATACCAAATAATTTTTTTTTATGAATTAGCACATGAGAATTTAACAATTATTTATGATATTCTCAGACTACAAATATTCAGTAAAATTTTTTGCTGATTTTTGCATAGTAAATTGGTATTTTTAAATAGAGCTTAACATTTTTTATATTAATGGCTCAATGTAAAAGGCTCTTCTAGTTTTTAATATTAAAACTATAAACTTAGCCCTTTGTGTTATTATTGATAAAAATTTAAGAAAATACATTAATTTTGCATTAAAAGATTAATCGATTAATCGCCAATTTTCTCGATTAACCGACCCGAATAACCGATAATTTAATTTTAGTGATTTTTCGATTAATGCTTTAACCGATTAACCGCCTATATCGAATAATTGGAAACACTATAATTAACCCAAATGTCACTTTTTCGCTACATTTTCAAATGGTCCTGTCTATTAAATTGATGCGAAAAAAATTCTACCGCAATTTCGCAACAATTCCACGCAAGTGAAAAACAATTTTTTTATATGGAGTTTGACAGCTTTTTTCGCAAAAGTACGAACAAAATACCGGGCTTAAAAACACAAAGAGCTGCTGTTTTTCTAATATTAACGTGACAAATAAATAACTCGATGTATTTAAAAAAGGTTTCATATTCTAACCAGGAAAATTTTCTGTTTCAAAGAATCGGTTGTAGAATAACTACTTTTCCTTTAAAACCCCTTCTACTGTCAATTCCAATATCGATCATTTTTGTTTGAAATTGTCCCAAAAACTACCGCTTCTATAGCCCCGAAAGTGGAATCGGTTGCTCGTGATAAAGTTATGGACCTAACTATATATAACATCTGGGACTAGTTCTAGAACTGATTCTCCGTCAGTTATACCTTATATATAAGATCCGTGGAACGGGTTCCGGAACCAGTTCCATGGAATCGGTTCTAGTAAAACCACTTGCAGAACTGGTGTGGATGGCAACCGATTGTAAAAAAATTTTCTGTGAAGGTTAAAAATTTTAGGAATCTAGATTATTGAAATTGAAACATTTCTTACACTTAAAATATTTTGTTCGTAAAGACCCCTGCAAATGTAATTTAAAACAACAATTAATTAAATTCAACTTACATTTTCTTTTGTTTTTGACTGTTAATAAAATGAACAACAAATTAGTGAAAACAACTAAAAAAATTTACTTTCATACATTTTATTTTGTTTATTTTTTTAAAAAACAAAGCGACTGCATAAAATTAATGTTACGAGTTTTCAGTATTTTATATTGTTTGGTTTTTTTTAATAACTTACGATGTTAGTTAAAATTTACGTTTCTTCTACAAATGAATGTTATTTTCATTTAAAATAACTTCACTTAAATACTACTTGAATAACTACTACTACTAAATAACTAACTATACATACTAAAACAAGTTTGTACAAATTTTGCTAAAGCACCCAGTGTATATACCTGGTAATAGTAACTAGTTACTTTTCTTATTACATTTCTTATTACCTTTGTATGGCGATGTCGTGAAAAATAATGAGTTATGCTTACACACCAGCATACGAAAAATCTAAAAATATGTCATTACCTATATGCTTACTAGTACTGACAAAAAGAATGAGTCTAAAAATAAATTAAAACAAAATAAGTTTTATAAAAAAAATATTTTTTATTGTAAAATTGTTTTTAATCAAAATTTCCAGTGCGGGAGTTGAACCTGCGACTCTAGGTTGCCAGTAGGGATGCCAAACGGGAAATCCCGAAATCCCGGGATTTTCGGGATTGGCAAAATCCCGAATCCCGGGATTATTTCTCAAAAATCCCGGGATTTTCTTATTTTTTAACTATATATAAAAGAATAACGTGACTGACTGACTGACTGACTCAACATCGCCCAGCCCAAACCGCTGAAGCTAGGAAGTTGAAATTTGGTATGTAGGTTCCTCTTTCGGGGTAGACGTCCACTAAGACGGGATTTTTGGAAATTCCTACCGGAACGGGCAAAAAGGGGGAAAGTGTCCCCCTTGACGGCCTGCCAAAACCCCTTTGGCTAGAAAGCTGAAATTTAAGATATGTGTTCCTTGGAGTAGGGGCTAACTTTTCTGGAAAGTACTTTCTAGAATTTTGGACAGGGACGTTGTAAAAATGGGGGGAAAAAGGCCCCCCTTGACGGCCTGCCCAAACCGCTGGAGGTAGGAAGTTGAAATTTGGTATAAAGGTTCCTCCACTATCGTAGACATCCGCCAAGACGGGAGTTTTGGAAGTTTTTACAGGGACGGGCAAAAAGGGGAAAAAGTCTCCCCCTTGAGGGCCTGCTCAAACTGCTGGAGCTATGAAGTTGAAATTTGGTATGTAGATTCCTCGACCGGTGTAGACGTCCGTTGAGACGGCATTTTTGGAAATTCTTATCGGGAGGGGCAAAAAGGGGACAAAAAAAGTACCTTTTTCCAAAAAAAGTACCTTTTTCCAAAAAAAGTACCTTTTCCCAAAAAAAGTACCATTTTCCCAAAAAAGTACCTTTTCCAAAAAAAAAGTACCTTTTTCCAAAAAAAAGTACCTTTTTCCAAAAAAAGTACCTTTTTCCAAAAAAAGTACCTTTTTCCAAAAAAAGTACCTTTTTCCGAAAAAAGTACCTTTTTCCAAAAAAAAGTACCTTTTTCCAAAAAAAGTACCTTATTCCAAAAAAAGTACCTCTTTCCAAAAAAAGTACCTTTTTCCAAAAAAAGTACCTTTTTCCAAAAAAAATACCTTATTCCAAAAAAAGTACCTTTTTACAAAAAAAGTACCTTTTTCCAAAAAAAAGTACACTTTTCCAAAAAAAAGTACCTTTTTCCAAAAAAAGTACCTTTTTTCAAAAAAAGTACCTTTTTTCAAAAAAAGTACCTTTTTCCAAAAAAAGTACCTTTTTCCAAAAAAAAGTACCTTTTTCCGAAAAAAGTACCTTTTTCCAAAAAAAGTACCTTTTTCCAAAAAAAGTATCTTTTTCCAAAAAAAGTACCTTTTTCCAAAAAAAATTCCTTTTTCCAAAAAATTTACCTTTTTCCAAAAAAAGTACCTTTTTTAAAAAAAGTACCTTTTTCCAAAAAATGTACCTTTTTCTAAAAAAATGTACCTTTTTAAAAAAAAGTACCGTTTCCCAAAAAACATACATTTTTCCAAAAAAATAACTTTTTCAAAAAAAGTACCTTTTCCAAAAAAAGTACCTTTTCCAAAAAAAGTACCTTTTCCCAAAAAAAGTACCTTTTTCTAAAAAAATGTTCCTTTTCCCAAAAAACATACATTTTTTCAAAAAAATACCTTTTTCAAAAAAAAGTACCTTTTCCCCAAAAAAAAAGTACCAAAAAAAGTACCTTTTCCAAAAAAGTACCTTTTTCCAAAAAACATACATTTTTCCAAAAAAAAACACCTTTTTAAAAAAAATACCTTTTCCAAAAAAAAGTACAAATAAAGTACTTTGTAAAAACAAAGTATCTTTTTCCAAAAAATTTCGTTTTTCCAAAAAGTACCATTTAAAATAGTATATAATTTCAAAAAAACTACTTTTTTTCCTCCCCCCACGGATATCTCCACTAAAACAAGGTTTCTTGATATTCGGCATAGACGTGCGCTAAGACGGGATTTTTGGAAATTCCAACCGGAACGGGCAAAAAGGGGAAAAGTCTCCCCATAAACAGTTTCACAAATTGGAAAAGTGCCTGCCCAAACCACTGGAGGTAAGAAGTTGAAATTTGGTATAAAGGTTCCTCCACTGTAGTAGACATCGACTAAGTTTGTATTTTTGGAATTCCCTACAGGATATCCCAAAAGGAAACTCGGTATGTGAGTTCCTCCTTCTGTGTAGGCGTCCGCTTAGACGGAATTTTTGAAATTCCTATCGGGAGGGGAAATAAGGTAAAAGTCTCCTCCTCACGGCTTGACCAATCCCTTTTGGCCAACCTAAAATTTTAAATATGTATTCCTTGGAGTAGGACTAACTCACCGGCAACGTAATTTTTCTATTTTGGAACAGGAACATAGTAAAAATGGTGGTTGGAAGGGGAAAAATGTCCCCACTAACGGCCTGCCCAAACCGCTTAGGCAATGCAGTTGAAATTTGGTATGAATGTTCCTCATCCATCGCAGATAGCCGCGAAGATGGAATTTTTGTAAATTCCTAAAGGGAGGGGCAAAAAGAAGAAAAGCCTCACCTTGGGGGCCGGTAAAAACCCCTTCGGCTAGAAACCTGAAGCTTAAAATGTGGGTCCCTGGAGTGAGGGCTAACTTATTAGAAAGATACTTTTTTGAATTTTGGACAGGGTCGTTATAAAATGGGGGCTCAAAAAGGGAAAGTTGCCCCTTAACGACCTGTCCAAACTGCTGGAACTAGGAAGCCGAAATTCGGTACTTAAGTTCCTCTCAGCCTGCTCAAACTGCTGGAACTAGGAAGCTGGAATTCCCTGTCGAAGGATTTTCGGAAATTCCTACCGAGAGGGGCACAAATAGTAAAAGTTGGCTAGAAACCTGAAATGTAAAACATATGTTACTTGGAGTATGTGCTCACTTACCGAGAAGGTGCTTTTTGGACAGGGACATTGCAAAAATGGGGATTAATGAAGCGAAAAGTGCCGCTTAAAGGTCTGCCCAAACCGCTGGAGGTAGGAAGTTGAAATTTGGTATTAAAGTTCCTCCTCTATTGTAGACATCCGCTAAGATGAGATTTTTGGAAATTTCTACAGGTAGGGTCAAAAACAGGAAAAGTCTCCCCCTTAACGGCCTGGCCAAACTGCTGGAACAAGGGATCTTAAATTCGGTATTTGGGTTCCTTCTCCAACGTTGACGTCCCCTAAGATGGTATTTTTGTAAATTCATACCGGGAGAGGTAAAAAGGGAAAAAACTTCCCCCTTGACGGCCTGGCCAAACTGCTGGATATAGAGACCTAAAATTATGTATGTAGTAGGTTCCTCCTCCAACGCAGACGTCCTCTAAGACGGAATTTTTGGAAATTCCTACCGGGAGGGGTAAAAACGGAATAATTCTCCCCCTTGATGGCCTAACCGAACCCTTCGGCTAGAAACCTGTAATATATAATATGTTTTCCTTGGAGTATGGGCTAACTTATCGACAAGGCATTTCTAGGACTTTGGACAGGAACGTGGTAAAAATGGTGGTTCAAAAGGGGAAAATTGCCCCCCCCCCCTTAACGTCTGCGTCTTTAGCTAGAAACCTAAAGCTTAAAGAACAAGTGTATATGAAACACTAAAATTAAGAAACTAAATAGGAAACGAGTGGGATTGAAACACTACACAAGTGGAATGAAATGGATATAAACGTTGAACGAGTGGAATTGAAATTATAGACATTGCAAATGGATTGGAAGAGGGAATTACCTGTTCAAACACTATCAACGGAATATGAAACTTATGTAGCATTGAAACATACTCTCCAAAAAGTTAAACAAATTTTCTGAAAGAGAAAAAACCTTAGAAAAGGAATGGAACTTATATATTCCGATATTTAAACTTCATGTAACGAAGCACCGGTGGAAGAAACCGACGCAGTAAATTTTCCAACTGAATTTGTGAATTTACTTGAATTGCCAGGTATACCTTTACATAAACTGGAATTAAAAAAAAAAACTTTAAGACACGCTAACAACGTAGCTTTGCCAGCTATTTTTAATATTATAAAATGCTTTTCAACCCTGCTTTACGTTATTTATTTTCATTCAAAACACAAATGAACAAAACTACTTACGGGTCTATCTACCTAAGTTCGCACTTTACCAAATTATCTTGACATACACACGTATATTGCAAATTATTATGGATTCATTACTAACAATCCACTCTCATGAGCAAAAGTGATCAAATATTTATTTATTTTAAACCCATTGTTGTGCAGAATTATTTATTTGTGGTGGCTGGGTGAAGGCTTTAAATAAAAAAACTTTAAATAAAAAACGAATTTAATAAAAATTGTGGGGGGCGCAGCCCCCCCCCCCCTTAACCTTTACGGCACGCTAACAACGTAGCGGGCTGCGCCCGCTAGTATTAATATAAACGCAAATAAACAAAGTCAGCAATTTTAGATTACCTACGTTTTTTCTTGAATTTTCTCATATTGACAAGAAATTGATGCCAAGATATTTGTAAAATTATTAATTAAGTAGATTATTCGAGTAAACTATGCAAAGACTTTGCAGAAAAATTTGAAATTTTGGTAAACAATATTAAGTTTTTGAGTAATACATGCGAAAAATCAAGTTTGTTTGTTATTTTACCGATTTATTCTTCCAAGCGAAATTCGATTTCTGAAACTGGGACTGTTTGTTAGTGGGCAAGGTTATCGCAACGAATCTGTTTTAAAATCTACTTACAAAATACTGGGCGCAAGTGTACTTAATGACAGGCCTTCATATATTATCCAAGCCAGAAAAATACAAACGGGAAAGCGATGGCAAGGTATTTTAACAGGTGGTACAAGTACTGACAAAAATTGCTTTCCCATTTCCAATATGATAACGGCAATAGACAAAAGGACCGGCAGTTCAAAAAGCACCGGAAAAGTACTGGAGAAACAAAATTTTGAACTTTGGAAAAACGCTACCAAAACCAATAAATAGGTGGTTTGGAATTATATTTTCCAAAATAAAATTTAAAAAAAGTTCATATTTATCTTTTTTTTGCCCTGCCGAGATGTTTTGTAAAACAAATACTGGCAAAACGATTTTTGCAAACGCTGGCAGTGTCCCAAATGAGTGTTCTGCCAGTCATATATTTTTAACATCGCGGTTACCCAGTGGTATGCAAGTATATAATTAATTTTTTGTACCACTGTCAATTTCTGACTGAGATGTTTCAATATTCATAAAATGTACCACATTATTAATTAACAACTATTAAATAATTATAAAACGCTTTATTCTATAAAAAAATTAGTTACATAACATACAAATTTTTACAAATAAAGAAAAATTTAAATCCCGAAATCCCGGGATCCCGAAAAATCCCGTAGTCCCGAAATTTTATACAAAATCCCGAATCCCGGGATTTTCAAATATCAATCCCGATTGGCATCCCTAGTTGCCAGTCAATAGCTCTACCATCTGAGCTTTATCGACTGTAATGTTTGATAGATAAAAACATAATTGACCTGCTGTACAAAAAATATGTGGTTACATATATCCTTACCAGTAGAGTTGTAAAAGTATTGAGTATTCCGGTACTGAGTACTCAATACTGACTGTTTTTTTGAGTACTCAATACTAAAACGGTACTACTCAATACTTTTAAAGATGCAATTTTCCGTAGAAATGTGTATTTTTCGTATAAAAATACAACTCTAAAAATAGTACTCTAAAAATACAGCTCTGAAAATACAACTCTATTTGTGAAGCAAAGAAATTTGTAACGAATTTTTGGGAAAAATTATTTAATTAATTTATTTAAAATGTTTTAAATTAATTAAAATGTAAATAACAATAGTTATTTAACACGTGTATGTGAATTGTGATAATTTTTCCTAATAAATACGAATTCATAACATTTTTATATTTAAATTAAAAAAACCGTTAAAAGTATTGAGTAGTATCGAGTACTCAATTGAAAAGTATTGAGTAGTATTGAGTACTCAAAAAATACCGAAATTTCACAACTCTACTTACCAGTGTTGAAAAAATATTGAGTCTAAAAATAGATTTCAAAAAATTTCTATTTGAAATAATGATAAAAATAAGTCATTATCAGTAGCACATTATTATATGTTTTAAAATAATGCAGAAGGTAAGTGGGTGTCGTTACAGGTAGGCCAAAAAATAATGATATGTCATTACCCTTTCTACACTGAAATACAATATTTCTTTGAACGCAATTTTTGATCTTTACTGTCAATATTTAAATATTGCATTTAAAAAAATTGATATCCTAAGTTTTTAAAAATTTGTTCAGAGCCTTTTTGCATTGAGAGATCGATGTAAAAAATTTAAGCTCTACTTAAAAAATGACAATTAACTCTGCAAAAATCAGCAAAAAAATTCCTGAGTTTTAGTAGTCTGAGAATATCATAAACAATTGTTAAATTTTGAGCTAATTTACTCAGAGAGAGAATTTATTGGCATGAAGTTATCTTTACAAAGAGAAAAAGCTCTTTTTAATAAAACTCTTTCATTCATTGTATGAAATTTTCAATAAATAATACAAAATTTTTTCATAAAACTGCATCAATTCAATGAAGAGTTTTAATGGACGAATTCCAGCGAAACTTCATTGAATCAATGTAAAAGTTCATAAACAGAATATAAATAAAAAATCTCTCGAAACTGTTCTCACTTTTGAAAATTAGTTTTACTTTTTAAAAGAATTAAAACATAAATCAGAAATTTTCTATTATATTTCCTAAATCCTGCTCTAGCATGAAACGTATTGTGTTTTGAGAAGTTTAAAAAACACCTTTCTTTAGGCCTTTCGCCATGGTTTTATATAGCTTTTTTTTACAGACAGAAACTTCGATATTTTGTTAAAAAAATTTCCAAAAAATTTTATTAAAAATAAATTCCAATAATGTAAAACAAATCCGTTTTTAAGAGTCTCTTAAAACTCATAACGTCTCTCGCTGAGGCAATGTCGACTTGCGTGGGAGTTGTTAAAAAAATGGTATCTAAAGGTTTAAAGACCTCTTTCAATAAATTTTAAAAGAACTTGTTCATATTTTAGTTAGTGTTTGTTTTTTCTAAGCGTTTCTTTCAATGTTTAGCCAAATTTAAGAAAACTATTAAGTTTTGGGAAAAAATAAAGGAAAAATTCCATATTAAAAATGTAACCGGTTAATCGCCCTATTTTAACCGATTATAATCGAATAATTATTAAATTATTTGTTTTGACATTAACCGAAATAGAGGCGATTAATCGAGGAATCGGTTAATCGATTAACCGAAATGGAAACACTAGTTGTAACGATATCATTGGGTGCGTTCGGCAGATACAATTTGACAGTCAACAGTTCTACAACAGTTGTGCAACTATCTGCTGAACGACCTGATCACTAACCGCTCATTCTGAGCGCTCAGGTAGCGCTGTCATATTTTGGTAGCGTAAAAAATGTTTGCTACTTTGGATCAAATAGTGATATATTTGTTGTTGTTGTTTTTAAAAACTTTTTGTTTTGTATGATTGACAAATAAAAACATACAAATATAATTCAAAAACAAAAAATTTAAAAAATCAGGAAAATATAGAAAAAATGTATTTAAAAACAAAACAAAGAAAACATCGTTCAGCAGAGTAAGCAATCACAAAGCGCTACAAGTAGGGTTTGGGGTTCGGGAATTCCCGGGCGGGAATTCCCGGGATATCCCGGGAAAAGTTTGTCGGGAATTCCCGGGAAAATAATATATTTTTCCCGGGAAAACGGGAAATTTTAAAAGTATTGAATTGTTTTTGTTAAGAATAGGATTTTTTAATTTTATTCATAAAAGACATTTCAAATAGCAAAACCAAAATGTTATTGTTAAAATCTTTTTAAAGGGAATCAATTTCTTTGACACACAAAAAAAAATCGTTTCCAAGTAATTAGGAGCATTTCAACTAATAAAGATTTTTCGCATAACCTATTCAAAATTTAAGTAGTAAAACCTAAAAACTTGGTAAAATGAACAAAAAGTTTTGTTTCTTACAAATAATTGCCTTACTATCTAAATTTTTCAAATGTATATTTTAGTTGAATTCGACTTTGTTAAAATATTGGGTGGCAGTATACCTTGACTTTGTTTTTATTTGGAGCATTCTGATTGGTTAATTTATTTTCAACCAATCAAAATGTTTGAAAATATAATTATTTTTGTAGGGTTTTCATACACAAAATGAACAAAACCGTATGATCAAAAATAAAGTCGACTTTAAATTTAAAATATGAACTCCTTTATATTAAGGGACAATAATTTTATAACTTACGTTTTCATTAATAATTGTGATATTTTCAAGTAAGTGTACTAATATATTATTTTATATTAAAGAATAAAATGTCAGGAGTATGGAAATACTTTACAAAAAAGAACAATGTTTAGCCTTATCCGACATATAAATTTGGTTCACAAAAAAAAAAAAATGATAGACATGCTACTTTTCTTGAAGAAAACAACAACAAGAATAACGTTACAGCTAACATTAGCAAAGTATCCGAAGAAAAAAGTGTAAGCTGTATAGGCATTGAACGTTTTATGGTAGGCCAAACATTTCCTGAAATGGTATCTAAATACCGGCAGAATGTCAATCCGCACCATAACTAGATTTTCATTTATTCGAGAAACTTTTTATAATGAAAACATGGCTTTGCCAAAAAATTAAAAAATGTAAAGAATATTATATTAAATTACTACAATCATGGAAAAGATATCATGATAAAAGAAATATCGAGCCATATTTCTAACAATAGGAGATTCACTATAATCTTAGATGAATGGACAAGAATATCACAAAAGAGATATTTGAACATATGTATAAACGGAAATAATTCATTTTATAACCTGGGGTTGGTTTATATATCAGGAAGATGTAATGCTGATGAAATAAGAAGAATTGTAAAAATAAGACTAGAAGAGTTTTATTTGTCTTTGGAAAATAACATTGTGGCCACCATATCTAATGGGCCAAGTGTGATGAAACGGTTTGTTTCCGACAGTCCAGTAATAGGTGCTTTCTGCTGGAATCATGCAATTCATTTGGCAGTGCTGCGAGTAATTTATGTGAAATCAAATGTTCAACATTCTGATATTTTTACTTTGAATTCTCACTACACAGACTGCATTTGTACTGAAATAGTGTTTTTTTTTAACAAAAATTACTTATATAGGTGGTTTTCATTAACAATTTTGTTCAAAAAAAAATAGCAGTTTTGGGAAAAAAGTACTTATTATGTTAATTCATAATAAGGAAATTGGCCTCGAACTAGAATAAATAAATTTCTAATTTACACTAAAAAAAATAAGTTAGTAGAAAAATTAGTAAAACGTCTTGTATATCAAGTTTACTAGTTTCCAGCAATTTTTTTGCTGAAATTCCGTTTTCAGCAAAAGTTTTAGTTATATTTTTTTAGCACTAAACTAATTTTGTACTAATGTTTTACTTATTTATTTTGCTACAAAAATTGTGCTGATAACCGCAATTATAGCGTGGACGACAACCAGATAAACAAATGTAGATGTCGCAGCTTGTCTGGATGTAGTAGGTACACTCAAAAAAAAAAGTCTGTAAAGTCAGCAAAAAATGTTGCTGTATCAACAAATTTTTAGTCAGGAGCGTGCTTGCAAAAAAGTTGGTAATTTCAGCAAAAGGTTTGCTGAAAATCAGAGAGCTGATTTTTACCAAAAAAATAGTAATCTTCAGCAAAAGTTTTGCTAACACTTAGTCGACTGCAAATGAAAAAAAAATCCTTGCTACAATCACTAAACTTTTTGCTGAATATTAGTAGACTGAAAAAAACTCAAAAAACTTGTAGCGAAATTTTACTTTAGTTAATTTATTTGCTGAAAATTTAAATATAGAATATGTGTAGAGTTGTTTTTCTTTTTTTGTCATTGCCGTTTCCAGACAAGCTGCGACATCTACATCTTGTCTATCTGGTTGTCGTCCACGCTATGCATGCGGTTCTCAGCACAATTTTTGCAGCAAAATAAATTAGTAAAACATTAGTTCAAAATTAGTTTAGTACTAAAAAAATATAACTAAAATTTTTGATAAAAACGGAATTTCAGCAAAAAAAATTGCTGAAAACTAGTACACTTGATATACAAGACGTTTTACTAATTTTTCTACTAACTTATTTTTTTGAGTGTACATACAATGGAAATGATAAAAAAGAAAAACAACTCTACACAATTTCCATATTTAAATATGAAATATTTATCAGCAAATAAATTAACTAAAGTAAAATTTCATTACAAGTTTTTCGAGTTTTTTTCAGTCTACTAATATTCAGCAAAAAGTTTAGGCACATTTTCTTTCATTTGCAATCGACCAAGTGTTAGCAAAACTTTTGCTGAAGATTACTATTTTTTTGGTAAAAATCAGCTCGCTGATTTTCAGCAAACCTTTTGTTGAAATTACCAACTTCTTTGCAAGCAAAATAACTAACAAATGCAATAAAAATAACTTCCAATGTCGTAAAATTAACTGATAAATTTTTACTATAAAAATTTCAAAACAACTGACAAATTCAGTAAAAACTACTAAACTTTTTTACAGTCAATTCTTTTTTTTATAAAAGTATATTTTAATAAAAAAAAAATTATTTTTTCTCTCGATTACAAAAATATGTGTTATTACTTTAGCATAGTTTAAAATTCGAAGTAAAAATTCCAAACCGTTCTCCAGTTGTTATGCTTTTATACATTGGAGATACAATACAAGTTTCTGATTTGCAAACTAGAAATATATCAATAATAACAAATATAAACAAGAATTTTTAAAATTCAAAAAAATCTAACGAAATTTTTTATTTTTTAAATAACTACCAAAAATAACCGTTTACTGTAAAATTAATGTTTTGGTAGTTGTTTATTATGATATTAAAAATAACTGATTTAAACAACTGTTACGAAATTACAGTACTTTTCGTTAGTTGTTTTCTTAAATAACCACCATAAAAGTTGTTTTGCTTTTTTCTATAGAAAAACAACTGTAATTACTGTTAAAAACAACAACTACTGATTACTATATAATCAACTGTCATGTACACGCAAAAAATAAAAAGGGGGAAATCACATAAATTAAGGGTATAAGTTACCTACCCAGCAAAACCTTGGTAATGACTGGTCATTACTACATGCATTACTTAGATCTCATATCTCATTACCCGTTGAATTACTTTTAAACTAAATGTAATGAGTTACCGATAATTATACCCCACACATTACTATTTTACAATAGCTGAAACCAATAATATATGTTCTAAATCATTAAAAACCATAACTATGGCGTAGCCTAGTGGTTATCGTTTTTGCCTGACAGACATGAAGATCGCTGCTCAACTCGTGTTAGCTTCCATTGTTGTGTTTTTTTTTTGTAATTTATATTAAACATCTATTTATAGAAATGTTGATGTTCATTAAGCAGTATTTAATAACAACAAGTTTTGTGAAAAATAGACATGTATAACAGTTGCCACAATAAATGTGTACATAACTTAAAGCATTAAAAATCATAGTGATGTCGTGGTCTAATGGTTAGAGTGTTTGCCTGACAATCGTGGGGTACGCTGATCAATACGTGTCAGCTCCTATTGGTTTTTAAATTTTTATATTTTTTAAATCTACACAGAAAAAAGTATCACAAAATTTTAAGTAATTAAAAAAAATTGTTGGCTTTTTACTTAGATATCTAACAATTTTTTTATTAAATGTTTGTAAATTGTATCAAAAATATCCAAAATATAGCCTTAGAATTTTTTGAAACAAAAAAAAAAACAAATCATTTATTTTTTGTTTTCAATTGCTCAAATGTTTGTAAATTGTAACAAAAATTTCAAAAAAGTATTTTTTTTTGTCAATACGACAACATAAAGCGAATAATTGTTTTAATATAACAAACTCGTTGTTGAATTTTATTTTTTTATTTTTAACAAATACAAACAAGTTACAAAAAAAAATTATTGTATTTACAAAACACATTGTTAAAAAAAAATTGATTTTATTTTTAACAAATTACAAAAAAGTTACGAAAAGGGATTTGTATATACAAATTCCATTGTTGGTGCCTTTTTAAAAAAATTTTTGTTTGTTTATGCAAAAAAGGTGTTTAACATTACAAACAGAATTTTGTAAATTTTTTCTGTGTATATTCAACATCTATTTATAGAACAGCTGATAAACTACTTACAGGTAACATCAGTGTAATGACTTTCCTCCAATGACATCACCATGTTAAAATAAGTAGTTTAGTAATTAAAAGGTAACTAGTGAACACTTAAGATTTCAATACCTAAAACTCATTACATGGTAATGAAAGGTTTTGCTGGGCCCAGCAAAACCTTGGTAATGACTGGTCATTACTACATGCATTACTTAGATCTCATATCTCATTACCCGTTGAATTACTTTTAAACTGAATGTAATGAGTTACCGATAATTATACCCCACACATTACTATTTCACAATAGCTGAAACCAATAATATATGTTCTAAATCATTAAAAACCATAACTATGGCGTAGCCTAGTGGTTATCGTTTTTGCCTGACAGACATGAGGATCGCTGCTCAACTCGTGTTAGCTTCCATTGTTGTTTTTTTTTTGTAATTTATATTAAACATCTATTTATAGAAATGTTGATGTTCATTAAGCAGTATTTAATAACAACAAGTTTTGTGAAAAATAGACATGTATAACAGTTGCCACAATAAATGTGTACATAAGTTAAAGCAATAAAAATCATAGTGATGTCGTGGTCTAATGGTTAGAGTGTTTGCCTGACAATCGTGGGGTACGCTGATCAATACGTGTCAGCTCCTATTGGTTTTTAAATTTTTATATTTTTTTAAATCTATATTCAACATCTATTTATAGAATAGCTGATAAACTACTTACAGGTAACATCAGTGTAATGACTTTCCTCCAATGACATCACCATGTTAAAATAAGTAGTTTAGTAATTAAAAGGTAACTAGTGAACACTTAAGATTTCAATACCTAAAACTCATTACATGGTAATGAAAGGTTTTGCTGGGTAAAGATGCCGGTGATTAATAAAAAAGCTAAGCTTACAATTAAAGAAAAAAGTGAAATTCTCGAAAAACTAGACAAAAATGCGCCTACAATACAATTCTACAATTAGCCCAATAAAAAAAATAAAAATGCACTGAGAAAATTTGTGGCAAATGCCGATTCAGACCGGGTAAGCGCAGAATTATGAGAGTTTCTGAATATCCCAAAATGGAAAAGCTCTATACCACTGACTCTATAAAGGACTGGTTCGCTAATTTTAAAAAGCGTCATGGCATTCCCATGTTTAAGATTTGTGGGGAGAAACTTTCGAATAAAGCAATTCTTGTATAACCCATTTTAAAAGAAATCAGTATAAAATTTCTGATTTCTTTTAAAACCATTTTATAAAACACTAGCGGCGCAGCCCGCTACGTTGTTAGCGTGTCTTAAAGGTTAGAATTAAATTTCTTTTATATGAAATAAAAGAAAGTATTTCTTGCTAAGGTAAAATAATTGTTAAATAAATTTAAATTTATTGTAATGTTTAAGTACAAACACTATTTTTTGTCTCTTCATTTTTATATAAATATAAATCATATAGTATACCAACACGTGGGCATGTAACAACTAATTGTCTGTTGTTCAAGCCATGGGCGTAGATAGGTCGTATCGCTGTGCCCCCCCCCCCCAATGATTTTCTTAAAATTTGTTTTTTTTTAAATACAGTTTTTTATAATAAAAACGTTCACCCAGCCACCACAAATAAATAATTCTGACACAACAATAATTCTTGACAATATACGCGTGTATGTCAAGATAATTTGGTAAAGTGCGCACATAGATGGATGGATAGTTTTGTTCATTTGTGTTTTGAATGAAAATAAAAAAACATTTATAGCAGGGTTGGTAAGCGATTTATAATATTAAAGAAGAAGCCCGCTACGTTGTTAGCGTGCCTTAAAGTTTAGAATTAAATTTCTTTTAGATAAAATAAAACACAATATTTGTTATTAAGATAAAATAATTGTTAAGGTAAATTTAGTGTAATGTTTAAGTACAAACACTATTATTTGCCTCTTCATTTTTATATAAATAAATTATTTAGTATACCAACACGTGAACTTGTAACAACTAATTGTCTGTTGTTCAACCCAACGGCGTAAATAGGTCGTATTCGTGGCTGGGTGGGGGGGGGGGGGGCTGCGGCCCCCCACAATTTTTTTAAATTCACTTTGTTTATTTAAAGTACATTTTTTATAATAAAAGCCTTCACCCAGCCACCACAAATAAATAATTCTGACCCAACAATGGGTTTAAAATAAATAAATATTTGATCACTTTTTCTCATGAAAGTGGATTGTTATTAATGAATCCATTACAAATTGCAACATACGTGTGTATGTCAAGATAATTTGGTAAAGTGCGAACTTAGGTAGATAGACCCGTAAGTAGTTTTGTTCATTTGTGTTTTGAATGAAAATAAATAACGTAAAGCAGGGTTGGCAAGCGATTTATAATATTAAAGATAGCGGGCAAAGCTACGTACCTACGTTGTTAGCGTGCATTGAATATTTTTTTAATTCCACTTTATATAAAGGTATACCTGGTAATTCAAGTAAATTCACAAATTCAGTTGGAAAATTTACTGCGTCGGTTACTTCCACCGGTGCTTCGTTACCTGCAGTTTAAATATCAGAATATATAAGTTCCATTCTTTTTCTAAGGTTTTTTCTCTTTTAGAAAATTTGTTTAAATTTTTGGAGAGTATGTTTCAATGCTACATAAGTTTCATAATCCGTGGATAGTGTTTGAATAGGTAATTAAAAGGGGTTCTTCACAGAGAAACAAGCCAGCCGCCGTAAGCCGTTTAAGCCGCCGCCGCCGGTAATTTTTGCCTCAGCCGCCGCCGCCGATTTTTTTCGGCTCATTTCGGCTGGAAGTATCAATTTTCCAAATAAAAAAATTAAAAGCAAATGTAATTTTTAAAACAAATTTTCTACTTCATCATTTCCTGAACCATCAAGAGTATTTTTTTTTAGTTCAAAAAAAATAAAAGAACCAATTTTATAGTCAGAGCTAAGAAGGATTTTTGTCATAAATATTTCTTAAGTTGGAAGTTTTGCTTGAAAACTTCTGACAGATTTCGCTGAAATTTGGATATGCAATAGAGGAGAGAATCCAAATGAACACGTCTTTAGCACCCATAGTTTTGGATACAAATTACACAGTGTTACAAAATAAAAAATATGCATATATACTTTTCAAATGACCAAGTGTAGATTGTAGGCAGAGCTTCGAAAGAATTAATTAAATTTTAGCTTAATTCGCACAAAACCGAATTCAGCTTTAGAAATTGAATATATGTATATCATTCCATCAAACCATTCCTTTATAATTAATTCATAGGTTTCATTCCCAAAGTTTAATATTAAATAGAATGTATTCTTATGTTGAATACATTCCTTATGGAATTACAATCAATTTAAATAATTAATTTTTTCATTAATTCTAATCTTTTACAAAATGGCTTATCAAAATTGTCATTTTATTCATTCAGTAAAAGATCTAAGATATGAATATACTAATGATTCTGACAACACTTTAGTTTATAATTACAAATTAAATATAAATGTGGCTTATTTGAGGGATTTAATATTGATATCATATACAAAACCCATAAAAATAATTAAAAACGCAACATTTGTTTTAATCTTTTACAAACCGAATGAAACGTGAAAGATCATTATAAAAAGAATAAATTCATGAAAGAATGGTATAAACGAATGATATATTAGTAAATTTTAATTAAAAATCGAAAAGTCAGTTAAAGAATTAATTCATTCGAATCTATGGTCGTAGGTTTGGTTAAGTAGATCACATCACATTTTTCAGAAATTTCAGTACACCTGGAATTATTATCAAAAGACGCATTTTTAGGACATTGCGGACGAAAAAAATGTTAAGTTATTTCTCGGTCGACTTATAAAATTGGGGAGATATTTACATAATCGACGCTGTTCTGAGTACCGAATCCACAAAAAAATTCTAAAGTGAAACATTCCGAATTTTTTTGTGATCCACATCCGAGTTATTTTTTTCGTTTTATTTCGTGTAGAAAAAGTGAAACGAATATATATTTTTTAACAAAAATTATTATATATTTATTTATTTTAAAATTAGTCTATGAATATTAAAATTTGGTAGAAACAACTAATTTTCGAAATTTTTAATTCCGTGTGATTTTACAAATCAACTCTAATTAAAAAGTTTCGGAACTAAGAACAGGGGTGAATATCTGAATTTTTTATTTTTTCTTCTAAGTTTTTCAACTTTGACATCTTTTCGAGCATAACCATATTTTTTTCTAGTTTATACTAAAAACACATTTCATTTTGAGTGTTTATTTCTAAGTTCCGAATCCACATAAAAAATTCTAAAGTGAAACATTCCGAATTTTTTTGCTGTTCTGTGATCCACATCCGAATTATTTTCTTCGTTTTATTTCGTGTTGGAAAAGCTTGGTGAAAGTAAAACAAATATTTTGTTGCAAAAATTAATATGTTAAAATTTATTTTAAAATTTGTCAGTATGCTAAATTTTGTTGAAACAGTCAATTTCCGATATTTTGTATTTTGTGTGATTTTGCAAAACCACTCTAATTAAAAAGTTTAGAAATTCAGAACAGGGGTGATAGTGTCAAAACTCTGTTTTCGAGCGACTTCAAGCACTTAACAATTTGAAATTCAGCAATTTTTCAACCGATTTTGAATATTGTAAAGTTTTTGGAAAGACAAAAATTTTAGCTTTCCAAATATATATAGAATTATTTATTTGTAACTGAAATATGTTGACAGTTTTTTTTTTAAATATTAAAATTAATTTTTTTTTTAATTTGTATACTTTGACGGCTTTTTTACAGTATTAAACAATTCTTTACTATTGTAATTTATTCTGAAAGTGGGTTTAGTTCTTAGTAAAATCAGATTCTTTTGTTGAAATTAATTGAAAATTGAAAAAGTTATCGTAATTTTTCTAAACATTTAATTTCAGCAACTCGATGTTCTTGTTTGCACAATTATTAAGGTTAATTGTTCAATTTTCTTATAAATGCAGAGATTCCATGTTTATAAAAAAATATATAACTTTGACAATTTTAAAGCGATTAAAGTAGAACTTCATTTTACCCTGAATAAAGAATAAATTAGATAAAAATTAGTTTTTTTTAAACAAAATATTGCAATTAAAAGACAAAATAAGAAAAAATTAAGAAAATCAGTTTTATTTGAAAATATTTCCACACAAATTTGTTGAATATATAAACATATGTATATATTTGGTAAGCCCAACTATCTCTCCTTCTAGCTCCGTTCAAAAATTAAAAATCCTAAATTTGTAATTTTTATCGATGAATTTACCTTAAAATTATTTTTTATTTGATAATTCCAAATTTTTTGCACAATTTTCTACTGCTATATTTTGGAAAAAACCTTAAACATCTTTAAATTACGTGTATAATGTTCTATCAAGCCGATCAAGCCGATCAAGCCGCCGCCGCCGCCGATTATTTGGTTGCGCCGCCGCCGCCGATTTTTATCCGGCTCAACCTTAATCGCCGCCGCCGATTATTTTGATCGGCTTGTTTCCCTGGTTCTTCACCCCTTTTTGTTCCTCCCAGTAAAAATCCCAAATATATATAATCTGCCTCAATCGCATGCGAAATTTCAAGTACCAAACTCCGGCAGTTTGAGTCATTCAAATTCCATTCCATTTTGTTTAACAATTTCAGTGTTCCAATGCAACTCCTTCCAGGATTCCATTTCGTTCGCCATTCCATTGCATTTCGTTCCCATTATCTGTTATTCCAATTCCACTCGTTCCCCATTTCGTTCCTACTGTCTTGTGTACCGATATTAATATCAGTCGCTTCTCTTTCCATTCCATTTCTTTGCACTTGCTCCGTTCCATTCCTCTTTTAACTGCAGTGTTTCAATTCCACTCGTTCCCCATTCTATGTCATCTCGCTCCTCATTCCATTTCGTTCTATAGTCCATTCATTTTAGTTCCCTTTTCCAATCCATTTCCATTGTCTATAATTTCCATTCCACTCGTTCAACGTATATATCCATTTCGTTCCACTTATGTAGTGTTTCAATTCCACTCGTTTCCTATTTAGTTTCTTAATTTTAGTGTTCCATATACACTCGTTCTTTAAATTTTAGGTTTCTGGCTAAAGACGCAGATGTTAAGGGGGGGGAGCAATTTTCCCCTTTTGAGCCACCATTTTTACCACGTTCCTGTCCAAAGTCCTAAAAATGCCTTGTCGATAAGTTAGCCCATAGTCCAAGGAACACATATTATAGATTACGGGTTTCTAGCCGAAGGGTTCGGTTAGGCCATCAAGGGGGAGAATTATTCCGTTTTTACCCCTCCCGGTAGGAATTTCCAAAAATTCCGTCTTAGAGAACGTCTGCGTTCGAGGAGGAACCTACTACATACATACTTTTAGGTCTCTATATCCAGCAGTTTGGCCAACTCGGCAAGGGGGAAGTTTTTTCCCTTTTTACCCCTCCCGGTATGAGTTTCCAAAAATACCGTCTTAGAGGACGTCTACGTTGGAGAAGGAACCCAAATACTGAATTTAAGCTCCCTAGTTCCAGCAGTTTGGCTAGGCCGTTTTTGACCCTACCTGTGGAAATTTCCAAAAATCTCATCTTAGCGGATGTGTACAATAGAGGAGGAACTTTAATACCAAATTTCAACTTCCTACCTCCAGCAGTTTGGGCAGGCCTTTAGCGTGTCCCTGTCCAAAATTCTACAAAGCACCTTCCCGATAAGTGAGCCCATTCTCCAAGGAACATATGTTTTACATTTCAGGTTTCTAGCCAACTTTTACTATTTGTGCCCCTCTCGGTAGGAATTTCCGAAAATCCATCAACAGGGAATTTCAGCTTCCTAGTTCCAGCAGTTTGAGCAGGATGTCAAGGGGGACACTTTTTCTTTTTTTGTCCCTCCCGGTTGGAATTAGGCTTGAAGAGGAACCTAAGTACCAAATTTCAGCTTCCTAGTTCCAGCAGTTTGGACAGGTCATTAAAGGGCCACTTTCCCTTTTTGAGCCCCTATTTTATAACGACCCTGTCCAAAATTCAAAATAGTAAGGGTACTCACGATGGGTATTGCAAACGATGCAAACGTTGCAAATGATTGCAAAAAAACAACGATTGCATCAACACAACAACAAAATGTATGTATTTGCAATTTGCTTTATTTTCTTCATTTGCAATAAAAAAACCTTTAGCAAAAATCGCTTTGCATATAAGCTAAGTTGCAAATAAAACAAAACATCTGTTTTTAACATATCAGCCGCCATATTATGATTTATAAAATAAGATATTAAATAAAAAAATTGTTTGTGATTTTTTATTAACATAAAATTTTTTTTATTTATTATTTTATTATTATTTTTATGATTCACAAATTTTCTCAAAAATACGATTTATTTTTACTTTTGACGTAAACAAAATCACTGTTGCCAATTTAGCTATTTTCTCGTCAAATCTAGCGATATTTTACCATTTTCAGCTATTTTCCAGTGATTTTTTAGTTTGATTTAGCGATATTTTTAGGAAAAAAGTTAGCAGCACTGAACAAAATAGCTCATAAAGCAAATATGCAATTGATCTTAAAAAAGACGCTCACGATATGTTACAATTTGCATAGCAAATTAGCAAATTGCAAATATGCACATGTACCATCGTGAATACCCTTAGTATCTTTCTAATAAATTAGCCCTTACTCCAGGGACCCACATTTTAATTTTCAGGTTTCTAGCCGAATGGGTTTTTACAGGCCACCAAGGGGAGGCTTTCTTCTTTTTGCCCCTCCCTTTAGGAATTTACAAAAATTCCATCTTCGCGGGTGTCTGCGATGGATGAGGAACATTCATACAGAATTTCAACTTCATTGCCTCAGCGGTTTGGGCAGGCCGTTATTGGGGACATTTTTCCCTTTCAACCCCCATTTTTACAACCCCCTTTTGGGATATCCTGTAGGGAATTCCAAAAATACAAACTTAGTCGATGTCTACTACAGTGGAGGAACCTTTATACCAAATTTCAACTTCTTACCTAGAGTGGTTTGGGCAGGCAGTTATGGGGGACACTTTTCCAATTTGTGAGACCGTCTATGGGGAGAGTTTTCGCCTTTTTGCCCGTTCCGGTAGGAATTTCCAAAAATCCAGTCTTAGCGGACGTCTAAGCCGAATATCAAGAAACCTTGTTTTCGTGGAGATACGCGTTGGGGAGGAAAAAATGTACTTTTTGTGAAATTATATTTTTTTTAAATGGAATTTTTTGGAAAAAGCGAAATTTTTTGGAAAAAGTTACTTTATTTTTACAAAGTAGTTTATGGGAAAAGGTACTTTTTTTAAAAAAGTTATTTTTAGGAAAAATGTATTTTTTTTTTGGAAAAAGGTACTTTTTCTGGATAAGGTACTTTTTTTTGGAAAAAGGTAAATTTTTTTAGAAAAAGGTACTTTTTTTGGAAAAGGTACTTTTTTGGTACTTTTTTTGGATAAGGAATTTTTTTTTGGAAAAAGGTAAATTTTTTTAGAAAAAGGTACTTTTTTTGGAAAACAGGTACTTTTTTTGGAAAAAGGTACTTTTTTTTGGAAAACGTACTTTTTTTGGAAAAATTTATTTTTTTTGGAAAAAGGTACAACGGACGTCTACACCGGTCGAGGAACCTACATACCAAATTTCAACTTCATAGCTCCAGCAGTTTGAGCAGGCTGTCAAGGGGGGAAACTTTTTCCCCTTTTTGCCCCTCTCTGTAAAAATTTCCAAAAAATCCCGTCTTGGTGGATGTCTACGATAGTGGAGGAACCTTTATACCAAATTTCAACTTACTACCTCCAGCGGTTTGGGCAGGCCGTCAAGGGGGGCTCTTTTCCCCTTTTGAACCCCCATTTTTACAACGTCCCTGTCCAAAATTCTTGAAAGTACTTTCCAGAAAAGTTAGTCCCTACTCCAAAGAACACATCTCAAATTTCAGCTTTCTAGCCAAAGGGGTTTTGGCAGGCCGTGAAGGGGGAGACTTCAATCTTTTTGCTCGTTCCGGTAGGAATTTCCAAAAATCCCGTCTTAGCGAACGTCTACGCCAAAAGAGGAACCTACATACCAAATTTCAACTTCCTAGCTTCAGCGGTTTGGGCTGGGCGATGTTGAGTCAGTCAGTCAGTAACATTATTCTTTTATATATAGGGACTAGCGGGCGCAGCCCGCTACGTAGTTAGCGTGCCTTAAAGGTTAGAATTAAATTTTTTTATATAAAATAAAACAAAATATTTGTTGCTAAGGTAAAATAATTGTTAAGGTAAATTTATTATAGGTAAGTCGTATTCGTGGTGGGGCGCAGCCCCCCCCCCTGATTTTCTTCAAATTTGCTTTTTTTAAATACAGTTTTTTATAATAAAAACCTTCACTTACCCAGCCACCACAAATAAATAATTCTGACACAACAATAATTCTTGACAATATACGTGTGTATATCAAGATAATTTGGTAAAGTGCGCACATAGGTAGATGGACCCGTAAATAGTTTTGTTCATTTGTGTTTTGAATGAAAATAAAAAAACATTTAAAGCAGCCCGCTACGGTGTTAGCGTGCCTTAAAGTTTAGTATTAAATTTATTTTAGATAAAATAAAACACAATATTTGTTATTAAGATAAAATAATTGTTAAGGTAAATTTATTGTAATGTTTAAGTACAAACAATATTTTTTGCCTCTTCATTTTTATATACAATTGAAAGTAAGTTAAAAAAAAGGACTACCCACTTTTCGTTCAAAATAATTGTATTTTGTCGATTATTTTTAATTGTTAATTTATTAACTGGCAAAGTCGGTAAAAATAATAGATTTCTCGTTTATTTTAAAACTAATCGTATTATAACAACTGATTGTTTTTAACAGAAAATTTTTATTGAATATTTTAACTTCTACTGAAAGTCCGTATTTTGTGTATTTTGTTTATTGAATGACTGATAGAAAAAGTTAAAAAAATATATTTCTTTGCAATTTAACTACTTATTCAATTGAAACAACTTTACTGATTTACTTTTTAAACAACTGTTGAACTTTTACGGTAAAGTTATTGTGAGTGTATATTTCTAAATATTTGACTTCTGATTTTTTTCTTTTAGCAGAGTTGTAGTTTTGTGATAAATATTTTAGCGGAGTCACATTTTTGTAGTAAATATTTTAGCAGAAGCACATTTTTATATATTTTGTCTGTCCAAAATGCAACTCTGAAATTATCGAGTATTAGTTTTGAGTATCGAATACACAAAAAAAAGAAAAATACTCGATACTCGATACCCACTACTCATATTTTTACCAGCAATATTTCACACAAAATGCATTAAAGGCGTCTCCACATTGTTAGAGTTGTCAAACCCGGTTTCCGAATTATTCGATTAACCAATTCTTTTTTTCTATATTTCCGGGACCGGTTTTTGAAAAAAGGCGGTTTTCAAGAATCCGCCCTTTTTTTTAATTTATAAATGGCTTATAAAACACATTTTTCATACAAAATTCAATTTATAAACTTGTTATAAGGTTTTTAATTATTATGCATAGGCACATTAGTGTTTGTTTCCTTTATTATCCACCTATAATAGTGGACTATTGACAAAATAAATAATTTTTTCGAAACAAAAATGTTAAAATTCTTTCAAGCGACTGTTTTTTTATACAGAATTCCACATTTTCTCTCTATCTTAAAAAAATTGGCAAACACACGTAAATAAACATCAACCAAGATTAACGAAAGGAATTTCAAAAATATAGTTTTTTGTCATATCCATAAAACGTGGTCCGAGCTAAAGCCACTTTATTCCATTTTATACCCCTTTTAGGGAGGGACAACTTGTTTTATAAAAAAACGAGTAAAAAAGTTAAAGTCGGGCATGCCGACTATATAATACCCTACACCAGTCTGGTTAAAATCCAACTAATGTTTGGATCCGAAATTCGAATGGGTTAAAACGGTCTTGCGTCAAAATTTTCTATAAAATGATAAAAGAGAAAATCGAAAATATAGTCCATATGGGCGATAGGTCCGAATATGGACCGATCCTTTCTAGAATCAATAGGCTTTGGCCTTGGGACCATGTAAGTCAGCGAACCAAATTTCATTGAAATATCTTGCGACCTACATCGCGTAAACAAGCAAATTTTGGGGGACCCTTATATGGGCACTGGGTCTAAATATGGACCGATTTTAACCAAAATCAATAATGTGGTGTAATGGTTAGCGCGTTGGACTGCTACACGTGAGGTTGCGGGTTCGAGACCCAACCAAGGCAACATCAATTTATGAAAAATAGTAATATGTATGAGTTTTTTCTATCCCTCATACATATCGCAGCGTCCTCCTTCGGTGTTCCCAAGGCACTTAACCCCATGGAAGTAAAATAATATAACAGGGCTATGAACTAAAAAGCTTCAACAAAGTTCGCCAACTCACCATCAGGCGCGCAACAACTGTTCTAACCCCCCCTTTCCACATGCAAGTAAATGGTTGCAAGTTGAGAATACGTATTATCAGCGAAAATTTCGAAAATTACCGAAAAAACATGAAAATTTTACATGTGTCCACCACACTACTTGCTGCAAGTTCATTTTTAAAATGTTGTCGAAGGCATAGGTTGTCACTAAATAGCACTCCAGTATTGCCAAGTATTCAATATTCTAACAAAGCTGGGAAAAAATTTGTTCTTAACAATTTTTTTTCAAAAATTTTTAAAAATGATATTTGAAATTACCAGTAAGATATGCCGATGTGTCCTTTTCTACTTTTTTTTTACAAATAAATACAAAATCAGTTGCATTACAACTTTTATTTTACCAAATACTAGTAAATTAATAGAAAACTATACTAGGCAACACTGTTTTCTTTAATCTGTCATTTCACTTGCCGCAATTATAAAAAATCCACTGTCTTCAAAATTTACTTGCAAGTTGAGCGGCAAGTAGTATAAGTGTGATAGTATTAGTGAAAAAGTGTGAGTGTATTGAGTTTTTCGAACTTGCACTTGCATGTGGCAACGGGGGCTAAAATTCAACATCTCGCGCAATTACAGTGTTGCCATATTTGAAGCTCTTCATCTTTCACCACCTTTTCACTTCTCTATCCCCTTTCCAAAGGAAGCAACACGTTAATTAATAGAAAGAATTTCCTGAGTGTTGCTTCTCTTTAAAAAAAACAAAAAAAATTCTTCGTATTTGCGACCTGCAGCGTGTAAACAATCCAATTTTGGGGGGACCCTTATATGGGCACTAGGTCTAAACATGGACCGATTTTAACCAAAATCAATAGGCTTCGTCCTGGGGCCGACGGTACCAAATTTCATCGGTGTACCAAATTTAATCAAAATATCTTAATATTTGCGACCTGTAGAGTGCGCACAGACAGACGGACATCGTTAAATCGAAATAAAAAGTGATTCTGTGTCGATCAGTGTACTATAAGGTGGGTCTAGGTCCAATATTTTTTGGTGTTACACACATCAGCACAAACTTATTATAACCTCTCCAAGTAGTGGTGTAGGGTATAATAATAGGTTTGTTTTTTTTCGAATTTTATATCTATAACTCTTGAAAAAACGACTATCCGTACTTAGCTGACTTTTCTTTTATTTTTTGTAAACAAATAAAATTTAAACACTAATGTGTAAATTCATAAATGCTTTATAAAGTTATAGGAACCTTATAAAACAAAATTTTCATACAAAATTTGTTTCAAAATCAAACTAAACTAAAGCTGTTTTCGTACAAGGACTTCGCCGGAACGCGAAATAGAGTAATTATAATGTGTGTCCTGCTCTACGTTTACTAACAAACGCATAATTCATTTGTTAGCTTTTGTTGTTTTTAATATTTTATGAAAAAATACTAAAATTTCAAATATTTTTGTTTACAATTGAAAGAGGAAAGCCAAAAAATTTTAAGATTTGGTAGCATTTTTATAACTACTTAATTTTTCAGAAGCTAAATTTATACCTACTTAAAAGTTTTATAAAAATAAACCTAATGTACTTAAATGAAAGCAAAGTTTTCAAGATTTAAAAAATGATTTAATTTTTATAATCGATAAAACGAGGTCCTTACTGGATCCATTTTACTAAATTTTAGACCCTTCAGGTCGGATTAAACTTCATTTGGTCCAAAACTAGAATTTTCTGGAAGTAAATATTCCCAGAAACGGGATTTACTGAACACGTCAATCTGGTAACGTAACACTACATTTAATAATACACCTTAGGTTAATGCCTTAAATAGTGTTTCGTAGTTGGGCTCTGTTTTGAATAACATAAAGGCTCATTTAGCCATACGTGGACGTCACGTGACGTATCTCCTTATGGAAAATCTAATGAGTTAAAAGAGCAAAGCTGACAGTCTATTTCTTTTTTACTCATTATTTTAGACTAAATCAGTTGATTCGTCACGTTACGTTACGTATGGCTAAATGAGCCTTAATAGTTATAATTATAGAAGCACTGGGATTTTATACTACCCAAGAAACATTTTTACGGACTCTCCAGCATGTACGGAATCATCAATCCGGCTTTTACGGAAAATTATTTAATAAATCTATTAAAAACCATACAATATTAAAGTTAGTAATGTGACAATTTAGGTAGATTTAAAAGTCCGAAAACGGCATTCTAAAAACGGAGTCACTCCGTTTATTACACGACATAACGGTCCGGAAACGGTCCAGTATTGACGGACTTTCAGCGGGCTAGTCCGTTTTTTACATGACATAACGGTCCGTAAACGGTCTGTCATTGACGGATTTTCAACGGATTCGAATCAGTTTCGATGTTCCTTATGTTCCGTTTTCTGGTCCGTATACGGAGTTGGATTCCGTTTATGACGGACCGAAAACGGTGCGTAAACGGAAGGAATTGTTTGTTGGGTATGTTCTACATTCACGGCCGGTAAGCTATAGGCGTGTTCGTTTACTTACTACAAGTTACTACTTTTACTACAGCTGGAAAATTGTAGTAAAAGTAGTAAGAATTTCGAGTAAACGAACACACTGTATAAAAGATTTGTAAAGTGAAGTTGTGCTTTAACATTTGTGCTGTTAAGCGGAGAATACACGAGGGAACATTCGTGAAAAATGCCCATTTTTTGTGAATGTGTGTGCGTGTTGAATTCGTGTTTACAAAATTTTTTGATATTTTTTGTTCCCTACTTAATGTTCCTTCGTGTATTCTCCGCTTCAAGTTGCGTTCTAGAGTTTGTTAAATGCGTATTAGCATTGTATAGTCCAGTTAATCATTAAAGTTTGTGTGTGTTCTATATTGTTGTATTTAAAGTAATACAGTTTTAAATAAATAAGTGTAAAGCTAAATCAAACTAAAGAGAGCGTGTTTCTTCTATTTACTAAGAGCACCAACCCGGTTTATCTAAAGGAGATAAACTTACGTTTTAGAAGGTAAACGAAACAATTGGTGTCAGCGGTGGGATTGGTTATTTTGATTGCAATAGAAAAGAACCCGGTTTATTTAAAGGAAATAAACCAATATTTTTAAAAAGTAAAAACGTTACAATATTATGAAAAAAGTTATTGATAAAACAAAAAGCCAAAATAGCTATAATATTTTTTGATTCAATTCTTTTATTTTGCTCGTTTCTCATTTTGCTCATTAATATAAAAGTACCATCCCCGATACCATAAGATTCACATTTTTTTGAAACACTTCAAAAAATTGAGAAAACCGTGCAAAATTATCGTTCGTTTTTATGCCAAAATTATTGTTTTTTTTTATTTTTTTTAATCGTATGAATTGTATTCACCCTGTAATATTTTAAGATTCTTCGTGATCTTTTGACAGATCTTACTACTAAATATTATAGTTTTGAAAGGCCTTAACCAAGATTTTTTTGACAGAACGTCACGCTTTGTAATTTATATTTGGTAGATTGTTTAGATATATACATATATGCATACCCGTTCGTTACCCAAAACAGTCCAAACAATAACAATTTATACGCAATTTTGAGTAAGGCAACGCTTTTGGACTACTTTGGGCAGAGACTATTAATTATAGAGATAGGAAATCAAAACATACACTACTCACCGGTAGAGGGAGCTGAAATTTAGTATTACTTGAGCAACTATTTACTATCAGTTAATATCAGCTGAGCCTATATTTAAAAACTCAAAATCTGTTGAAAACTGCTCAAAATAAGGAAAAACAAGCGCGGAATATATTCAGATAATAAAATTTGATATATTCGTTTGTTTTTTTGCTTTGTTGTTTGTTATTATTTAAATTTAAATAAAAAAGAAAAATTGACAATTTTTTGAACAAAGCGCCATCTAAACCATTTTCAGTTTTATTTTAGAAAATTCCAAATATATTTCAAAATTGTCTAAAAATGTTTTAAAATTATCCAAAAATGTTTTAAAATTGTCAAAAAATATTTTAAAATTGTCCAAATATATTTTCAAATTGTCTAAAAATGTTTTAAAATTTTCCAAAATGTTTCAAAATTATCCAAAAATGTTTTAAAATTTTCCAAAAATGTTTCAAAATTGTCCAAAAATTATTCAAAATTGTCCAAAAATGTTTTAAAATTGTCCAAAAATCATTCAAAATTGTCCAAAAATGTTTTATAATTGTCTAAAAACCTTTGATATTTGTCCAATTGCATTTCAAAATTGTCCAAAATGTATTTTAAAATTTTCAAAATGTATTTCAAAATTATACAAATATGTTTTAAAATATTACAAATATATTTTAAAATATTACAAATATATTTTAAAATATTTTATTTGAATTTAATAAAATTCCATTTGTATTTTAAAATTGTCCAAATGTATTTCAAAATTATTCATTTGTATTTAAAAATTCTAAATCTGTATTTCAAAATTGTCCACATGCATTTCAAATAATTCCATTTGTATTTCAAAATTCTCCAAATTCTCAAATATATTTGATAAAATTCCAAATATATTTAAAAAACTATATTTGTATTCCAGAATAGAGTTTTTTTAAATACATTTGGAATTTTCTCAAATACATTTGGAAATTTTTGAAATACAGATTTAAAATTTTTAAATACAAATGAATAATTTTGAAATACATTTGGACAATTTTAAAATACAAATGGAATTTTCTTAAATACAAATAAAATATTTTAAAATATATTTGTAATATTTTAAAATATATTTGTATAATTTTGAAATACATTTTGAAAATTTTGAAATACTATTTGGACACTTTTGAAATGCAATTGGACAAATATCGAAGGTTTTTAGACAATTTTAAAACATTTTTGGACAATTTTGAATGATTTTTGGACAATTTTAAAACATTTTTGGACAATTTTGAATGATTTTTGGACAATTTTGAAACATTTTTGGAAAATTTTAAAACATTTTTGGATCATTTTGAAATATTTTGGACAATTTTGAAACATTTTTAGACAATTTTAAAATATATTTGGACATTTTTAAAACATTTTTGGACAATTTTAAAGCATTTTTGGATAATTTTAAAACATTTTTGGACAATTTTGAAATATATTTGGAAGTTTCTGACAATTTCATTTTTAGACAATTTTAAAATATATTTGGACATTTTTAAAACATTTTTGGACAATTTTAAAGCATTTTTGGATAATTTTAAAACATTTTTGGACAATTTTGAAATATATTTGGAAGTTTCTGAAATAAAAGTGAAAATGGTGTAGTGATAACGATATTTCTATAACTTATTTTTTTGCCCTGACTTTGGGCAACCGCGGTGAAGTACGGGAACACATATATATTAATCCAATTTTAAATATAACGGGTAAATTGGCTGTGTTTCTTTTAAACGTCAAGCCAGTGTTGCCATAATTTTTTTTAGAAAAACTGTAAAAAATGGTTTTGCGGTAGAAAAATGTTTTCACAATAACTGAATAAATAATAACATCCCGGTGAAAAATGCTCATACACGTTCAAATAAGTTCATATATAGTTTGTGTATGGACACATATGAACAAATATGGATTTGTATGAACATGTATGGATTATATATGAACATGTATGGAAGTATATGTGATTCCATATGGAAAAAGATTTCATATACAGACATATGGAGGCATCTGTTATTTCATATATGGAAATGGCACTCATATATGGACAAATATGGAAGTATATGTTATTCAATTTATGCAAAAGGGACTTGTATATGAACATATTTGGAAGAATACATTTTTCCATATGTGTAAAAGGAACTCATATATGGATAAATATGGAATTATATTTAATGCCATGAATAAAAAAAGGAAGATATGTAGCGCCTAATTTGAATGTCATACATAATTTTATATCTATAGTACAACCTTATAATAAAGAACAGCATCGTTCGCATGTATTCGCATATATGTATTTAATAAATGTATGTGTTAATATATGTCCATATATGAACATATACTTAGGTGTTGCCTCATTTTTCGGATCCATACATATATGGTTGGACCATAAATGTTCGTATATGGACATTTTTCACCGGGACGTAAAAATTCCGGGATTTGAAAATATTTTGGGACCAAAAACGAATCTGATGAACTCAAATCTGATCGCGTTTGGCATCCCTATTGTGAACGTGTTCTAATTTTTTAAGCTTTTATTTTATTCATTTCCATTCCCAAACAGCTAAAATTAATCTTATAATTATAGTACAGGAATTTTAACTGCTAAAATTTTGATTTTAAAAAGTTAGAGTGCCATATAACAATTAAGTAATTATTATAAATAATCAAATAAATAAAGGAAAAAAAAATTAACTTACGCAAAAACATTATGCAAATTCTAAAAATGAATTTAGTTAAAATCGATCAGTGTTGAAAAAACATTTTTTAACTCGAAGCGTTGGAACATGTTCCAAAAACAAAGACTAATTACGTTATAAAACAAGTTATTTCTGCATGGAGTTTTACAATAAGTATCCCAAAAATTTGGAAAAACAGTGGCTATATGGCAACACTGAGTCAAGCAGACCAATCAAACCCAACCGATGTAAAAAAGCGGTCGGTCGATTTCTCGATAATCAAACAGTCATCGAGCTCTATTTGTACTAGGCTGCCAGCAAAATTAATTGGTGGTATGACTGGTTTGTCAAAACAATGAACAGCACTTAAACAGATGCGTTTATCAAAGTTTTACGCGCAAAACAATACACACCAGGGATGATAAAGTTAGTACTATAGTACTTTTTGTGGTACTATTGGAACCTCAAAAAAACTATGATACTCCTCTGACTCAGTACTAAATTACACATTTTTCGATTTATAGATTTTTTGTGCTTTTTTAATTTTCAGAGATATTATTGTGTTTTAAAATATCGGAGTTTTAAATAAAAAATACTTATGTTGAAAATATTTAAAATATTAGATGTTATTATTGAAAACTCAAGTTAAACACATAAAAAATGTTCTTTCGCTTTTTTATTAAAATACGTATTTATACAAAACAAATTATTAAAAATTAAGAGAATTAAGAGATCTAGAAATTTTTGTATTTTTTTAAACGAGCAAAATGTTTCCCCATCAGAGCTCCTAAATAATTCACTCATTCGTTTTTCATTTCTGAATGGCTAAATACCTAAAACCTATTTCGAAGAATCGAATGAATTCTTAATGCACCTAATGCAATCATTAAATTCATTTGATTCGATTGTCAATCAATCTGTTCAATCGCAAATATTCTTATGACATTACAAGGTGGAATAGACCTGTAAATAACTGAAAAATAATATTCGCTTTAAAACGAAGTCAAGTACGATAATCAGGGACTTTAAATTCTGAACTCACAGAAATAAACCTGTAAAAATAGCAGAAAAAGCTACTAAAAATTAAGCAAAAAAGGCCTTACAAAAGAAACTGCTAAGATTAGCAGATTTTTTTTATATATTTTTTATATTTAACTTTTAGTTCATTGAAAATAACAAATTATACTGTAAAATTTGCAAAAAATATTAATATTAGTAGAGTAAAAATAGCCAAAATAAACTGTTATATCTACAAAAAATTTTGTTACTTTTAAGTTAAATTTAGTTGAATGAAAATAGCAGTCTATCCCGCTAAAATCAACGGAAATGGTTGCTAAAAATAGTAAATTGCGGATTTCAGAAAACTAGATTTTTATTCGTATTAAAAAAATTTTTTGGTGATTTTTAGTCTACTAATTATTATTTATTACTAATTTTAGCAGGTTAAATTATTATTTTCTGTTAACTGAAATTTATTCAAATATAACTAAAATTTTGTATATGTATTTAACAGTTTGGTTTTTGCTGTACATACTTATCTTACTAATATTTTACAAAAGTAATCTGATAGAATTTTTTTATGCAACGTAATTTTTAACTAATTTTTAATAGTTTTAACTAAAATTTTTACGTTTTTCTATTGCTGTATGAGTTAGATAGTAAAATTTTCTTTATTATGAATTAACATAATAAGTACTTTTTTCAAAAACTGCTATTTTTCTTCATTAGGATATTCTCCTAACAAATACTTCACAGAGTTTTTGCTTTCAAAAGGAATGAAAAGACGATCGTTTCTGGGATTTTCCAGGTCCCCTTCTTCAGTTTTCTTTAGAAAGTGGTAGCAATAGTGCAATGCAAATTGAAACATCAAAATTTCATATCAAGGAAATGAGAATGGAGCAAACAATAAAATATGTTTTCGAAGTCTCTGCAAAGACATAACCAACAATAGAAATATTATGAAAGTTCTTTCGGTACAAACAAAATACAAATTTTATTTTTACCCACTTCTTTGTCAACACAAGAAGAGTCAAAAAACATTTCTCCGTACTGTGAGTGTTGTCAAAACGTTAGTTTTTAATTTTTATTCAAAAAAAAAATAAAAATAGTTTTTTCGACCTTTTTATTGATTACCCAGTGTAGAAACGGTAATGACATATCATTATTTTTTGGACTACCAGTAATGACACCCACTTACCTTCTGCATTATTTTAAAACATATAATAATGAGTTACTTATAACGACTTATTTTTATCATTATTTTAAATAGAAAATAATTTTCTAGATTTTTTTGAAATCTATTTTTAGACTCAATATTTTTTAAACACTGGTAAGGATATATGTAACCACATATTTTTTGATTTTTTGTATGTTGGCGAGTAAGCTTACTTGTGTGCAGCAGGTCAATTATGTTTTTATCTATTAAATATTATATGTCGATATAGCTCAGATGGTAGAGCTATTGACTGGCAATCTGTAGACCCAGGTTCGATTCCCGCACCAGCAAATTTTATTTAAAAAAAAAAATACAATAAAAAATATTTTTTTTTATATAATTTATTTTTTTGAAAATCTATTTTTAGACTCATTATTTTTGTCAGTACTGGTAAGCACATAGGTAACGATATATTTTTTGATTTTTCGTATGCTGGTGTGTAACCATAACTCATTATTTTTCGCGACATCGCCATATAAAGGTAATAAGAAATGTAATAACAAAAGTAACTAGTTACCATTACAAAGTATGTAGTTACATAACCACATATCAGGTAATGATTTTCTACACTGGGTAATTAATTAAAATGAAAAAAATGTTTGGTACTATAGAGGTCAAAAAAGTACTATTTTTAAAGCTCGTTAGTACTATTTTAGAAATCCCAATTATCATCCCTGATGTGTGTACACAACAAATGACACAAAATAAAAAAATATGAGACGTAAAGTTAAAATTGGTTCGTACGCATTCACAATACCCAACCAATTAAATTTCTTCTGGAAGAAGAAACCAAACAAAAATTATATAGCAATGACGAATGAATTCCATTGGACATTATCGAAATTATTGAAATCGCAATTCCATACTTTTAGACACGTCAACGAAATTTTTTATTAGGCCAACAGAAAACCTAAAAAGAAAAAATAAAGATGGAAACAATATGACAAAAAAACTATTCCAATTGAATGATATGAAAGAGAAAACGACATGAATATATCAAAAGGGGTTGAAAGAGTAAAAGAGACAACTAATTGGTGTACAACAATTCGATAGTGTAAAATCAAGGTTGCCAATTTAGCCATTTTCCGGCTAGATCTAGCCATAAAAAAATGGCTAGATTGGATCTAACAGGAAGATTTAGCCATTTTATTTTGCTCTAGCCATTTTTTCTTCTAATGTTTTAAGCGGCGAATACATTAAGGAACATTGAGTAGGGAACAAAAAATTTTGTAAACACTAAATAAACATTCGTAAAAAAATTGCCATTTTTTCACGAATGTTCCTTAGTGTATTCCCCGCTTTACAGTTAATTTCATATAAAAGTATGTACTTGAATTTTTATGAATTCGAAAAACATTAAAATTTAATAGCTACTTTCATGAAATTCGTGTTATAACTCTTCATTATCACTGATTTACCATTATTTTCCAATTTTAGCCATTTCTAGCCATTTTTTCTCCGTAATCTAGCCATTTTTTCAGTTCAAGTGTTGGCAACCGTGGTTAAAATGTATATATACCAGAGATGATAAATGGGAATTATAATTTAGTATAATACGAAATAGTACTTTGTTATCTTAGTTGTACCAAAATTAGATTTTTTGCAATTTTCATTTATTTTTTGAGGCACATTTACAGGCAGGAGAAAATTGCTAGAGATAGAGCAAAAAACACCTCTAAATACTGCTTTGTGAATGATTTAAGATAAAAACACCCATAGTTTTGGCTCTCTCTAGCAGTTTTCTCTCGCGTGTAGATTTGTCTTTAATCGGGGAATGCACTAAGGAACATTCGTGAAAAAATGGCCATTGTTTTACGAATGTAGATTTGTGTATGTTAATGTTCGTGTTGACATTCGTGCAATTTGTGTTTACAAAATTTTTTTATATTTTTTGTTCCCTACTCAATGTTCCTTAATGTATTCGCCGCTTTACGAAACTTACTGCAAACAAGTGCCCTCTAAACCGACTTTTAATATTTGGGATTTATAACATCCCAGTGTAGAAACGGTAATGACATATCATTATTTTTTGGACTACTAGTAATGACACCAACTTACCTTCTGCATTATTTTAAAACATATAATAATGAGTTACTGACAATGACTTATTTTTATAATTATTTTAAATAGAAAGTAATTTTCTAGATTTTTTAGAAAATTTTTTGAAATCTATTTTTAGACTCAATATTTTTTCAACACTGGTAAGGATATATGTAACCACATATTTTTTGATTTTTTGTATGTTGGCTATGAAAGTCAGCTTACTCGACTTGTGTGCAAGCGGTCAATTACGTTTTTATCTATCAAACATTACATGTCGATATAGCTCAGATGGTAGAGCTATTGACTGGCAACCTGCACCCCGTTTCTGTATTTCTCGCATCGAAAGAGTTTTCGCAGAAAACATGTGAAATGCAACCCTGCTTTGCTTGATATAGGATGAGTCGCAGACAATAAAATATATATGAAACCAAATCAGCTAGTAATGCGCTACATGTAAGTTTTTTCTAATTTAATTAGGTATTTTACAAAACTACGTGTGTACTCAGTTATAAAAGTTACAATATCTGAAAGATTTACGACTAAAACTCTAGTCCATTTTATCATCGCTTAAATCACCCTGTTTAATGCAAGATTAACATGCATTTCTCGATGAGAAAACTTCTCGCATCAGATACAGAAACGGGGTACTGGAGTCCCAGGTTCGAATCCCGCACTAGAAAATTTTATTTAAAAAAATTTTACAATAAAAAAATATTTTTTTTATAAAATTTATTTTTTTGAAAATTTATTTTTAGACTCATTTTTTTTTGTCAGTACTGATAAGCATATAGGTAATGCCATATATGTAAAAAAAATTTTACAATAAAAAAATATTTTTTTTTATAAAATTAATTTTTTTGAAAATCTATTTTTAGACTCATTTTTTTTGTCAGTACTGATAAGCATATAGGTAATGCCATATATTTAGATTTTTCGTATGCTGGTGTGTAAGCATAACTCATTATTTTTCGCGACATCGCCATACAAAGGTAATAAGAAAAGTAACTAGTTACCATTACCAAGTATGTAGTTACATAACCACATATCTGGTAATGATTTTCTATACTGGGATGGTATTGCAATTAAAAGCTATGATATGGTATCAGGAATTTTAGTTAAAAATACCCTCGAAACGTCATTTTGAAAAATATATTGAAATCGATTTTGGATTAGTACTAAATAAGTCACTGAGATATTATTGTGCTTTTGAGGTTCTTATAGTACCGAAAAAAGTACTACAGCAATCATTCCTGGTTGTATTTGAATGGGTAGCAAGCGGGTGTTGTATTTCTTTGGTCGTTTTTAGACGGCAATCATATTTACTAAATTTTCTGTTTGCCTAATCCATTGGAATCAAAATGCAAAATGTTAGTGATTCTTTGGGTACACAAAGTGTTGATGTATTTTTTTTTTACTTTGCAGCAAACATTAATGTTTACCGTATTTTTTTACTTTCAACTGATATTTTAACTTTGATTTTAACAAGGCATCATCAACAATCAGTAGGTGGTTTATTTTGCTTGTATGTATATATTGATTTATACCTGTGTAAGGTGGCTAAATAAATTCTAAACTAAATACAAATTGACAAATGGGTTTAAAATGTCTTTGGAAATTTTTTTGAAAACATTTTAAAATTTCATAGAATTAGGAAACCTGAATTTAGTTTAGATTTTTTTAGCAAGTTCGCACCCACCCTTAATTTATAAAAGAAAAAATCATTTGTAATAATAATCAGGGCAAGGAACCTCATGTAAATATATATTTACATGAAGTTCATTGTTTGTTATTGAGAACAACATTAACTATGCGAATCAATAATTTTTCATAAAAATTGCACCGATTTATTAATGCATAGGTACTTTGCTAGAAAGAGCTTGAAAGAATTACACAGAGCTTGAAAGAATTAATACCTTAATTCAGAATTCTGAAATAAAAAATCAACGAATTAATTCACAAAAGACTATATATTGAATGGAATTAATCATAGGCGTACCTAGACCATTTTTCTGGGGTGGGCAAGGGCCCCATTATGGCTCTATGTTTTTATAGAAAATTCTCAACAAATAGTACATTAATTTTTTTCACGAAAACCTCGTGCAGGCAATGTTATACTATACGTTCAGAATAGTATGAAATTTGGATATTTGATATAGGTAGAAAAGAAATATAAGATTAACCTGTCTCAAATTTTCCTCCACATCTGACGAACCCATTCTAACCCCATATTTTGACCACTTAAATTTCGCGGCATATTTTTAAAAATATTTTTTTTATTTATTTTACCCTTTTATTTATTTTTAACTTTATTTTTTTACGATTTGCTTCTTTTAGCTCTTATTTTAAATTTCCATAATTTTTTGCAAAGATATTTTAACGTTTTTAACGTTTTTTTAATGTTAAAGCTGTTTTAGTTTTAACAATTGGTATTTCATTTAACTTTTCTTTTTAACTTAAGGGGAATTTTTAAAATTTTTATTTATATTATCAGAGTTTTTTGGGTAATTTTCTAATTTTTAATTGATTTTTTAATTTAATTATGGCCAATGCAAAAAACGAGTCAACTGCCATTAAAGGAACTATCCGATGACCGGTCAGTCGGGGGCATATTCAAGGCACTTCCACTATATTTATGTGTGTGTTAATGTTGTTTTCTTTTCATTTTTTTTTTTCTATTTTTTCTTTTCCATTTTTTTTATTTGGTTGTAGTGTTTGTTTTTCTTTTTTATTTGACCAGAAACGAACAATATATAACTTTACCATCAGCCAGCCATCACGCATAAGCAACATTAGCTCAGACGGTAGAGCTATTGCCTTACAAGCAGTAGGTTGTGTTATCGAGCCCTACTTCGACGCCAAATAGATTATTTTTTATTCTTAATTTTTATTAGCCCAAGAAACATTTTAACGGACTCTCCGGCACATACGGATTCATGAATCCGGCTTTTACGGCACGTTAACTGTCCGTAAGGTACGTATCCGTCAATGCTTGTACGTATACGGAACATTAACGGACCGTAATGGATTTTCGAACACAATACGTTTTAACTCCGTATTGGTGTATCCGTTTCCGTACCTTTAAATACGGATTTCATCGGTTTGTTTACAAAATAAAAAATTTTTGTAAAGTCGGTGAAAATATTATTATAATGGGAATATATGGAGAATATGCAATAGAGGGAATTCTTTCTATCACACCATTAATCAAACAACATCAAGTAACAAGGTAAGATTTATGAAACTTAGGGGGTTATTTTGTAAAACGCAACGCCTTGCGTTGCGTTGTTTACCATGCAAATTGTTTTTGTAACAATAACAATTTACACACAAATCAACGCAACGCAAGGCGTTGCGTTTTACAAAATAACCTACTTAATGTTTCACAATGTTTTGTGTATAACATGTAAGAATTTGCATCGTGTACACAGTCAATTAAACCATAACTAATTTATTGTCTCTTTTCCATATAGATGTTGGATTTTACTCCGGGTCCCTAAGCGCTGGATAGATAGGTAAACCGAGCTAGATGTGCTAAATATTGTAATTATAAATAATAATTATTAATGAATTTATAAAAAAGAAATTATTGAAAATAATTAACATATGGTCTATTTTTTTGAAAAAATCGGTAGGATATGGACAAGGAAATACTCCTTTATTACACGACATATCGGTCCGTAAACGGTCCGTCATTCGCGGACTTTAAACGGACTTGTCCGTTTTGAACACGACATACCGGTCATTGACGGATTTTCAACGGATTCGAATCAGTTTCGATGTTCCTTATGTTCCGTTTTCTGGTCCGTATACGGATCCAGAAAACGGTACGTATACGGAGTTGGATTCCGTTTATGACGGACCGAAAACGGTGCGTAAACGGAACGAATTGTTTGTTGGGAGTTTATTTGAAAAGCTATTTTTAGCCACACCAACTTACTGTCACAAGGTGTCTAAACTGTAGCAATTGGTCATTTCTAATGGCAACGCCATGTTAAAGTGACGTGTCTCTTTCAAAGAAAAAGGCCGATCAAGGACCGGTCCCTGCCCCCTTGGGACCTATCCTGCGTGTCAATTTGGACCTGTCGCTTTCCCCGTAGGGATTAATTCTTTGAATTTGTTTTATTGTTGAACGCGTTCAGATGAACGAATTCAGTGAATTACTTAAGAAAAGGAAGTCCTTCAATTCTAAAGAAAATTGAATTCGATTGCTAGTGAATTAATTCAAAATCGAATTAATTCTTCAAAGCTCTGGCTATACATGTAATTGTCATTTTGCCCTACCCGTACAATGAGATGTACAATACTCTTGCACAAGATATGGTACAATTTTTTTCTTCTACATACAGTAGTGGTACAGGGAAGTATACAACCCCCTTGAAAATCCAGTTTTATGAAATATAATTGCATTTCCGAAAAAAAATTATGCAAAATAGTACATTTCTTTTCATTTAAAACATTAAGAATGAAAAAAAATTTAATTTTCTTTTTACCTTCTCTAAACGAGCAAAAGTACCTTTTCATGACACAGAAAAGTATACATTAGAGCGTACCACCTTACAGGAAAAAAAAGTGCGCCGTACACCCTCCAATATGAAGTATTTTTGCAAGGAGGTTTAAAAAAAATTTTTTATTTTTTTTTTTGCCGAACGTAGGGGTCGCCATTTTACATTTTTCGTTATATCTTTGGTATTTACAGTCGGATCTTAAAGTATGATACATCGATGTTTTTCTCTCGAGGAGACCAGAGTTTTGCTCTGACAACATTTTGACCTCAAGTATCCCGTTCTAGTAGTTACCCACCAGATCTCAGTTGCTACCACCCTAATGTACCAATCTAATGTCAAAAAATTAAAGCTCGCAAAAAATCATTAAACTTTTGCTAAGGAAGTTTTTCGCTAAACCTATTATAAATTTTCTTTATAAATTGGTTGCCGAACGTAGGGGTCGCCTTTTTAAATTTTTTTTAATTGGATTTTTACTATATAGCAAAACTCTGGTCTCCTCGAGGCAAAAAAATCGATATATCACACTTTAAAATCCGATTTTAAATGCCAAAGCTATAACAAAAAATTAAAAAAGGCGACCCCTACGGACGGCAAAAAAAAATTTTTTTTTTTGAAATCGCCTTTCAAAAATACATCATATTGGAGGGTATACGGCGAACTTGTTTTTTGAGGTACGGTCTAGTATACATACTACCCACAAATAAACAACCCAGTGTTGAAACAGTGCACCCAACTGTTGAAATTTTTTGTTTTGTAAATTTACTGTTACATATATTGATAAAAATAATTTAGTAAATTTGTTTGCATAATTAAAAGTATAAAATGAAGCAAAAAGGAAAAGAAATGAGTTTGGATAAGAGCCGAATTATTATAAAGCTTCGAGATGAAGGAAAATCTCTTAGGAAGTTCCAAAAAATAATTAGAAAATATAACCAAACGAAAAGTTTTGCAAGTAAGCCTAGAAGTGGTCGATCACTAGTAGTGACTCCTAGAGTACGTCAGATACTGTGCATACGAAATTACAGTACTTTTCGTTAGTTGTTTTCATTGGCGGACTGAGGCCGGTCTGGGGTGGGCAAAGCCCACCCTAGACTGCGTTTTGCCCACCCCAGAATTATTAAAATTTTACCTATAATTCTTGCATCTATGATTTTGATGGAAGATAATTTGTTGGAATCAAAGGGTCAGTTTTATAGTCAGAACTTAGATCGATTTTTGTATTGAATATTTCTAAAATAAAAAATGTTATTTGAAAACTTCTTACTTAAGGAATATTGAAGAAACAAATCGATCTTAGTTCTGATTATAGAACTGGCTCTAAGAGGTTTTGTTTAAGAAAAATTTTTAGAATCACAGAGTTATTCAATATGCAATTGAAGGCATTGGATTTGAAAATGGAAAAGTATTTTTAATAAGAAAATATAGCATAATATTTTTTGGTGAGATAAATATCTTAGATATAATAGTTTTTTTAAGCAATAATTAGTTAACATATAGCAAGGGAGTTACTGCAAACTAAATACTACTATTTTGATGAAATTTCAATATGTTGTAGAAACAAAAATGTTAAGATGAACATCCCACAGTTTTTGATCACCTCTGTAATTTAAGTGGTCAAAATCTGCGGTTAGAATGTGTTCGTCAGAGGTGGAGGAAAATATGAGACAGTTTAATCTAATTTTTCTTTTCTCTATCAAATATCCAAATTTCATACTATTCTGAGCGTATAACATTTCTTGCACGAGGTTTTCGTGAGAAAAATGGATGCATTTTACAGAATTTTCTATAAAAACATGGGGTTATAAATGGGGGCTTTGCCCACCCCAGAAAAATGGTCTAGGTACGCCTATGGGTGTTTTCTTAAATAACCGTCATAACTGTTGTTTAGCATTTTTCTATAGAAAAACAACTACAATTACTGTTAAATGCAACAACTATAAATTACTACACAAACAGCTGTAGTAACTGTCAAACTTTTTTGAGTGTAGTTAACAAAGACAATTTATGACTCTTTTTTTATTTTATTGCAAAAGATTTATAAAATTTTCAAATTATTAATATTTTTTTTAAACTCGTTATTTCATCGTTTACTAATGTGTATTAAGTTTGAAATAAACTAAGAATCAAACTAGAGACATAAAGTCTCTTTTAAAAGAATTTCTTAAATTCACTTTTTAAAAGTTAATCAAATTTGGGTTAAATTTCATTCCGTAATAGCATTCTTATGGAATTACTTAGTTCGATAGCAAAAAGCAAAAAGCTTTAAATTATATGAATTCATTCCGTTTTTATTGAATTCTAATTGAATGAAACCATTAGATCCATTTAGAGGTGTTGTTTGCTCTATCTCTAGTAGTTTTCTCTCCTCTGTAAATGTGGCTTTATAGCTTGTTATACTGCACTAAGTAAATGATAATAGAATTTCTTCATTCTATTAGTAAAATGTTGAATGAACATGCGATTTGAATGATTCAAGTTGGGAATTGATTCAATTCCTATTAAAGCTTACCAATAGTTTAACGGAATGATATATGAACATTTTTAAAATCTGAAATCAATTTTTAGTGATTTAAGCTTAAATTGAATTAAGTCTTTATAAATTCTGTTATACCCCAATAAGCATTTGGAAGAAATATCATCCAAAAGTTATTACGGCAATATCATCCATTTATCCCTTAAAAGAAAATCTAAGTAGTATTTCGAACATATCTTCTTTTTACTAGCTGGAAGATATTTTGGCGTTATTAAACAAAAATGTCAAAAAAAATATATTTTTTAGTTTTTGTTTGTTTCAGTTGAAAGTTTTTGTTCCAAGCTTCCGATGGATTTAGAATAACTTTTGCAATTTATATTGCAAATATTAAGGTAAACTAAAATTGCATTCGATTGATATAATTATTTATTGCAAATAAAATCAATTTTTTTAGGAAATGGCGTACCGTCCGGTTGCAAAATAAATTCAAATCCATGAAAGACTGATGGATGTATTAATGGATCTGTCGTTTTAGTTAAAAATTACGAATTTGACAAAATAATATTGGTGGAAACATTTTTATTTGTTTAAAAAAAAGTTTAAAAAAAATGTATTTTTATCTTCTGAATGGATATCTGGCGATATCTTTTTTTAACTTCCAGATGATATATCGGCGATATATACGATACTTTTTTATCTTCCAAGTGATAAATTAGCGATATCGCCAATTCCAGATGATATATCGGCGATATATACGATACTTTTTTATCTTCCAAGTGATAAATTAGCGATATCGCCAATTTATCTTCTAGACACGTTTTCTACTAAATGGGGTATCTTCCGCAATACGAAGACGATTATCGCCGCAATAAAATTTTTCTTCCAGGCAATACGATTGGGGAATTGTCTTCGTATTGCCATGTTTGCTGGGATATGACACATGCAGTCCTTTTTAAAATATAATTCCTTAATTCAATTTTTAATTAAATCTGATTTAATTTTGAACGAACCGATTCGCAAAACTCAATCAATATCTTATTCAAAGAGTCAATTGGATTTTTGTTGATTCTTTTAATAGAATTAAGCGAATTGATTCAATTTGAACAAAAATTGGTTGAGTTGATTTATAGTTCACGAATCATATCATTAAACAAATAATTCAAACGAATCAAAATTGAATAAATTGAAATTTGAACAAATAACATGCTCACTTTATTCAATATCAAATTATTGATTTATTTTTAATGTGACTGTTCGTCGTTATTTCGGAGGTTTTTTTCAGAGCAACAATCGCTAGCCTCTCCGATGTTGTTCTGAGCCGACACTTAAGGACGAAATTTTTGTGGATATAGTGAAGAAGATAATAAGCTCATGTCAGTTAGGCATTTATAGGCGCATATAAATTATGATATTATAATTTGTAAATCCTACACATTTTTAAATCATGTTATTTTTTTTAGTGAACTTTTTAAGTTCTAAAATGACTATTCTTTCTGGAAACTATGTATATTAGACCGACTCACGAAAAAAAGAAAAAAGTGCCCCCCTCAAAATAAACCTTGGTTTGTTTTATGATGATTCCCAAAATATTTCGGCTCTAGCAATGAGATCTCTCGAGCTGTACCATTTTCAAAAAAGGTATTTTTTTTTAGTTTTTGTAAGAAATTTGCATCTTAGCTGAAGACAACATACTCAATATGGGTATCATATGAAAGGTTTTTTAGAGGCGCGTCCAGCGGTATATATAACATGTTGAAGCATATCCTGACATATCCTATTTTCAAGGATATTCTATAGGAGATATTTGTACGGAGATATTTGTGAAATGTCAAACTTACATATCATAATCTATAGACGATTTAAGTGAACACGTGTTTCAGATTTTTCTGAAATTCGCGATTTTTCGCGTTTTATCAGAAATTCAATGTGGTGGAAACAATATGTTCTCAATAGGGCAATATGGATACCAAAACTTTTCTTTTGACAAGTAAATCATCGCTAAGTGGATATAGTTTGGAATTTTGCAAATTTCGTACATTTTGCACGATGCTCTGGACCAAATTTTTCAAACATAAATATTTAATAAATACACTCAAAACTGTTTGTAGTTTAAATTAACTGAATATGTAATTTAAAATAAATGAAAAATCATTTGAAAACCGGTCTACTGACTTTAAATTTAAATCAAAAGAACTTTTCATTTATTTTTAAATTTGAATAAATAAACTACAAAATCCTTAAAAAATAATTATTTTTCATAGTAAAGTGTTGTTTTTTCAAACGCGTCGTATAGACCAAATACAATTAATATTGTCATTAATATGTATTTTTATTAATTCTAATTTAGTAGGTTTGAGGTTTGACCTTCCTTAAAAGTTATAAACACATTAAATTTGCAAACCAGACTAGATCTAGTTTTCATTTATTTCTTTTTTTTAAATTTCAAAAAATTAACTACAAAATCCGTAAGAATAAATGATATTTAGTTTATTTCGTTTTTTTTAACTCACCTAGAAATCGAAATGGAATTCTTTTTTAACAAAACATTTTAAATGAAAATAATAACTGTAACAGAAAATCCTTATTTATACGTAATTTACTTTTTAAATAAACGACAAAAACAGTTAAGAAATATATTTCTTTGTATTTTAACTGTATAATCATTTAAAAATAAATGTACGGATAACTTTTTAAATAAACTACAGACAGTTACTGTAATAATATTTCCAGTGTATTTAAGACAAAAATCGATCTTAGTTCTGACTATAAAACTGACCCTTATATTCCAACAAATTATCTTCCTAGTGGACATTTTTCCAATCAAAAATACAGGATTGATATTAAAAAAAAATAATATTGTAATACTTTCTGCCATCATAAAGTATTACAATATGGCCTATGTCCGCCATAAAGGAAAGCCCCTGTACTCCTTGCAGGAGTAATGTCCGCAATGAAATAGTTGAAGTTATGCAGAAAAAGAAAAAAAAAAAAAGAAAAAATAGAAAAAGTCTGTAAAAGTAGTCCTGCAGAAAAAATTACTAAAACTAGCAGAATCGATTTGCTAAATATTAATAAGATAAAAATACCGATAAAAAAATTGGTGTATTTACAAAATTTAAGTTAGGTTTTAGTTAAGTGCACATAAGAATTTACCCTGGTAAAATCAGGAAACAATTTTTTGAGTTTTAAGCACTACAAACACCATAAACCTTTTTAATTTGCAAAGTTTTTTGTTTATTGTAAATAACAATTTACGAAATCAACCTAATCATGAACTATCACAGGTATCATCATCAGAGTTTAGAACATATTTTATGACTTTATTGAATCCATTGCAAACATTTAATATCGCTATGTATGCCCCGTTACGCATTCTAAATGGGGAGTATTATAACTGGGAAATTTTAGTAAATTACATTGTGAATGCCCTGCAATATCGAAAGTTTTTAATTAATGAATATAATCACCAGGGCAAGGACTTTCATGCAAATGCATGTTTGTAGTCAGTGGCCCAAAAATGATTTTGACCAAATACTTTTCCGAATCAAAGAATTTGCAAAAAAATGGCATCGATTTATTGTTGCATATTTTGCTTTTAAGTGCATGTTTTATTGCATATTTTATGATTTTTATTGCATATTTTTGCATATTTTGCACATTATTGCATATTTTTTTTAATATTTTTAAATATGAAATTCGATTTAAGAATTCATACTTTAAAACTAAAAAAAAAAATTATAAAGATTTAATTATTTGGAAGCTCTGTTGGTAATACAACACTACACTAGAAAGAGAAACACATAATATTATACAATATGTTGTCATCCACTAACACATTTTTTATAGATGTAATTTTAAATTAACGTTTTCGGGTGTTATTGCTCACAAACAGAAAGTTGAAAAATTTTATAAAAATTATTTTAAGGAAACTTGTCCATGCACATATTATGTTCTATTTTATAATAATGTTTTTTTCAGGTAAAATGTTACACACCCTTAATAGTTACAATCGACTGTATTTCTTTTTATTTTCACTGAATTTTCTAAAAATATATTTAACTATGTGTATTTGAAGACATATTCAGTGTGTTCGTTTACTCGAATTTCTTACTACTTTTACTACAATTGCAAAGTTTTGTTTACTTTTTGTATTGAATTTTTCCAGCTGTAGTAAATATAGTAACTTGTAGTAAGTAAACGAACAAGCTTATTGTAACCGATACCTGAATTTTTACGTTTATGTTAGTTTTTTAATTGCATATTTTTTGATTTTTAGTGCATATTTCGTTATAAATGTATATTTAAGTGCATATTTTCTATTTTATAGTGCATATTTTAAGCGCATATTTTCGGTTTTTTAGTGCATGAAAGTCCTTGTCCTGATAATCACTAATAATATAAGTTTTTACTAGGTAAACTAAAATATTAATCTTTTGTATTATTAAACCAGTTTTTTCGGCAAACAATTATGTCAAAGCCGTATGTAATATTCTTAGATAATTAATTAATAATTTTTTTGTAATTATAGAATTTTTTGAAAATAAAGAATTACTACTAAAAAAAACTAAATAACAATTTAACTTACTGAAATTAGAAATCTATTAAATTTAACAATATATTTTTTTTTAGGTTAGCAGGATTACTGTTATTTGCATTCAACTAAATTTAAATTAAAGATAACAAAAATTTTGTAGATGATATAACATCTTTTTCTTGTTGGCTTTTGTAGAGTTAAAATTTCTTTTCATGCTGATTTTTTCTTGCTAACATTTGGCAAACATATTCTGTTAATATCAGCAGTTTTTTCTGCAGGGCTCATTGTTTTTAATTTTTGGTAGTTTTTTCTGCTGTTTGTATAGATTTAGTTCTATTAGTTCAGGTAATTTAATAATTTTTGGTTAATTTTCTCTACACTTGGTGGTAATTTTGAACTTCCATTTTGGCAACGATGCTAAACTGTACCAAATGGGTTTTCATTATCCCAAACCCAAATACATATTTACCCACATATAAAGAAAGACGGGGAAAAAATATAGCCATGACCTACAAATATCTTAAGTGACTTAATTTTCGTTTTCTGTTTAAAAAAAGTCAAATTTTCTACTAACGAATGTTTTTTGTTGGATTTGGGTAAATTGCAGAAAATAAAAAATTGAAAAAATTCGATAAGGTCAGCAAGATAGAATACGTATTTTCGGGTCCCGCTACAGACCCATCCTCAGTATCCACGCCTTTATGGGTTTAATAATTGATAATGAAATGACAGAAAATGGTATCAAAAGCAGTAAATAGAAGCAACTGAATTAAAAAATTTCCACATTTCACGGTAAAATGAATTTATGATAAAAAACTAGTAAAAATAGTAATAACTAGCAAGTAAACAAACAGACATACTGTTTTTTTTTTTACTTTAATTCTTAAAGTATCGCAGCTGGTTCTATTTAACTCTTCTTATCATCAGCTTACGAATCACAGATCTATTGAACGACAACGAACGGTTAATTTGAAATTTTAAATGCATATTCTAATTATTTTAACCTATTCTAATTATTTTCTAACTTATTTTTTTGGTTTAAAAATTGGATTTTTGGGAAATTCTGGATTATATATTAGGAACATGAGGAAATTTATTTCTGGTAACACTGATACAAAATGAGAGCAGTGTTGCCAGGTTTGACGATTTGTCGTCATTTTGACGATTTTTACTATCAAAAATAGCCCAATGACGATTTGACGATTTTTTCCTTCAAAACGACGATTTTTAATCCGAAATACAGCAAAAAGATACGATATTATTTCAATTAGGTTGTTCATAAGGGGTGTGCTATCTGTTGTATCGTTGTATCGTCCTAACAAAAAACAGAGTTGTTAAAATTTTTATTTGTGTTTAAAAACGATTTTCTATTCAGTTTTCTGTCTGTTAGCACACTCAAACATAAGACATTAAACATACGTAAAAATGTTGTATCGTGCTATTCTCAAATGTTGTATTTTTTCAATTTAATTTTTAACAACTCTGTTTATTGTTAGGACGATACAACGATACAACAAATAGCACACCCCTTGTGAAAACCCTTAATGTCTAATTCCAGTTTTTAGTTTTTAAAATTACGCAGAATCGCAAGAAAACTTAATAAAAACTGCTGCAAAATCAGAAGAAATTTTTTTCTTCTGTACGATTTTTAAAAATTATTTCTGAATTTGAAATAAAAAGTATTGATAATGAAAGTCTAATTAAAATTTACAAAAAATACAAAATGGCGATCAAGTGCATCATAATTTTATATTTGTTGCAAAAGTGTCAATTTTGCTTTAAGATACCAATTTTAAAATGTACAAATAACAACAAATCTAATAATTTTCATATAAAACTTCTGTCCTAATACTGTAACCTATCTCAATTTTTAATGTGGGGAAGGATGCCTGCAAAATACAAATATTTTGAAGCCTTGGTCGTATTTATTTTTTGTTAGAGCATCTACGATATTTTAAAATGTGACAAATTTCGATGTTTATAAATGTTATATTAAATATGTTTAATCGAAAAAGCGCGAAATGATTAAAAAAGAATAATTTTTACATTATTTATTAAGTTTTCAGGGTTCTTATAAAACAAACAGATTTTACTTTGACGATTTTAAACGGTTTTTTGACGATTTTTCAAAACGCTGTGACGATTTTGACGATATTTTGTAAAATCTTCGACGATTTTATGCCTAATAAACCTGGCAACACTGAATGAGAGCTTAAATAGGGTGACCAACGCTATAGACAATTCAGCAACCCCTTTCAGTTCATGTTACTCACATACATATTCATTGAAATTATTCTAAACAGTTGCTTAACGCTTGCCGGGTTGTTAACATTAAACGTGCATTTAAGTTTTATAATCGTGTAACGTGGTGTATTATAAGTTTGTTTATCGCTAAAAGTGTTTAAATATTAAGCTAAAACATTAACTTCCAATGTTTACTTTTGTATATGTAAACTTTATTTACATTTTCATTGATAGTTTTTGTGTTTGTTTTAACCGTTCAATGCTTTTCAGACATGTAGATAAAATTTATTAAATGGCCTTTTACTCAAAAAGATGACGAAATATTAGAAAAGTATTGGCAGAGATTTATTAGTGCTCGATTCTCTTATAACGTGTTTTTAATAGCACGTCAGGGATGCTAAAGTTGGTACTATAGTACTTTTTGGTATGTTATTAAAACCTAGAGTACTGTGGTACTCTTTCTTGTGGTACTATTCAATAACTTTCCAATTTTTTATTTATGTCAACTATTTTGTGATATAATTTCCATATTATATAGTAGCCCAACAAAATAAAAAAATATATTCTATGACAAAATTGTGTGCCTAGAAAATGAACGATTGAAAGGTACATCGTTTCTCTACCACATTAAAGCTTTTAATTGCTACGAGATGTTAGATATCGGAGATATTAACGGGAATGTGGGCTTAAAAGGAATTTCTTCTACACTCAGATAAAAAAGTTAATAACAATATTTGTAAACAGTTTTCAATCTCACTGTACTATTTTTATACTGATTTTTAGTTCAATTTTTTTAATAATAATTTTTCCATTCTCTCTTTAAAAATTACTGATTTTTTTACTAATTTTTTTCAAAGCCGAGTGCTAAACTTAGCAAAAAAAAAACCAAAAGTGGATACTTAAGGGAATTTTATTTACAAGAATTCGTTGATTTTTTTAGAATTCTTGTTCAGAGTATATTTTTTTATTATTGATATATTCTTAGTTTGGAAATAAAACTCAGAACACTTTATCGTATCTCCAATACATAAAAAGGCAATAACTGAAGAACCGTTTGCAATTTTTACTCCAAATTTCAAGTACGATGAATTGTACATACATTTTTTACAATCGAAAGAAAAAAAATTAATTTTTTTATTATTTTTTTTAGATTTTACAATTTGTGTATTTTTTACACACTTTATTGCTAATTTTTTTAGTACACTTTATTGCTAATTTTAGCAGATTTATTTTAAATTGCAGTTTACAACAATTTACTGAAATTTAGTAGCGTCTACTAATTATTTATACTAATTTCATTGTACTAAAATTATTGATATTTAGTAAATTTTCTAACTGATTTTAGCAAATCGATTTTGAATTGCATTTTACAACAATTTTGATACAATTTAGTAGCAGCTACTAATTTTTTCTACTAATTCTATTGTACTAAAAATCAGTAGACATGTGTTGCTCAAATTATCAAAAAATAGCGCTGGGCTCAAAACAGTTAAATTTCCCGTAATAACAGCAAAAATTTCAGTAGCAATTACAGACTTTTTTGGTTGAGTGTACAAGGGCGGTTTTTCGCATACGGCAATGAAAAGTCTCATGCAGAGCTTCTAAATTATTCAATCATTAATTTAATTTTCATTGATTTCCAGTGTAGAAACGGTAATGACATATCATTATTTTTTGGACTACCAGTAATGACACCCACTAACCTTCTGCATTATTTTAAAACATATAATAATGAGTTACTGATAATGACTTATTTTTATCATTATTTCAAATATAAAATAATTTTCTAGATTTTTTTGAAAATTTTTTGAAATTAGTTTTAGACTCAATATTTTTTAAACACTGGTAAGGATATATGTAACCACATATTTTTTGTATGTTGGCGAGTAAGCTTACTTGTGTGCAGCAGGTCAATTATGTTTTTATCTATTAAATATTACATGTCGATATAGCTCAGTAAATTTATTCTTTTGAAAATCTATTTTTAGACTCATTATTTTTGTCAGTACTGGTAAGCACATAGGTAACGATATATTTTTTGATTTTTCGTATGCTGGTGTGTAAGCATAACTCATTATTTTTCGCGACATCGCCATATAAAGGTAATAAGAAATGTAATAACAAAAGTAACTAGTTACCATTACCAAGTATGTAGTTACATAACCACATATCTGGTAATGATTTTCTACACTGGGTTATGGAACGATTGAATTCTCAAATTACACTTATAGAAATAAACCTGTGCAAATAGCTGAAAAGCTACTTAAACTCAGTTAAAAATGGACCTGCAGGAAAACAACTGATATCAGAATGTTTTCCTAAATATTAGTAATATAAAAACAGCAGGAACAAATCCTTTAATTACACAAAATTTGAGATATATTTTAGTTAACTGCAAATGACAATTTACCCTGCTGAAATCAACAAAACATTTTGCTGGATATTGGTAGACGAAAAACAGCAACAAAAACTAATATGTACACTCAGATAAAAAAATTAGTAAAAAATTTGTAAACAGTTTTTAATTGCACTTTACTATTTTTGTACTGATTTTTAGTACAATTTTTTTAGTAATAATTTTTGCTATTCTCTTATTACAAATTACTAATTTTTTATTACAAATTTCTGATTTCAGTAAAAGATTTTACTAATTTTTCAAAACCGAGTGCTAAACTTACCAAAAAAATATACTACTTTAACAAAAAGTGAATACTTAAGGAAATATTATTTATAAGAATTCATTGATTTTTTGGAATTCTTTTTTAGTTTATATTTGTTATAATTGATATATTTTTAGTTTGGAAATAAAACTCAGAAAATTTTATTAGCTGTATTTTGTCTCATGCCTATCAATGTTAAGTATTTAAAGCAAATCTACATTAAACCGGTTGTAGTATAAAAAAATTTTAAACAGGTTATGTTTATAATTTGTTTTTAAAACGTATATCAGCAATAATTATCCGTGTTGAAAGTTAACGTGCATACGAAAATTAATATGTTAGTTTTCGGGGTTTCTTATGAGTTAACGAATATAGTTAAATCGAAAACACAGCTATTGTATCTCCAATGCATAAAAAGGTAATAACTGGAGAGCCGTTGCAATTTTTAAGTTTTCAAATTTCAAGTACGATGAAGTAATTATACATTTTTTGCAATCGAAAGACAAAAATTTTTTTTTATTAAATTTGATCTAAATTTTTTTTTTAATTCGTTTATTTTTATACACTTTTTTGCTAATTTCAGCAGATTGATTTTAAATTGTACTAAAATTATCGATATTTAATTTTAACCAAATTGATTTTGTATTGCAGTTTACTACAATTTAGCAGATTTGTTTTTGCTGTTTTTATCAATGTTGGTTACCGTTGTCGTTATAATACCATTATCGCTAAAATACCGTTTCAAATTGAATATCGTTACACTCATAAAAATAAATCCGTAAAAATAGCAGAAAAAGTTACTAAAAATTAGTTAAAAATGATGCTGCAGAAAAAACTGCTAAAATTAGCATATTTTTTTACTAAATACTAGTAAAATGAGAACAGCAAAATTAAAACTGCTAAATTTACAGAATTTTAGTTATATTTAGGCTAACTTTTAGTTAATTGAAAATAGCTAATTGTACTGTAAAATCTGCAGAAAATTTTGCTAAATATTTGTAGACTAAAAATAGCAAAAATAAACTGTTAAATCTACAAAATTTTTGCTATTTTTAAGCTAAATTTAGTTGAATGCAAATAGCAGTCTATTCTGCTAAAATCAGCAGAAATATTTGCTAAAAAATTGTAAACTGCTGTTTTCAAAAGGCTCGATTTTTATTTGCATTTAAAAAAAAAATCGAAAAAAAAACTTAGAAAATTTTAAATTTTTTGGTGATTTTTTAGGCTACTAATTATTTAGCAAAATTTTTTGCTGATTTTAGCAGGTTAATTTGCTAATCTCCATTTACAAAAATTTAGCTCATATATAACTAAAATTCTGTATATTTAACAGTTTTAGTTTTGCTGTTCCTATATTACTAATATATAGCAAAAATAATCTGCTAATTTAGCAGTTTTTTTCTGCAGCATCATTTTTAACTAATTTTTAGTAGTTTTTACTAAATTTTCTACGGACTTTTTTCTATTAGTGTACCGTTACAATACCTTAAAAAAGAATTCCAAATACCGTTATCGTTACCGTTATTTTTATGAGTAGTTACCGGTATTTTACCGATATTTATTAATTTACATAAAAATTAAAAATTTTTAACTTTTTTATTTTATAATCTTTTATATAGATAATATTTTTACTTAAACCAACATCGAATTAATAGCTTATAATCAGTATTTTTAACACTTAAAATTAAAAATAGGTTTAACATGTTTGTTTTTTTATGTTTTTAACGTAATTTATTATACCGGTACGTACCGGTATTGCTGTTTCGGTAACCGTTACCGAAATAGTCTCAAATACCGTTACCTTTAGCGTTATCGAAACAAACAAAATTCGATACCGTTACCCTTACCGTTATTCATTTCGGTAACCAACCTTGGTTTTTATCTTACAAATGTTTCGAAAAAATATTCTGCTAGTTTTAGCAGTTTTTTCTGCAGCGCCCTTTCAAATTAATTCTTAGTAACTTTCGCTAACATTGTTACAGATATTTTTAGTGTGCGACCGAATTCATTTTTTTAAGGCCGAACCGAAGCCAAACTTCGGCCGAAATTACAAAGTTCGGCCGAAGCCGAACACCCTTTTTTGTTTGAATCTAAATTCAATTTCATGCAACTTTTTTGAATTCTAAAATGCGGAAAGATATTTTTAAATATTTCCAAATTACAAAAACATAAAAATGTATTTTTCTCTCGTAAAGTAATAATTACCCAGTCAGAAATCGCCAGTGGTACAAAAAATCAAGCACTGGCATACTACTGGATAACTACGGTGTTAAAAATAAATGACTGGCAGAACACTCATTTGGGACGCTTTGCCAGCGTTTCCAAAAAGCGTTTTGCCAGTATTTGTTTTTCAAAAATTTCGGTGGTTTTTAAAAAAAACCACTTGCAAAAAATGGGTTAAGATTGATATGCCAAGGTTTGCAACCAGTGGTTATCCAGTGCTACCTAGTCAGAAATTGCCAACGGTACAAAAATTAATTCACTGGTATAGCAACGATTTTATAAAAATGCTGACGCTTCGTTAAAAAAGGTTTGTATTCAGAAGATTCCCAGTTCAAATCCGGTTGCAAGGAAAAAATGTTTTTGGATTTTTTTTATTTAAAAATTTTTTTGTATTATAAAATCTTTTTTTGTTTTTCTTTGTGGAAAAGCTAATTTAAGACCAACTTTTTTTTGCTCTCCCAACGCTGGCATATTAGTTCAAAAAAACTTCTTGCCAGTGCTAGGATTTTAGCACATCCACACTCACAATATATTTTCCATAATCGATTGAGGTTTATTTAAAAAGTAATAGGTAAAGTTTGTTTTCAATTGAAGAATCAATTAAAAAACATTGAAACATATTGTTTAACTTTTTTTTTATCAATCATAAAAACCAACTAGAAAAAAATATGTAATGTCTGTAGGAGTTGTTATTTTCAGTTAAATATTCTATTTTTAGATTTCTATTTTGAGAAAAAATAATTTAAATAATTTCGTTGTTTTCTGTTTTAAAACAAAAAATTCAAATATTTTCGGTTTTCTTGTTTGTTAAAATAGTTTGTTTATATACAAAATTATTTCAATTCAAATTACAAGAAATTCTTTACTCATACACACAAACATAGCCAATAAAGATATGAACGTGTGTGTTGTGTATGGTGTAGTGTTTTGAAAATCCAAACAAAAAAAAACTTTCAAATATGAAAAACCAAACCACAAAATCGTTTTTTTTTACGTTTTGTCAGTTAAAAATTAATGATTGTTTTAATAGACTTTTCAATTATTTTTATTTCTTTTATATAATATAATATATATAAAATGAAAAATCAGTAGTCCTTTTTTTAATTGTGTTTTCAATTAATTTAATATGTATGTATTTCAGGTTGTTTTTAGGGATAAAATATTGTGAGTACAGTCGTTCTCCAGCTGTTATCACTAATTTATGTGTTTAGCTACCAAGAATTATATGTCTCGTTAGCTCAGTGCAGGACCAAAAAAAAAAAAATACATATGAACTTTTTTTAATTTTATTTTGGAAAATATATTACCAGACCACCGGTTTATTGGTTTTGCCAGCGTTATGCCAACGTTTAAAAATTTTGTTTCTCCTGTGCTTTTTGAACAGCCGGTCTTTTTGTCTAATGTTATCATTTTGGGAATGGGAAAGCAGTGCTTGTACCACCTGTTAAAGTGCTTTGCCATTTGTATTTTTGTGAGTGGGTAAGTTTAATATGTGCGTGGTAATATGTTACTACACAAAATTAAACAGCTAAATATTGCAAAATATTGATTTATATAAATGTTCGGCCAAAAATTTGCAGAACACCAAACTTGGCCGAACATCACTTTTTGGCCGAACTCCGAAGCCGAATCTCGGTCAGATAATAGATACCTTTCTATTATTGTACGATTTTAGGAATCGAATGAATTCTTAATTGGTCTCATCAGTTTATTTTTAAATGCATTCATTAATTTTTTCATCATACGATTTGTTAATCACTAAATTATTGTGGATTTATTCGGGTTCTTACACATTCGATTTACAAATTTGGGAATATAGTTTATAGAGTGTATAGTTTTTCGCGGCCCTATGTTCCACTGGGAATTAAAGGATTAAATATATAGTTTTTCGCGAAATTCACGAAATAAATTTGACACGACTGCTGTAGTTTACTGCCGCTGTATCTATGTAGTATAGTATTAACAGTTAACTCTAAACAATGGCCTTGCAACTCTCTCAATATTTTTTATTTGAAAATATATTATGCGGCTTGGAGCAGGAACTCCGACTGGTTAATCAGGGATGGAAAAAGCTCACTTAATCGGGCTCTTATACCAAAAAATGTTAGATCACTCTTACATATTTAAAAATGTAAGTAACTGAAAAATAGCTTCCTATTTGGCTCGTTAAAAAAAATTAAAATAAATATTTAGATATTAGCACAAATTGCGAAAAAAATATTTACAAAAAGCGAAATTTTTGCAACAATATATTCGTTTGCAGAATATCGATCGCTGATTACCTCTTTTAATTCATTTTCTGTACCATAAAGCCTTTTTCGAATTCCGACGTTATTTTGCATCTTTTTAAGTGCGGTTTTTTTAAATATATAACCTAGGGATTAAATTTTTGTACCATAAAATCTTTTTTCAAATTCCGCTATTTTTTTGCAATTCTTTACGTGCGTTTTTTTTTTAATTTATAATCTAGGGGCTATAATACACATTTCAAAGTTTGGTGGCTAGTTGCAAAAAAATCGCGAAAAATAAAATTTGCTAAAAGAAAAATTTTTGCATCAATATATTTGTTTGCAGAATCTAAATCGCTGATTACGTTTCCTAATTAATTTTTTGTACCACAAAGTCTTTTTTCGCGTTCCGCTTTTATTTTGCAATTTTTTAAGTACGTTTCTTTTTAATTTATAATCTAGGGACTATAATACACATTTCATACAACAAATTTTGGTGGCTAGTTGCAAAAAAAAAAAAAAAATCGCGAAAAATAAAATTTACAAAAAAAAATTTTTTTTCATCAATATATTTGTTTGCAGAATGTAAATCGCTGATTAAGTTTTTTAATTAATTTTTTGTACCATAAAGCTTTTTTTCGCTTTCCGCGATTATTTTGCAATTTTTTAAATGTGTTTTTTTTTAATTTATAATCTAGGGTCTATAGTACCAATTTTATACACAAAAGTTTGGTGCTTAGTTTGCAAAAAAAAAAATAAATCGCGAAAAAAATATTTACAAAAAGGAAAATTTTTGCGTCATTGTATTCATTTGCAGATTGTTAATCGCTGATTGAGTTTTTTAATTATTTTTTTCTACCACAAAGTCTTTTTTTCGCGTTCCTCGATTATTTTGCAATTTTTTAAGTGCGGTTTTTTTTAATTTATATCTATAATGCCCATTTCATAAAACAAAGTTTGGTGGTAAGTTGCAAAAAAAAGAAAATTTTGGCATCGTTTGCAGAACGTAAATCGCTTATTAAGTATTTTAATTAATTTTTTGAACCCCAAAGCCTTTTTTCGCATTCCGATATTATTTTGCAATTTTTTACGTATGGTTTTTCAAAATTTATAATCTAGGGCTATAATACTGTTAGAATAGTATAATTCCATAGTATAGTTCCATTCTTGATTTTTATAACTAAATTATTATTTTCCATCCCTGGTTACAATCGATGTTTGAGTCATACAAAGAGCGCATATAATGACCCTGCAAACATTTAAAAGTTACCTTCCAAGAAGATTTTCATTTGAATGAAAATAATCAAGTAGTATTTACTTTACAATTGTCTTACTTTTATTAAAAATTTATTATTATTTTTGATAAAAATAATTCAAAAATTTTATCTTTTGTCATAACTTTTTATGACAATATTGCGGCAATATCACCTTTGTATCATTTGGAAGATAAAGCAAATTTGTTTGAAATCTTTTATCAATTTGGAAAAAATTAAATCTAAATTTGTACAAAAACAATCAAAAGATATATAGGAAATAAACTCGTGAAAAGTTAAGATTAATTGCGCGGGAAAAATCGGCTAAGATGAAATCAAGATAATTTATAAGTTGGTCAATTGATTATGTATGCAGATATCGTTTTTCAGGCTTAAATTTAATTATGAAAAAATTAAATCGTTTTTTTATTGTACCGGGAGTTTATTTAGCGATATCCCTTTTATCTTCCATATGAGTTATTGCTTTCATAATGCCTGGAAGTATTGTTTTAGTGTAACAGTTGTTTCCGACGGAGGCAACTTCCGGAATACGAAATTTATATTGCCGGCAATAAATGTTTTCTTCCTGGTGATATGTTCGGAGAATCTTCTTCGTATTGCCATGTTTGCTGGGTGATATTGGTTTGAGTATGTTCCTGTTCCAAGGCACATAATAGAACAAATGCTTTCTCAGTGATAGAGAGTCCACAATCTCTTTATTATGTATACTCTTTCCTCAAACGTGGGCTTATGTCAAATTTATATGGAAATGACATAAACCAACGTTGATAGTTTGCAGCACAAACACAGCTAATGTTTAATTTCCAGATTTTGAGAATTTATTAGATAAAGTACCTAATTTCGTAAAACACTTGGGTGAAGTGAAGGGAACTTTCAATGTAAACTGTTTTTGTAACAAAAACGATTTCTATAGAAATAACGCAACACTTCACCGAAGTGTTTTAGAAAATTACCCCCAAAATATTATGCAAACGACAATGTTGCCAGAACATTGTTTTTAAATATGCTAAATAATCCAAAAGATATGAAAAATTCTGCTCTGAGCTTTAAAGAATTAATTACTTTTTGGAATGAATTCCCAAACATTTAGGGGGCAATTTTCTAAAACATTTCGGTGAAATGTTGCGTTATTTCTATAGAAATTGTTTTTGTTACAAAAACAATTTAGGTTGCGTTTACACTTGCATCGAAATCCCGAGATTTCGCTATTCACCACTCGGAAAAAACAATGAAGAAAGGCATATATATGTGCAATTTTTAATAAAGCACACATAGTTGGGTCTAATAAATTAATTTTCTAAAAATTTAACGTTTATATGCTTTTCTTCATTGTTTTTTGAGAGTGGTGAATAGCGAAATCTCGGGATTTCGATGCAAGTGTAAACGCAACCTAACATTGAAAATTTACTTCACTTCACCCAAGTGTGTTTTACGAAATTAGGTACTTAATCAAGGAATCAATGGTACTTAATTAAGGAATGAAGCAGAAAAGCCGGAAATTAATTCCTATGAACGAATTCAAAGAATTTAAATTTAGCGAATAAATTCCCTGGCCAAACCTTTAAGCATTAAATTAAAGAATTCATTAACTAACGAATTTATTCAAATCGAGTTAATTAAATTTTGCGAATTCATTCAATTGGCTCTTAGTTCCCTGAAGGAATTAACTTTGTCTTTTAATCCCCTGAAGGAGTTAACTTTTGTATTTAATTGCCTGAATTTAAGTTTTTCATTTAATGCCCAGAGCACTATAAAATGAAAAACAAAATATTATTTATAAAATACTAATATATTTTATTTAACAAATATGTCATTACGCTATTTAAATTTTTCACTACTTTTCTACACTTCAGTGTAAATCTTTAAAAAATTATACAAAAAAAATATATTCTTTAAATGTTTATTAGGCACTTAGCCATAAAAAAATACAATATATTTATATACATAAGCTGTTCATCAGGAAAATATAGTAGCCATATTTGTTAACGAAGACTTTTTTTCGAATTCGCTATAAATAATCGCCATATTTTTGTATTTTAGGTTATGTTCTTCTTAGCATTAAGTGAAAAACTTACATTCAGTTCCTTCAAGGAATTATAAGAAGTTAATTCCTTCAGGGAATTAAAAGAAATAGTTAATTCCTAAAGGGAATTAAAATTAAAATTGATTCAATTAGGGAAATATTCGAAAAAGTTGTTTCCTTAGGGAATCAAACGAAAAAGTTAATTCCTTGGGAATTACACGAAAACGTTAATTCCTTCAGAGAATTAAGTGCACAATTGAAGGTATTCTTAGGGAATGAATTCATTGACCAAAAGTTGAATTAACTAAAATTTAATGATTTCCTTCAAGATCGAATGGAAAAAGGGAATTAATCAATTCCTTAAGTTTGGTCAGAGAATTCATTCCGAAAATATAAATTCAGTTAAAAAAAAACTTTCATGTGAAACTCATTATCGTGAAAAATAATTTTTTTCACGATAATGAAAACAATTATTTTTCTTTTTTAAACAACTTTCTGTGTTTAAAAAAGAAAAAATATCATAAAAATCTGGCAATAAAAAAATTCAAAAAGCTTACTATAATGTTTATACAGCTATAGAAACATTAGCTCGTAGGAATAAAAAATATATGTTACTAACAGGGTAATATTGGGCATTAAAAGTCAATCCTAAGCCAAAAGCAATTACTTCGAAGTAATTGCTAAGTTTCATTCATATTTTTATATATTTATTTATTATTATTTATGTATATTTATGCAGCTCAAAAAAATATTAAAATTTTTGTTGCAAAAGCTGCGTTTTTTAAATTTTCCTGTTAATAATTTTAGCAGTTTCCAAACATAAACGCGTTTAAATAATATGTAAAAAAATAAGGAAATAATAATTCTATAAAAAATTATTTTTTTGGAAAAACTATTTGCTAAAAACTGTGCTTTTTACAAAAAAGTACGCTTAAAACCTTTAGCATTTTTTTTAAATTTGCAATATCCCAACCCAGAGTATAAGCACATTGCAAAGGTCCCCATTTTCTTCCATACATTTTGACAAATATTTCCGGTCACCGGTTTCCGTAAGAGATAAAACTTATTTTATTTTCTCAGCGGATTTTCTTATTCTCTTATTTTTACACTCATATTATTGTACTAATGTTCCATATTTTCACACAATCACTTCAATTTTGTAAACAAAAAACATATGATTTCGATCACAGTACAAGTATGGTTGATTCGTCATACACATGCATTAGTTAAGCAGGGAAGACACGATACAACTAGTTGTAAAACTTGTTGGTCGTAAGCACAATTTTCATCGTGTCTTGGGCTGTCGTATGGTCGTAGGACATGTCGAACAAAAATCAAAAATTTTTGATTTTTCTGTTGGTCCGCAGACATGTCAGCTGGTGTATTGATAAGTCCGTCAATACAGCGATTTTTGTCTATCTGAAAAAGTGCACTATTTGTGTTAGCGGGTTTTTAAGAAATATACAACATTTTTATAAATTGATAGTTAAAAAAAAATAAGACTGTTTAATAAATTTTTAAATTGCTACGTGATGAATGTTTACAAAAATTGAATTATTTAAAATTTGTACACAAAATTTTTTTTAAATTTGGTAACTAAAATACAAAGTAAAGTTCGATTTTAAACATTTTGGTTGTCCGATGGCACAAATGGGTTAAAAAATATATTTAATTGCACAATTTCTATTTACTCCTTTTTAGCGATTTTATGTGGTCTGATTATTCATAACGTTTTTTAAAAGTTGACATCACGTTTTTTATTTTATTCCGCTCCAAAACACATGCGTCTCCTTCAAAATACTTTTTTAAATGGGATGTTGTAGAACTTGTCTGACCGTGTATTTCAAAATTATTTTTCTCTCCGACAACAAGTTGTACAACTAGTTGTATCGTGTCTTCCCTGCTTTACAGTAAAGGATTTAACTTTATATATTTGCAAAATCCACAAGAAAATAGCAATAAGACAATAGCACTTTCGCAGCATTTCAATCTAACTAATGTGAAACAACAACAGTACGTTGGATTGTGTCAAGAAGGAAAATATGAACATTCTATATGTTCTATGCTGTAGACGTCATGTGAAATGACAAGTTTTTCAGATATCATTTCCGTTGCTATTTTGTTCTCCGACACGATTTAAGATTCCTTTCACGTTTGTATTATGCTTATTCTTCCAATCTGCAAAATCCAGCAGAAAATATACTATTGTAATATGGCAACACTGGCAAACAAATCTATTTTTGGTACTATTGATGTTAAGTGCTATTTCTATTGATGTTTGGTACCAAACTGAAATTATCATCCCTGCACCGCATGGATTTTACACACAGCTCTCTGTGTATTTATCAAATTTGCAAAAGAAGTGCCACATCATGATACAACCATACTAGGTAGATGCATTAGGGAGACTTTGACAGTTCAGGGTTTTATTATGACAGTTCAGGGAGTTTTTCGTATGCTTTCGCTATGTATCAAGAGTAGCCAATTAAATTCTTTTTTGTTGTTTGTTGTTCTAATGCATCTACCTAGTATGGTTGTATCATGTGCCACATAACAACTTGCGTGTTATGTTAAGCTGCCCACACACTAGCGAACATGCGTGACGGAACAAAAAATATCAAAAAATTTTGTAAACACGAATTGCACGATCTCAACACACACACAAACGCACTCACACATTCACAAAAAATGCTCTCTTTTTTTAAGAATGTTCCCTAGTGTGTGGGCAGCTTTAGGTACCAAGGCAGTGTGACCAGGTAATTTTTAGATCCCTCATAACTATTCGAACATTTCCTTGAATTATGGTGTTATCAGAAGATTCCTTAAATTTGTTTCTTACGAAAGTAAATAAAGTAAAAACTTCAATTTCCTAATTTGATATTAAAAATATTTTAAAAATGAACTGTTTATAACCAAAATAAAAAAAAAATTGATTTTTATAAGTTTGTTTTTGACTTATTGAAATTATAAAATAATATTTTTTCAAAAATTTGTATTTAAAAATCAATTAAATAATTAAACAATTATGAATTTTCACGTCGTACTTGAGATATAAGCTGTGTTTTTGCGACAAGCTATCAATGTTGGCTTATGTCATTCCCATATAAATTTGACATTAGCCAACGTTTAGTGTTAACTCTCAAAGTTACTAATGTCAAATTATTATAGGAATGACATAAGCCAACGCTGATAGCTTGCCGCACAAACACAGCTATTTATACATTAGAACAGGACTGGCAAAACTATGACACGCATGTCAGTTGTGACACGCGAGTGGATTTTAGGTGGCACACGACGTTTTGTTGAATATTTCAAAAAATTTAAACTTTATTAGAAGACCAGCAAAAAATTCAGTTAAATTTCGCTACAAAAATGTGTGATTTAACTCCATAATGGTGGAATTTTTCATGGAGATTTTAAATCGTCTTTTAAATTGATTAAAACTCTGTATTGAAACCATTTTTGTTTACAGAAATATGGTTAAAGGGCGGATTATGGGACCGTAAACGTAAATGTGATGTAACTGTACCTTGCCGTAGCTAAAAAGTACACTTATAGAATACCGTAAACGACATAACTATTTACCATCTATTTCATGTGATTTTATATTTTATTGTAAATTTTTCCATTTATTTGTTAATTTTTATTTCTTAGTTGTTGTTTGAATCTATTTTCTTTATTCATTTTATATTTTTTCCGACTAAAATCATTCAGCTGTTTCGATGACGGATAGAAAATTCTGATTTCAACAGAATGATCCGGCAAGTACGTTTACATTTACGCATTGGTAACCATTTGTATACACTTCTTCTTGTGGTTTCGAAACAGCTGATTCGTTACAGTTACGTTTACGGTTGGGTAATTCACCCTTAAGCGAGAACTCGCAAATTCGATCATCAGAAAATTCTGGGAAAATTTCTAAAGTTCTAGATTGAAAGAAGTTTAACTGCCTGTTTTTATAAAAAGAATCAGAGGAATTCGTTAAAACGATTGTGTGAAAAATGAGGAAATGCCTCACAATCTGAAAAATAAATGTACCAGAAAATTGCACAAAAATGAAAAACAACTTGTAATAAAATTTTCAGAGGGAAAATAGGTGCTACGAAATAACCCTGAATGAAATAAAGGCTGAAAATAAGTTTCATATTGAAATAACCCCCAAAGAAAAAAATTAAATAATCTGCAATGAAATAATGTTAAAAAACAATAGTAAACAAGTTAATAATTTATTTAAATGGTAACCCCCTTTGTTGGAATTTGAAATTGGGTTTTAATTGCGTTTCGCAGAGCCATTTCATCTGAAATGAAAATTTCAGCATAAAAATCGCGCGATTTATTTTAATCAAATAAAATTTTAGACTGCGGCACATTTTTTAACTGGTTTCTTACGTACTTAAATAAATGATGGCACCCAAAAATTTCAATTTTAACAAAATGAAATAACCACCTAAAAAAGGAATAACCCAAAAAAGAAAAATTAAAAGGCAATAATGTCCAAACTATTTTCATTTCACTTCATTGGGGATTTTTTCATAATGAAAAAATTAAAATACCCTCAAACATTGTTACGTCATTTCTTGGATGTTATTTAGTTTTTCCCTTTGAGAGTTATCTCATGGTTTTATCCGTAGCGCTGATAAATATGTACATCTGTGATGACGTTTTTAAAAGAAATTTTCAATATTTTAAAAATTTTCAAAAAAGGACTTTGAAAAGACAATTAAAATTAAGGTGGCACGCGAAAGACTTTAAGAAAAAAATTTGTCCGATTCTGGCACGCAGCGCAAAAAGTCTTGCCACGCCTGCATTAGGGTGTTCCAAGCTTGTATGGAGGAAAATAAATTTTGAGTTTTTGACCGGGCTACCCCCTGGAAATATTTATTTGGGTGTACAACTACGTCACCCAAAAAATTAGGCTATCGCATATCGGGAAGACGTGCCGCATCGGCGCTGAAGTTTGGAACACGTATTACTAGGGGAAAATATGACTTTTTGTGCATTTTCTCGAAAACATTGAGTGCGTTTACCAGACGCTCACCTGTTGCTAATCCGCTAGTCAACAATCTGGTGAACGATTTGATTAGCTACCGCTAAGTCAACATGTTGTGGTAGCGCTACCTTGTTTTGGTAGCGTAAAAATTTTACGCTACTTGTGAGCAGTTAATGATACATCAGCTGTTGTTTGTTTTTTTTGTATATTTTTTTTAAATAATAATAAACATATACAAATATAATTATAAAGGAATAAAAAATTTCGAAAAAATCAACTTAACATCTACAAATATTTTTATTTTAAAACAAAAACAAAAGTAGCATCGTTCACCAGATTAAGGTAATCATAAACCGCTACATATTAATTGTAACGGTAGCGGGTTTCTCTGGTAAACATGCCCATTTAAAACCAATTGGAATTAAAAGCATTATATAATCGTAATTTGGAGTGAATTTTGTTTGCAATAAAAACTTAAATCGGTTAAAAAACAGCCGAGTTACTACAATTTCCCCATTCAACTGATGTGTCGCAGACCACTTAATCAAGAAATTCGGGTCAAAATTTTAAAATTCATTGAAATAATCTACTACATAAACATTTTTTTATTCTATAAGTTCCAAGAAACTCAGATAAGAAGTATTTTTTCTATTGTGTTTTGCTAACTCGTTTTAAGTTAGTGCCAAAAAGGTTGGAATTCTTAAACACTGTTTTCAAATCTACAATTTTACATTTTTAAAATTTTTTTTAAAGAAATTTTAAAAAATCAACGATTGGACTTTAAGGTCTTATTAAGAACATATTGTAGATTAAAAACTACAAAAATTGTAGGAATTTCTTTTTTCATTTGGCTGGGGCAGAGATTTAATTTTAGCGGATTTTTGGATAAATGCCAGCGATTTTTAGCATTTATTTAGCTTTTAGGCAAGTTTTTCTTCTTTCTTCTTTAAATTCCAAATAATTTTGGCCGGAATATAACAACACAAGATTAAATACTTCAATTCTGAAAATTAGGGCAAAATATAAATACACTAAATTGCCCCTGTGTAAGGTCAGAGGTGAAATTTTTGGAGATTTTAATTTTTTTAATTTATTAATATAGCAGATATGCCTGAGCGGATATTGATGAAACTTTTTAATATTATTTTTCTAGGCCTAGAAATAATATTCTTATGCAAATTTTTTTTTTTTTTTGAGTTTTTAACCGGGCTACCCCTTGGAAATATTTATTTGGGTGTAAAACTACGTCCGCAAAAAAATTTGGATAATTGGACATCGGGAAGACGTGCCGCACCGGCCCTGAATTTTGAAACACAGATTACAAGGGGAAAATTTGACTTTTGTGCATTTTCTCGAAAACATTGATATTTTAACACTAATTCGAATTAAAAACACTAAAGAATCGTGATTTAGAGTAAATTCTCCTTATAATAAAGCAATAAAAACCTAAATCGGTTAAAAATCAGCCGAGTTATAACAATTTCCCCAGGCAACTGATGTGTCGCAGGCCACTTAATCAAGAAATTCGGGTCCAAATTTTAAAATTTATTGAAATAATCTACTACAGAAACATTTTTTTTTCTATAAGTTCCAAGAACTCAGACAAGAGTTATTTTTTATATTGCGTTTTGCTAACTCGTTTTAAATTACCCAGCAAAATATTGGTAATGACAGCTCATTGCTGTCTGCATTACCAATAATGATATATCATTACCTTTTGCATTATTTTGTAATATAAAATAATGACTTCTTAATAACGGCCTATTGTAGTCATTGCTTTTAAATATAAAATAATGACTTACTCGCAATAGTTTAAATAAGTACTTTTTACAAAGTTAAATTGTATACATTTATATTATTACATGTAAATATTTTTTGTGTTAAAATTTTTATAACGAGTTCTAAAATTACACTAGCAAAAACTTCAATTTCTCTGAATGTATTTCCTGAAGCTAATAGTATTTGTGTAACTCCTTATTTTTAAGAATCAAGTAAGCAGTCGGATAACTACTTATAATTCAACTTTTTGTAAGCATGTTTGTAACCACTTATTATTCAGAATCTCATAACTACTTACTTCTCATTTTTTCGTAAGCGAGCGGGTAAGCGTGCCTACTTATAAAAACGACCAGGCCAAACAAAAATAATGAGTTTAGACGCCAAAAAATAAGTTGTGCGGAGCTATGAATTTCTATTATATCACCACTTATTTGATAATGAAAGATTTTTCTGGGTAGTGCCAAAAAGGTCGGAATTCTAAAATACTGTTTTCAAATCTACAATATAAAATTTTTTAAATTTTTTTAAAGAAATTTTAAAAAATCAGCGATTTGACTTAGGGTATTATTAAGAACATATTAGAGATTAAAAACTACAAAAATTGTAGGAATTTCTTTTTTCATTTGGCTGCGGCAGAGATTTTCTTTGAGCGGATTTCGAAAAAACAGCGATTTTTGGCATTTATTTTAGTTCTGTAAAAATATGAGTAGTGGGTGTCGAATATCGAGTATTTGTCTTTTGTTTTGGGTACTCGATCTCAAAACTACTACTCGATATTGTCAGAGTTCCATTTTGGACAGACAAAATATATAAAAATGTGACTTTGCTAAAATATTTACCACAAAAATGTGACTCCGCTAAAATATTTATCACAAAACTACAACTCTCCTGAAAGAAAAAATCAGAAGTAAAATATTTAAAAGTGTATTGTAAAAAACTATGAAAAATGCAATGAATAGTTGGTGAAAATGTTTAAAAATATGTTTATAAATTTAAATATTGAATTAACGTAAACATTTTCAAAGAATTTTATTAAAAAATTTCATATTTAAAAACCGTTAATAGTATCGAGTATCCAAATCAAAAATATCGAATAGTATCGAGTATGGAAAAGTAACCGAATTTACCAGCACTAATTTATTTAGCTTTTAAGCACCGTAAGTTGTTTGAGTTTCACGTGAAAAAACTGTTATACTCCATATAAAAAAAATGATTTTTCACGACAATCGGTTTCACGTGAAAATTGTGTAGAGTTTGTTTTCAAGAAAATTTAGGGGGCTATTTTGTAAAACGCAACGCCTGGCGTTGCGTTGTTTTCAATACAAATTGTTTTTGTAACAATAACAATTTTCACATAAATCAACGCAACGCTAGGCGTTGCGTTTTACAAAATAACCCACTTAATGTACAAGAATATTATTTTTCTTGGGAAAAAGTGACATTTTGTGTTTATTCTGATTGCTATAAAATTAAAATTAAAAAATTGTTCATTTGTTTAAATTAAATTGCAATTTGAGGCATTTAAACTTCGAGTGAAATTTTTACACGTGAAAAACATCTTACGGTACTTTAGGCAAGTTTTTCTTTTTTCTTCTTTTAATTCCACATGATTTTGGACGGAATATAACAACACAAGATTAAATACTTCAATTCTGAAAATTAGGACAAAATCAAATTTGAGGAGACTTTAATTTTTTTTTAAACATATTAATATAACAGATATTCCAGGGTGGATATTGATGGAACGTCTTGATATTATTTTTCTAGATCTAAAAATATTATTTTTAATTTAATTTTAGAAAATTTTTAATCTCTAATATGTTCTTAATAATACCTTAAAGTCCAATCGCTGATTTTTTAAAATTCCTTTAAAAAAATTTTAAAAAATTTAAAATTGTAGATTTGAAAACAGTGTTTAAGAATTCCGACCTTTTTGGCACTAATTTAGAACGAGTTAGCAAAACGCAATATAAAAAAATAATTCTTATCTGAGTTCTTGGAACTTAAAGAATACAAGAATGTTACTGTAGAAGATTATTTCAATAAATTTAAAAATTTGGACCCGAATTTCTTGATTAAGTGGCTTGTGGATACATCAGTTGCCTGGGGAAATTGTTTTAATCGATTTAAGTTTTTATTGCTTTATTACAAGGAAAATTCACTCTAAATCACGATTCTTTAGTGTTTTTAATTCGAATTAGTGTTAAAATATCAATATTTTCGAGAAAATGCACAAAAAGTCATATTTTCCCCTTGTAATCCGTGTTCCAAACTTCAGGGCCGATGCGTCACGTCTTCCCGATGTCCGATTATCCTAATTTTTGGCGGACGTAATTTTACACCCAAATAAATATTTCCAGGGGTAGCCCGGTTAAAAACTCCAAATTTATTTTCCTCCATACAAGCTTGAAAAACTCTATTGTACACACAAAAAAAAATTGCCAACCGAAGTGCTAAGCTTATTTTGGCTGCTACAACCAATAAATTCAGTTAGTGAAACCATATTGGAATGCTATTCCTAAATATTTTGGGTATTGCAACTAAAATTTAGTTGTATAAACCGAATTTTGTTGTAATAACCAATATTCAGTTGTACCAACCTATATTAGTATATGTAACCGAATTTCAGTAGGAAAATGGCAAATTTTTTCTCTGTGTGTATTTATTTTTTTGGACATGTTTTCAAAATTATCTATCCAGGTATTGTTTAAGCTATTTAGGCCTTACGTTTCCTGTTTTTTGGCTTAAAATAAAATATGTCATAGCCCCAACATTTAAGCTTGAGGGTTATGTCCGAAAACTTTTGGGATATAATCCAAGAACCGGAAATTGGGATAATGTCCTTTGGGGGTTGTCATGTCACCGTTAGTTTCTTATATCACTATTATACGTACTCTTGGAATAGAAATAAACTCTAAATAAAATTAGGGCGAACGAACTTGATTCCTTATAAATGCAATTATTTTCATGGAAGGAAAAGCATGCGTATTTTAACTGGAATTGTTGTTTACTATGGCGTCAGACTAAAAACAATGCCGATATTATGAGGGAAATGAATTTGCAGTTTTTTTTCTTAAACTCGAGATATGAAAAATGTTTCGATTTAGTAAATTACTTAAATTAAAAAAAATAGCCGGCTAGTTGACACGAGTTTACTAAAATTTTGTATTTTCAATTGAATACTTTTCAATGAAAATTTATGTGTCTTTATCTTAAATACATACGTAGTAATTTTAGTTAAGAATTGCAGCATACCTACATAACGTGACCAAAAGCGGGATTCTCAAATTGGAAATGTGGGATTCTGGTGCAAAAAGATCGTGTGATCGCACATGATTCCCCTGAATCATGCAAAATTCTGCTCGCGTGTCCATCTCTAGTCAGAACTAAGATCTGTTTTTTTCCTCTAATTTTTCTACTGACAGAAAAAAAATGTTAGTAGAAAATTTTTAAACATTTTTTAATTAAACTTTACTATTTTGATACTAATTATTTACTACAAATTTGTTAAAAATGATATTGCAGAACTGCTAAAATTAGCAGATTATTTTTGTTATATATTAGTAAGATAGGAATAGCAATAATAAAACTGTTAAATATACAGAATTTTACTTATATTTGAGTTAAATTTTTATTATATAGAAAATAACAAATTAACCTGCTAAAATCAGCAACGAATTTTGCTAAATAATTAGTAGCCTAAAAAATCTCAAAAAAATTTGAGATTTTCCCTTTTAAACAGCAGTTTACAATTTTTTTAGCAAATATTTCAGTTGATTTTATCATTATAGACTGCTACTTGCATTTAACTAAATTTAGCTTAAAAATAACAAACATTTTGTAGATATAGTAGTTTGTTTTTGCTATTTTTTTTACTCTAATAATATTAAGCAAAATTTTCTGCGGATTTTACAGCATAATTTTTCATTTTCGATTAACTAAAAGTTAACTTAAATAACACTGAAATTTTGTAAATTTAACGATTTTATTTTTGCTATTTTTATTTTACTAGTATTTAGCAAAAAGAATCTGCTAATTTCAGTAGTTTTTTTCAAGGAATTTTTTAACTAATTTTTATTGTTTTTTCTGCTATTTTTACAGATTTATTGCTATGAGTGAAGTGTGTTAAGCAAATATGAAATTTATAAGGATTACACTAGTTTAAAACTTCATTGCTTCTCCAGTAAAATGCCCATGAAACTTTATGGACCATTTTTTTACATGGTCAAAACTAAAACCAATTTTTCCTTAAATATTCCTTAAATAAAAAATTTTGTTTTGATTTTTAAGTCCTTATATAAAAACTCAAGTAAAAAGTTTTTTATTCTATATATTGCCATACATGGTAAAACATTTTTGAAGGCGGGATGGTTGGTCAGGTTAAGCATACACTATAGAAATCCAATCTTTAAATTATATTGTTGTGTGCATTTATTAAAACGTGTGTTTCTGTTTAAGCTCAGCTTAAGTGAAATTGATTACATTGAGTAGTTCTTTTGCACAAGTAAAGTATTCATTATTTAAGCACGTTTTGCCAGGAATAATTTTACAATGTTTTTCAGCCAGCGATACTGCGAGTAAAGGGAGAGAAATCTCATTTCTTATAACATAAACGTTAGGGTTTGTTTTAGCGAAATATTTGGGAAACAAATTATTAGGAATTTTAAACATGGATGGTAACCGAAACGAATGCGGTTATCGTTAGGGTAACGATATTTTAGGTTATTTCGGTAACGGTATTTTAAGTGTAACGCTATTTCATTTATTTCGGTATTGGTATTTTAAGGATAACGGTATTTGAGTTATTTCGGTAATGGTATTTTAAAGAAAACGATATTTGGGTTATTTCGGTAACGGTATTTTAAGGTTAACGGTATTTCAGTTATATCGGTAACGGTATTTTAAGGGTAACGGTAGTCAGTTATTTCGGTACATACCGCATTTTTTTACCAAAACCTAACTAAAGTAAAAACAAAACGAATTAATTGACTTAATTTCTGTGAAATACTCAATAACCACGTGCAGTGACCAAGAGCAGAGAATTGACCCCCTCATGCTCTTTCTTCTGATTACAATAATATTTAAACCATATATTTGTTGTTGAAAATCTACTATGGAACAAATATTAAAATTTTAATTTATCGTTTTATTTAGGCGATATAGCACAACAAAGGTTGAAGAGGTATCTTGAAACCCAGTGGTCAAATAATTTCGGTTTTTGCTGTAAATAACACTATCAATAACATAAAATTACGTACCGAAAATTGTTGATCAATTGTTGTTATTTCAAAAGTTATGGCGATTTTCGCTTTTTGAAAATTACGAAATTTGGCGAATTTAGCACTAAACATCAATACATTTTGAAGAAATTAGTTCTGGTTACTACTACCTCTGAGTATATAATCTGTGTTTAATTTTAAGAAAATCTGTTGGGTACTTTTTGAGTTAGAGAGATATTTGTAAAACGTATCCTGGCGTTATGCTGTGAGTCCTGGAGAAAAATTTTTAACTGATTTTACAATTAGAGACTTTAGCCTTGCTTTGTTATTATCTATAATGTACGCCAGATCGTAAATGTATTTTTGGCAATTTTTCAAATTTTTTTTCTGTTTTAAAAAGTTAATTATTTAAAATTTTCTAAATTTTACTTTACATGCTTCTCGCTTGAAAACCGTTCCTTATACGAAAAAAGTTTGAAGGCAAAAAAGTAGGTAGTTAAGTTTTCTATGGATATAAGACAACTTGTTTAATAAAATATTGTTATTTAGCCAAAAAGTATTTAAAATCTGAAGACCGCCTTTAGGCGGCCTTGTGCATTAGAGGGTTAAAGATAACGGTAACGGTATTTTAAGGATAACGCTATTTCATGTATTTCGGTAACGGTATTTTAAATCTATCGATATTTCGTTTCGGTATCGGTATTTTAAAGGTAACGGTATTTCAGTTATTTCGGTAACGGTATTTAAAGGATAACGGCATTCCGGGTATTTCGGTAACAGTATTTTAGGTGTTGAAAGTGTTTTGAATCGATACCGGTATTTTAGCGGTATTGCCTGCCAACCCTGCTAGAATTTAACTCAAATATAACTACAATATAATTCTGTATATTTAACAGTTTTATTTTTGCTGTTCCCATTTTACTAATATTTAGCAAAAATAATGCTAATTTCAGCAGTTTTTTCTGCTAGGTAATTTTTAACTAATTTTTAATAGTTTTAACTAAAAATTTTACAGACTTTTTCCTGTTACACTTAAAATAATATTGTACGTCAGTAAAAAATTCTGTCAAACGGGTTTCAAATCGATTTGACTAATTTCCAACAAATTTTTAGTTGAAAAACTGATTTAAACAAAGATTTTAGTTATCTTCATTTGTTCTCTGCGAATGTCCGAGACTGTGCGACAGGAGACTCAGATTTCTGGGTGACCGCTTTGTGTCATCTTCGGACGTTTGGGGAAATTCTCCTAACAGGATTATTGGCTTTATTGGTAGCCTGAATCTATAGGGAACTCTAGGCAGCACAAAAGATCTATATTGGTCGCGGTGCGTAGTGCCTTCGTATCTAATCTATCTTCATTTAACACAATACTAAAAATCCTCAGTATTTGAATAATTTTGAGTGTTAATTTTTAAAATTATTTATAACAAATTTTTAAGAAAACATTCGTTAAATTTTACACAATTTATTGCTAAAATATAATATTTTCATGTTTCTGGTATTACCAAGTAGATGGCTCCACCAGTGTATCCGAAGTTTTAAAAATGGCCCATATCTTGAAAACTAAGAGAGATAGAGCAACATTCTCTATCCAAAAATCGACCTTGGTGGGAAATTTTTAATAAAACTTTTCCACTTATTAAAATGGCCCATATCTCGAAAACTAAGCGAGATAGAGCACAACGGACAAAATGTTTGCTCCTTGGGAGTGGCCTTACATGCCGGGGAGGGTCCCGGGACCCTATAATTTGAAAAAAAGTTTACGCTCAGTATAATTACTAATAAATCTGTAGTTTTAGAAATTTTTTACCTAAATTTTGATTTGTTAAATTTAACAAAAAATGTGTTAAAATCAACAAATTCTATTTTAAGCCAAAAACAGGAATAAATTTTCTTAAAGTGACAAATTTTTCTGTTGAGTCAACAGACATATTATTTTGAGTGTATTTAAGTGACAGCTGATAAAATAATAGGTGTGTTCGTTTACTTACTACAAGTTACTACTTTTACTACAGCTGGAAAAATTCAATACAAAAAGTAGTAAAAGTAGTAAGAATTTTGAGTAAACGAACACACTGATTATAAAGGGCGGAATATGGGACCGTAAACGTAAATGTGATGTAACTGTACCGTGCCGTAGCTAAAAAGTACACTTATAGATTATCGTAAACGACATTACTATTTAGCATCTATTTCATGTGGTTTTATATTTTATTCTAAATTTTTCCATTTATTTGTTAATTTTTATTCCTTATTTGTTGTTTGAATCAATTTTCTTTATTCATTTCATATTTTTTCCGACTAAAATCATTCAGCTGTTTCGATGCCGGATAGAAAATTCTGATTTCAACAGAATGATCCGGCAAGTTCGTTTACATTTACGTGTTAGTAACCATTCGTATACATTTCTTCTTGTGGTATCGGAACAGCTGATTCGTTACAGATCCGTTTACGGTTGGGTAACTCAGCCTTAACTGTTTATTTACATGCTAGTTTTTAAGGCTGAGTTACCCTACCGTAAACGTATCTGTAACGAATCAGCTGTTTCGATACCACAAGAAGAAATGTATACGAATGGTTACTAACACGTAAATGTAAACGAACTTGCCGGATCATTCTGTTGAAATCAGAATTTTCTATCCGGCATCGAAACAGCTGACTGATTTTAGTCGGAAAAAATATGAAATGAATAAAGAAAAATGATTCAAACAACAAATAAGGAATAAAAATTAACAAATAAATGGAAAAATTTAGAATAAAATATAAAACCACATGAAATAGATGCTAAATAGTAATGACGTTTACGATAATCTATAAGTGTACTTTTTAGCTACGGCACGGTACAGTTACATCACATATACGTTTACGGCCCCATAATCCGCCCTTTACTATTTTTACTACTTTTTTCTTTTCATTTTTGACGAAAAATTTGCAACCGTTTTAATTCAGTGGTTTCTGTTAACTGCTTTTCATACCATTTCCTTTCATTCCACTTAATAAGAAAATCAGTTTTGGTAATTCTTCCGCTCTTTCTAAGTTTACTATGTTTTACTAGAAATGTAAACAAACCGACCTAATAATACAAACAATAAGGGCGTTCCTTTACTTTTTGGGTAAAGTTCGCTAAAATGAGAGTAAGCAAAAAATCCTCTCACAAAATGACAAAATTACCCAAAAGTAAAGGAACGAAGAAAACCACCTTTCGAGCCCAAAAATGAATTTCAAAGAAAAATGTGAAAATGCGTATAATTTTAGTTTGAAAAATTTAATAAACACACATATTTATTTGCATTTAAAAGTTCTTATTGATTTTGTTCAATTAATTATTATAAATAACACATTTCTTTTGTATATTGGTTTGTTTAATTTAATTTTTCAATTTATTTTCACAATTGTTTTTGGTTATCATTGCATCTGGGTAACTTTGGTAAAAAGAGAAACACAAATTCACTCTCTTGCACGCTCTCATTTACTTTTTGGGTAAGATTAGGGGCGATCCTAATCCCGCGGTAACGTAAAGGAAGGGGCCTAATATATTGTAAAGTGACAAAATTTTAAAATACTGCAAAAATAATAATAAATAGCAATGAAAATTAAAAGTTTTGGTGAAAAATACATAGGATTAGTTTTTGTTTATCTATATGTGCACAGTTTTTGCTCCGTCCCGTTACGTTCAGGTACGTTACGTCTACGTATAGCTAACGATGCTTTAGCTTTGTCTCTTCTATCATATATCCAAATTTCGTTTAAACGTATTTTTTGATTTATATGTTATTGGGAAACTAAGATAATATTTTTTGCAAACCCTACTCTCAAATAAAGTCTATGTTTGTACTAAACATATTTTTTTGCTTCATGGAAATTGACTACGATAACATAAGTTTATTTATTTTAGTTTAGTTACTTCTTAACATTCCTTTAATGTGGACGTAAATCGGAAAAAACAGAAAAAAATTGTGAAAAACAACAACAAAAAAGTGAAAAAAATTAACGTATTCATTCATAAATTTAAATTAAACTGTAATTAGCCAAATGATAATGTATAAATTAAGGATATTTATAAACAAATAAAAAAGAAAACCAATTATTAAACTCATGTGTGCGCTTAAACTTTAAATTTTAACAATTTATGTCCAATAAAAGAGAAAATTTTAATTTAAATTATAACCAGTGTTTAGTATCATCATAAATTTGTAAATAATGTCCGAACGTTATGGTAACAATGTTACCACCAATTTAATGGAACTACCAAATCGTAATTCAGCTAATGGCAACACCTCACCTGTTAATGGTAAAAAAGCAATTGCTGATGAAGATGTACCACTTGAGGGTTCAGAGGGAGATGGTGATAAAATTGTACTTAAACGTAAATTAACGTTAATGAATGGTGTTGCAATTATTGTTGGAACTATAATTGGCTCGGGCATATTTATAGCACCGACTGGAGTTTTTATAAATACAGAGTAAGTATTTTTATGAATTAAGCACAAAATATATCTGTGGCAACCGGTAATAACGGCTTAAGTCGAAAATTATAGGTTTTCATAAAAATGCACTAGAAATCGTATTTAAAGCAGGGCCAAAAATACACTCAAAAAAGTTTGACAGTTACTACATGACATTTGTTTATGTAGTAATCAGTAGTTGTTGTTTTTAACAGTAATTGCAGTTGTTTTTCTATAGAGAAATGCAAGACAACAGTTATGACGGTTATTTAAGAAAACAACTAACGAAAAGTACTGTAATTTCGTAACATTTGTTGAAAGCAGTTATTTTTATTATCATAATAAACAACTTTCAAAACAGTAATTTTACAGTTAATAGTTATTTTCGGTATTTATTTAAAAATAAAAAATTTCGTTGATTTTTTTTTGAATTTTAAAAATTCTTATTTAGTTTATATTTGTTATTATTGATATATTTCTAGTTTGCAAATAAAAATCAGAAACTTTTATTGTATCTCCAATGCATAAAAGCATAATAACTGGAGAACGGTTTAGAATTTTTACTTCGAATTTTAAATAGGCTGAAGTAATAACACATATTTTTGTAATCGAAAGAAAAAAAATATTATTTTTTATTAAAATATACTTTTATAAACAAAAAAATTTGACTGTAAAAAACAGTGCTTTTTACTGATTTTTTCAGTTGTTTTGAAATTTTTGTAGTAAAAATTTGTCAGTTAATTTTACGAAATTAGTAATTATTTTTAATGCATTTGTTAGTTATTTTTCAATAAAAATAACAAAAGTTTTAGTTATTTTAAAGGTAAATACCTTTGTCGCCTTTTTAACTGCATACACAGGGATGATAAATGGGATTTTCAAAATAGTACCAACTTGCTTAAAAAATAGTACTTTTTCGACCTCCATAGCACCAAAAAATATTTTCTGTATTCTACACCACTCCTTGGGTGTATTGAGTTGGTGCTTATGATGTCGGTTCGTCTGTCCGTACAAAATAATCGATCGATCCCTGTAATCAAACTACAGGTCGCATTTTGAAAGATAATTCGACGAAATTTGGTACATAAGTTTCTACTGCATCGATTACTAACGCTATTGAGAATGGTTAGAATCGGTCCATGTTTTGACTTAGTAATCATGGAGAGGTCCTATCTGATATTGAATGTATTGGTATTTAATGGTAAAACCCAATCAAAACAATTTTAGTTCTTTCACCGGAACTATTTAATTTTATTCGTTAGTGAGGTAGTGATCATTCCGGGCAAAGACCAAGGCTCAATTTTGGCTTAGTTCATCCCGGCTCTTTTTTACAGCGTTTTGTGCTCGGAAAAGTCCAAAAAATTACAAATGTTTTGTTTCTTCTCATGGTTTTTAAAAAAAAAAAATATAAACCCGAAAAAATCAAGATAATCGTTTTGGCTTTATATCGCTAACTGTCGAGCTGATATTTACAACTCGGAAACTAGAATATTAGACGTAATAGATAGCATAAGCCCGGAAATACGATCGCTTCCACTATCGCAAAAATTGATATTTGAACCTGTTAAATGCGTTTCTATAGAATTATTTGGTATGTAACATAATAACTTTGTGCTGACGTTTGATTCAGATTTTTGTTTGAATGAAGTCCCTGAAAGTCGTTTTCAATTTCGTTGGAAGGTTAAAATTATTTTAAAGGGATTTAATCAGTTCAGCTTATTTAATTTATTCAACAATTAAATTCAGTACCACCTAAATTAACATAACCCTCGATGAACGCAACTTCTTGGTTATCACAACAATTTAAAATTATTATTATTAAGGATCTTTTTTAATCAAAAATACTAAATTTTCGAAGAATTTTAATTCACCTTATTTTTAATATATTTGTGTACATATTTTAATAATTTGTTTCATTGAATTAAGTATTTTAAAATCCGATAGTTAATTTGTTTATTCTAAATACAATTTTGGTATGAAATTAAAAAAAAAAAATAAAACATGAAAAATTGTAAATAGTACTAAATGAGTCATAGGAGTACCATAGTACTTTTGAGGTTCTAATAGTACCATATAGTACTAACTTTATCATCCCTGTGCACACACCTTTGTTTTAACTGTCATTTGCAGTAGATTTTACCGACAAACTTTTGTGAGTGTATGCATTAAAAATCAAAAAATGTACATTCCAAAATTAAAAAATATGTACAGTTGGGCATCGATTAACTGGGATGGTCTGGACCGGAAGCATTCCGGATAATCGATTTTTCCGGTTAACTGAGGTAAAATTTAGTACGTTTTTAATATAAATATTTGTTTAATTTAATCAATATACACACTTACAAATTATAATGTTAATAAGTTTTTAATTACTATATATGGTCGACCGGCCTGCAAAATGTCACATGTGTTTTTTAATAGATTTTCAGGAGAGCGAAAAAACTGTTACAAAATCTACTTTTAAGATATTTTATTGGCATCATATGCCTTAATGATGATTTTACTAAATGAGGTCGTGAACACTTAAAAAAAAGGCCTGTTTCCTCTCCATTGTAGATTTGCTCATTTATAAGATTTTCCTTTACTATGTATTCTTCCAACTGATTAACAAAAATTGTGGCAGATACATAATCGGCAGATATTTTTTCTCCTCCAGCCTTGAGTTTATGAATTCCATGTCGTTTTTCAAAGTTCTGTAACATGCTAAGCTTATATTAAATTTTGAATGGAAGAACTTAGGCTTTTCCATTATGATTAAACTGGAAATTGGGGTCCCTTTAAAACGTTCTTGTCGGAACCATTCGTATGTCGCAAAATTGACTTTTGGCTCTAATGCACTTTTTAAAGTTTTTCGATTTTGGAAGCCAGTAACTGAATCACTTTCTGTACAATATTTTAATATTTTATCTTTATTTTTTATTAAAGCACCGTAAGTTTTTTCGATTTCACGTAAAAGAACTGTTATACTCCATGTAAAAAATTGATTTTTCACGATAATGGGTTTCACGTGAAAATTCTGTAGAGTTTGTTTTCACGCAAATTTAATGTACAATACTATTATTTTTCTTGGGAAAAAGTGACATTTTGTGTTTATTGTGTCTTTGTTATAAAATTAAAAAAATTGTAATTTTATAAATTAAATTTCAATTTAAACCCAGCAAAATCTTTCATTACCAAATAAGTGGTTATATAATAGAAATTCATAGCTCCCCACAACTTATTTTTGGGACTCTAAACTCATTATTTTTGTTTGGCGTGGTCGTTTTTATAAGTAGTCACGCTTACCCGCTCGCTTACGAAAAAATGAGAAATAAGTAGTTATGAGATTTTGAATAATAAGTGGTTACACACATGCTTACAAAAAGTTTAATTATAAGTGGTTATCCGATTGCTTACTTGATTCTTAAAAATAAGGAGTTAGGCATATCCCAGCAAAATCTTTCATTACCAAATAAGTGGTTATATAATAGAAATTCATAGCTCCGCACAACTTATTTTTTGGCGTCTAAACTCATTATTTTTGTTTGGCGTGGTCGTTTTTATAAGTAGTCACGCTTACCCGCTCGCTTACGAAAAAATGAGAAATAAGTAGTTATGAGGTTTTGAATAATCAGTGGTTACACACATGCTTACAAAAAGTTGAATTATAAGTGGTTATCAGATTGCTTTCTTGATTCTTAAAAATAAGGAGTTAGGCAAATACTATTAGCTTAAGGAAATAAATTCAGAAAAATTTAAGTTTTAGTTCTAGGACACGTCATACAAATTTAAACATAAAACATATTTACATATAATAAATAAAATTTTTATAAAATTTAACTGTGTAAAAAGTACTTATTTAAACTATTACGAGTAAGTCATTATTTTATATTTAGAAACAATGAATACAATAGGCTCTTATTAGGAAGTCATTATTTTAAATTATAAAATAATGCAAAAGGTAATGATTCATCATTTTGGGTAATGCAGATAGTAATGAGGTGTCATTACCAATATTTTGCTGGGATACTATTAGCTTAAGGAAATATATTCAGAAAAAGTTAAGTTTTCTCTAGTGTGTAACTCGTCATAAAAATTTGAACATAAAACATATTTACATATAATAAATAAAAATGTATAAAATTTAGCTATGTAAAAAGTACTTATTTAAACTATTACGCGTAAGTCATTATTTGATATTTAAAAACATTGAATACAATAGGCTGTTATTAGGAAGTCATTATTTTATATTATAAAATAATGCAAACGGTAATGATATATCGTTTTTGGTAATGCAGATAGTAATGAGGTGTCATTACCAATATTTTGCTGGGAAGCCTTTAAAGTTCGAGCGAAATTTTTCCACGTGATAAACAACTTACGGTGCTTAAGTCATAAACTGTTTGTTTGCCCACTCTATATTTTTGTGATAGTGTTTGAACAGAAACATGTTTTTTTAAATAGTCGTTGACTAAATCAATTTTTTCTTGAATAGTTAATACTTTTGCCTTTTACTCGATTTTATTTCTATCGATGCCTTTCTAAAATTACACATCAACACTCCTTACTACTTAAATTTCAAATGCAACTAAATACCAGAGGAAAAACATGCAAACAAGGGAATTCTCTTATTTCGCTTTAGACACATATTAATTTTAGTGTTGCTAGCACGTTGAAACCAAATTTCGGCAAAATAAATAGATGTTTTTTAATCCCGGATAATTGATGTAATCACGGTTAATCGATTGAAATAAAAAAATCTTCCTTTCCTTATAGATCCCGGATAATTGATGTTCCCGGTTAATTGAATCACGGATAATCGATGCCTGTATTTAAAAATTATATATATGTTTTAAGGGTCAGTTTTATAGTTTGAACCACTGTTGGTAAAAGTGGTACAAAAGTGCCATTTGTGGCACTATTGAATGTTCATTGACACCTTGGCACTCTCCATAGAATTTTGGCACTTTTTAAGAAAATTTCTACATAATTTGATAAAAGGTCGATGTCGCTGGTTTTTCATTAAAAGCCATGCCTACTTAGAATGGGCAGCAAAATTAAAAAACAAATACCACACTAAAATTTTCTACAATTTTCTGGACCAATTTCCAGTTCTTCGGGGACAATTTAATCATTATTTTGATTTTTAAAAATGAAAGCAATGGGGATAAAATTAGAAAAATTTAACTGATTCTATTGTATTGTCCGTTACTGGATTTTTTCAAAAATTTGTTATGGTATTCTAGTTTTTTTATGACAAGCAAAAGTTTTAAAAATTTCATCATACAATGGTGAAAGCTTTTTCTGCCAAAAATAAAATTATCAAAAAATTGTAATTTTTCAAAAATTACAATTTTTTTGATAATTTTATGAAATCTTAAATGAACTGAAAACCTAAAAAAATGTCCAGGAACCGCAGCACACGAGAGAACTAGATCTAAGCACTTGGAGTATCCTTTAAATTTTAGCATCAAGCACCCTGAGCTTATTCCTAACAACTTTAGCCCTAAAAATCCCATGTTAATACGTAATCTTTTGGAGGAATTTGCAGGAATTTTAGAATCGGTAAAAGGTTCGACGCATCTTAAAATAATATTTCAAAATATGAATGAGGTATTTCATATTTTATTTCTGTGAAGAAAAATTATAAAATTCTTCAAAAGAAAATAAAATATTATATTTTAAATTGTTGACAAATGAAAATATTTGTTTGTTATGTGCTTTTTATTACATGACAATTTTGTCAAGGTTTTGCTGTGACAATTTTTCTTAGAATACCAAAATTATAATAATTTCCATTCAACCCAGTTTTGTGACAATTTTGTTATTGTTATAAAGTTTAGAATAAGGGTGTAAATGTATAAATATTTGAAATAAAAGCTGAACATATTTTTTGAAACCTTAAATGTTGCTTCATTTTTTTATTGGCACTTTTAAAGCTTTTTTGGCACTTTTTTGGCATCATTTAGGCACCAAACGAAAATTCTCAAATACCATCACTGGTTTGAACTAATACCCCATTCACAAGCAAGTTTTGTAAGTGATTTAGAAATTAGATTTGGAATTTAATCCAAACTTCATATAAGATTGAAAGGATTTTCATTATCTCGTTAACAGCTGTTTCATTATTTTTTTAAACAAAAATACTTATAGAGTTACCATAAATTTAACAGTATATTTCAAAAAGCATATTCTTTATGGCCGGAACACAATATATGTATGTTAACTTTAGTTAAGATATAAAGATATTATTAATGTGGAAAACCTTTTTGAATAGGATTGAACAGATTAGGCATAAAATTTTTTTGGTGAGGAAAAACTGCAGCTTTTCAAGATCTTTTTGTGTAAAATTTCTTCACCCGAAGTAATAAAGATGTTACATTTAACACAATTGCATTAAAATACACATTTTAAATGATCTACCTTTTAATTTTTATTAGAAATTAAAATTAATTACAACTTTGATTTTTTTTTTTTTTTACATTTACGCCATTACGAGGTATGTTCACTGCAAGCAAAAATGGAAAAATCAACTCTGAATACAAGCAAAATAGTTTAGAACCCTGACTTTGAAGGGATAATTGAGGTTGTTAACAAATTATCTCATCAAATTGAAGTTATTATTAACAGAATATTAGTATGGGAAATCTCGAGATAATACAAGAACCTCCAAAAAGTTCATGTGAATGGGCTGTAGCTAGATGTTTGTCTTAAATATTTCTAAAGTTATAAATTATTTTTGAAAATTTCTGACTTAAGAAAAAAATCGTTCGTTATTTAAAAAATATAATTTTACTACATTTTTTTTTCAAAAAGTTATATAAACATTGAAAATTACCGTTTAGCATCGTTGAAAGTTATTCGACTATATTTAAGTACTGCCCTCAGCAACTTTGACAACTACTATACACTCATAGAAATAAATCTGTAAAAATAGCAGAAAAAGTTACTAAAAATTAGTTAAAAATGATGTTGTACCATAGCACTGGTATACCACTGGGTAACCACGGTGTTATAAATAAATGACTGGCATAACCTTATTTGGGGCGCTTTGAAAGCGTTTTTCCAGTATTTGTTTTACAAAAATTTCGGTGGTTTATAAAAAACAACACTGTACAAGTATTGACCAACGTTTCCAACCGGTGGTTAGAAATATTGGCAGTATTACCTAGTCAGAAATTGCCAACGGGATAAAAGTCAATTCACTTGTAAAGCAATGATTTTATAAAAATGATGACACTTCGTTAACAAAGGTTTATAGTCGGAAGGTTCCGAATTCAAATCCGGTTGCAGTAACAATTTTGTTTTTTTATTTAAAAAATTTTTTCTTTATAAAATCGATTTTTTTTTGTTCGTTTTTGTTCGTTTAAAGGTAAGTATCACAACATTTGGCACCAAATATAGTGACTATAAAACTGCGAGAGCTGTCGCGCGGAATGAAGATCTTTTCTCATATTAATGGGCTTTCCAGTAACGGTGCTTCTTTTCGTCAGTCAGTGGAATATTTAAGTCACAATTTGTTGGTGCAGTCGTGAGTGAAAAAGTACACATTTAAAATGCAATTAAAAAATTAAATTAAAAAGAGTAAGTGATCTGTTTTAATAACACTGTGCTCGAGTTTGACACTTTTTTTTAATAAGCTGGGCACCCTACTGGAAAAGCTAATTTGAGTAAGCTGAATTCAATGGTGCTAGTCGTTTTTCGAAGTTAGCGCACGTATTCGCGATTTAAAATTTCAATACTAAAGTACCATAAAACGATATTTTTATACTTTTAGGATCATTTTTAAATTTAAATCAATTCAACTCTGTTAAATACAAGTTTTCAATATTTATTTTTGTCGCGAAAAAAGTTTTTCTTCGCGATTTTTTTTCCAAAGAAATTTTTTTCTTTACTCTATTGAATATTTTTCTAAACCCTATTGAATACATACGAAATGACATAAGATTGTACTTTTTATTTGCAGAAAAAAATGTTTTTGCGAAAAAAAATTTTGCTACAAAAAATTACAGCTTTCCTAATTTTGTATATATTTAATCAAATTTAATAAATTTATAATTAAAAATTATCCCAGAAGTATAAAAATATAATTTTTTTGGTACTTTAGCGTTAATCGCGAATACGAGCGCTAACTTCGAAAAACGTACTCGAATTAGCTTTACCAGTAGGGTGCCCAGCTTTTTAAATGTTGCGACTAGCACAGCGGCTTTCATTTTAAATTGTGCTTGTTTTATATTACAATATATATTTATTTTATAAGTCCAAAATGGACTTATAAGCAGTGTTGCCAGGTTTGACGATTTTTGCTATCAAAAATAGCCAAATGACGATTTGACGAGTTTTTCCTTCAAAATGACGATTTTTAATCCAAAATACTGCGAGAAATGTGCAAAAATACGATATTGTTTCAATCTCTAATTCAAGTTTTTAGATTTGAAATTACGGAGAATCGCAAAAACTGCTGCAAAATCAGAAAGATTAACAAAAACTGTTGCAAAATCAGAAAAGTTTTCTTCTGTACGATTTTTGAAAAATATTTCAGAATTTGAGATAAAAAGTATTGATATTGGAAGTCTAATTAATTTTTGGTCATAATTGTTTACGATAAAATTGCGGCAATATTACAAAATTAAAGCAAAGTTTTTACAAAAACAACCGATATGTAGGAAACAAACTCGTCGAAAAGTCACTATTTAATTTAATACGCGGAAAAAATTCGGCTATGATGAAATCAAGATAATTAATATGTTGGTCAGTGGACTATGTATCTAGATATTCCTTTTCAGGCTTAAATTTAATAATGAAAAAAAATAAATCGTTTATTTTGTACCTGAGAATTTATTTAGCGATATCAGCATTTTATCTTCCAGGTGATAAATTTGCAATGTGACCGATTTACCTTCCTGTGGGGTATTGCTTTCGTGTTACCTGGAAATATTGTTTTCGGGTAACAGTTGTTCGCGACTAAGGAAACTTCCGCAATACGAAATTGATATTGCCTGGCGATATGATCGGGGAATCTTCTTCGTATTGCCGTGGTTTCTTCGGTGTAAACCGACCAGGCCGTTTACATTTATGTCCTCAAAATTGCCCTAAAAAAGGTTCATGGATTTATACATCTATAACTCTTAAACTAGAAGCTTCTGGTGATTAAGTTACATAGCTAGCTATTGTTTACACACCACTTGCTTTATACAAACTTTTAACCCTCTCATGACCGTTAGTGGTGATTTAAGCGGTAAATATCAAAATTTGTGTCAACCCTAAACTTTGAATGTCTCTCATTTAATTTTGGAGCCCTGTAAATACGCATACTCTTCATCATATAATATGAAATTTAGCGTAAATTAAAACCAAAATAAGCTTTTTTTAAATATTTCGTCCATTCCCTGATCGAAAGCCAAAAACTAATTCTGAGTTATAGATTAATTACATATGAAGTATTACGCGAACTTATGTAAAATACGAGGTAAATTTTTGTGGAACTATTTAACCCTCTAACTCTTAATTAAAGGGACTTTTTGGCCCCGTTCTAAAAAGGGACAAAAAGACCCGTAAGTTGAAGAGTTACAGGCTTAAAATGTTCCACAGAAATGTTCTTCGTAGTGTTTTACATAAGTTTTCTGAACACATCCTATACCTTAAAGGGAAGATTAACATGGTTCCTTCTAAAATCCAGGTTAACCCTTAAACACATTTTAAGGTTTGACTTAGCATTGAAATTAAATTTGCAACTTTGATGTCTTCAGCGACTTATAGTAGAATTTCATGACAAATATTTTTGTGGAACATTTTAAGTCTCTAACTCTTCAATTAAAGGGACTTTTTGGCCCCTTTTTAAAAGGGACATAAACGACCCGTAATTTGAAGAGTTAGAGAGTTAAAATGCTGCAAAAATATTTGCCATGAAATTCTACTATTAGTCTCTGAAGACACCAAAATTTTAAATTTAGCTTCAATGCCAGAAATAAGTCAAAACTTAAAATGTGTTTAAGAGTTAATTTCGTTATTATTCATAATGTTTTAGTATTTTTTTAAACATGTTTTTAGTGGGAATGGAACCTAGGGCGCCAAACAAACTCTAGTAACAGCACAAATGTTAAAATACAACCTTATGCTACCCACACACCTTACAACCCTTGGTACAACTAGGTTGGTAATTAAGTTGTGCGTTTTGCCCATTTACAATACTCGTACAACTTTATCTGCAACCTCATTGTACAACTTCATTTTGTAAACATCGGCATCGGATGTTATGTATTATATTATTATGTGTTATGTATTATATTATTATGTGTTATATTATTAAGGGTTTTCACAAGGGGTGTGCTATTTGTTGTATCGTTGTATCGTCCTAACAAAAAACAGAGTTGTTAAAAATTAAATTGAAAAAATACAACATTTGAGAATAGCACGATACAACATTTTTACGTATGTTTAATGTCTTATGTTTGAGTGTGCTAACAGATAGAAAACTGAATAGAAAATCTTTGTTAAACACAAATAAAAATTTTAAAAACTCTGTTTTTTGTTAGGACGATAGAACGATACAACAGATAGCACACCCAGAGCTTTGAAGAATTAATTCCTTTTTGAATGAATTCACTACCAATCGAATTCAATTTTCTCTAGAATTGAATGAATTCCTTTTCTTAAGTAATTCACTGAATTCGTTCAAATGAACGCGTTCATCAAACAACAAATTCAAAGAATTAATTCAATTGCAATAGTTCTTTTTATTAAATCAAATGAATTAATTCACCGGTGAACGCGTTCAATTTTATAAATCGAACGGAAAAAAAAGTGAATTAATTCCTTACTGAATTAATTCACTACTGAATTCGTTCAATTTCATTTTCGTTCAGTGAATTAAAAAAAATAAAATTACGTTCAGTGAATTAAAAAAAAAAATAATAAGTTCACTGAATTGAAAAAAAAAAATAAAATAAGTTCACTGAATTGAAAAAAAAATAAAATAAGTTCACTGAATTCAAACTTGTTTTCTGCCGTTCAGTAGAAGAAAACAATAACGTACAAATACAATTTTTAAATAAACAATTTTGCAGCGTGTGCTAGTAAAAATAAACAAATTAGAAACCGGATGCTGTTTATCAACCTACATGATTCAAAAATAAAGCCTTTTACTATTAAAAATAAAAACTTTACTTTTATAGATAAATTTGGAAAAAAAATATAACTATTAATTTTTCAAACCAGTTATATAGTTATATTTTTTTCCAAATGTATCTATATCTGTAAAGTTTTTATTTTTAATAGTAAAAGGCTTTATTTTTGAATCATGTAGGTTGATAAACAGCATCCGGTTTCTAATTTGCTTATTTTTACTAGCACACGCTGTAAAATTGCTTATTTAAAAATTTTATTTGTACATTATTGTTTTCTTCTACTGAACGGCAGAAAACAGGCTTTGAATTCAGTGAACTTATTTTATTTTTTTTCAATTCAGTGAACTTATTTTATTTTTTTTTCAATTCAATGAACTTATTATTTTTTTTTTAATTCACTGAACGTAATTCTATTTTTTCTTAATTCACTGAACGTAATTTTATTTTTTTTTAATTCACTGAACGAAAATGAAATTGAACGAATTCAGTAGTGAATTAATTCAGTAAGGAATTAATTCACTTTTTTTCCGTTCGATTCATAAAATTGAACGTGTTCACCAGTGAATTAATTCATTTGATTTAATAAAAAGAACTATTGCAATTGAATTAATTCGGAACAAAATAAATCGAACGAAAGCAAATATGAATTAATTCCATTCAATATATGGTACTTAGTGAATTAATTCATCGAATTTTTAATTCAGAATTGAAAAATTGAATTAAGGAATTAATTCTTCAAAGCTCTGAGCACACCCCTTATGAACAACCTAATTATATTATTATTTTATAATTTACTCAGCAAAAAAAACTCGCTCGCAATGTTTTTTGCTACATACATATATGGTCACTATAAAAATAATTATTATTTATTATTTTGTTTTTTATTATTTAGTCGGCAAAAATAAAACACGCGCACAATTGTTTGGCATGTTGTCACTACAAAAATAAGTACAAAATGAAATTACGTTGTCAGATTGACGTCTTTAATAAATCCCGTTTCTCGGGATATTTTCTTCCAGAAAATTCTATAGTTTTCTATACTAGACTAAAGCTTTATTCATACTGATTGCGAAACTAGAAGTTTTCGATTTTTAAAATTTTCGATTTGAAATTTGTATAGGATTTGACAATCGAAAACAAAATTAGTTTTGGGTTCAGTATGAATGAGGCATAATCAAAATTCGTAACAAAATGACAATATTGAAAGCCGGATAGGGCAGGGGTATGGCATCACTAAAAAAATAAGTTATAACAAAATCGTTATCACTAGACGGCCCTTTGTTCAAAAAATTGACAATTTTCTTTTTTTTATTTAAATTTAAAGTATAAAAAACAAACGGATATATCAAATTTTATTATTTGAATATATTCTGCGTTTGTATTTTCCTTATTTTGTGCATTTTTAAGCAGTTTTTGAGTTTTTAAATATAAGCTCAACTGATACTAAAAGTTGCTCATGTAATATTAAATTTCAGCGCCCTCTATCGGTGAGTAGTTTAAGTTTTGATTTCCTATCCCTATAATTAATAGTCTCTGGGAGGGGCCTCCAGATTGCCAGATAAAATAATAAATAAATGATAACAATGGCTAATATGTAAACATTGGCATAACGTCTGTTAGGACTCACTCACAAATACAGATGGCAAAAAAATTACATAAAAATTATTTTAAACAATTAAATTTAATAAAAAAAAAAATTCGTTTAGCAAAAAGATATAAATAAAAAATGTATTTACGTGAACGGAATCGAACTCGAGAGCTTCTGACTATCTGTGGTTAACGTTTAACCATGGTTATGTAGGAAATAAGTTTCTCGCCCTAAGCCTTTTTGTAAGAAAGCGTAATGATTTTTATGAAATCAGTTGTCTGCCAGTGTACTATTTTTGGTACAGTTGGCAATTTTCATCTGGGTTGTTTCCTATGGGACGCACGTGTTATATTTATTGATGGAAATTAGAGATGGGCACGTGAGCATAATTTTGCATGATTCATGTGAATAACGCGTGAGTGTGAGTGAAATCTTAATTTACTCACGTGAACGTAAGTGAAAGTGAGTAGAAAAATTTTTTTCCGTGAATGAATGTACAATACGTGATTAAAATTTTTCCGTGAGTGAGTGTGCGTGAGTCGCATTTTACAGAATTTTCTTTTCCGCTTTTAATAAAGTAATCGTTTTTTGCTTTCGTTCTAATGACTATAGATTAAAAGCTTAAATGTTAAAAACAACATACAATAATTGGCTTTACTACTAAAGGAGCTTTGGTTGAAGCAAACAACTATAATATAGAGAAAAATAATAGCTTTGTAAGAAACATGTAATTTTCGTTGTAATACAAAAACAACTAGTAAAAATGTTTGAGGTGATTTTTCATTGTGTTATTTATTTGGGAGTTTGTATAAATACAAAAACTTAAATCGAACATTATAACCAAGAGCAGCGGTTGCCACTAAGTTTTGCTTCACGGACCCCTTGAGACATTTCTACTAGCTCACTTACCCCCGAGAGAGAGGTACTTTTTAAATTATGGGGAAAATTAATAAAAGCACCTGCTTATTTTAAATGATGGCAAATTTTAATGAGTAATAAGAAAAAAACATTTTTCAAATCAATATTTTTTCAACTACATAGGCGTACCTAGACCATTTTTCTGGGGTGGGCAAGGGCCCCATTTATGTTCGGCTGTTTATTTGCCCATTCTCAGACTCTTAATCTTAAAAAACAATGTCGGCATTATGCTTGCGATTTTTTCATACAAAAAAAAAGACTTAAAAATAACTCCCTCCCTTTTTATAAAATTTTCAAATGTTTTTTATAGAAAACTCTAAAAAGTGCATCCTTTTTTTACGCTCAGAATAGTATAAAATTTTGATATTTGATGGATAAAAGAAATCTAAGATCAACCTATTTTAATAATATTTTGACCACTTAAATTACCGAGGTGATCAAAAACTGACATTTTCTTCGTAGAACTTTTGTTTCTACAACATATTGAAATTTCCTCAAAATAGTACACTCATAGAAATAAATCTGTAAAATTAGCAGAAAAAGTAACTAAAAATTAGTTAAAAATGATGCTGCTAAATACAAGTAAAATAAGAACAGCAAAAATAAACCTGTTAAATTTAGAGTTTTACAATTTTTTATTGTAAATATTTCTGCTAAGTTAACATTATAGACTGATATTTGCATTCAATTAAATTTAGCTTAAAAATAACAAAAAATTACAGACATAACAATTTGTTAATTAGAAATTTATTTATTTAGTTCGAGGCCAATTTCCTTATTATGAATTAACATAATAACCCGTGTAAAAATGATCAGATCTGGCCAGATCTCAGTAGATCATACCAGATCTAGGCATATATAGGCATATCTGTCCAGATCTTAGTAGATCTTACCAGATCTAATTAGATATCAAAATTGGGGACAAATTTGAGATCTAATTAGATCTGATCAGATCTAGGCATATCTGGCGCAATTGTCAAGATCACTTTAGATTTGAACAGATTTGGCATCAGATCTTGCCATAAGGTATTATCACATATGCCATATCTGATCATATTTGATGAGATCTGGTACAGGATCTAATTAGATTCAATCATATCTATTTATATCCAAAAAGATCTGATCAGATCTAAACTTTTTTACACGGGAAGTATTTTTTTCAAAAACTGCTATTTTTCTTCATCAGGATACTCTCCTGACAAATACTTCACAGAGTTTTTGCTTTCAAAAATCTCTATACTTTCAGGAATGAAAAGACGATCGTTTCGGGGATTTTCCTGGTCCCCTTCATTAGTTTTCTTTAGAAAGTGGTGGCAGTAGTGCAATGCAATTTGAAGCATCAAACATTTACATTTAATATGAGATTTTGATGCTTCAAATTGCATTGCACTACAGCCACCACTTATAATTAATTAGTGGTGGCAGTAGATATATAGACAGATTTTTTTAAAATTCTGGGGTGGGCAAAAATGAGTCTAGGGTGGGCTTTGCCCACCCCAGACCGGCCTAAGTCCGCCAATGGTCAACTAATTTAAAAATTATAAAAAAAATAGTTGTTTAGTTGTAAAACAAATTGTGAATTTTGGAATTTGTCATATTGGATCTTAAAACCGAACAAAATTAACACTCATTTTAATAAATATTTCCCCTTAATTTTTTTCGCCGATTTTATTTTTTTGTGTTTTTAAAATACAAAATAAATGGGAAAATTGTTGAGAAACGTTCATAGCAATATTTAGTGTAACATTTATAATTTACCTTAATTTTTACATTTTATTTTTACCGGTAAGATTTTGTTTCGTGAATTTGCGTGATTCACGGGTGATCACGCTTTAGTATAATTAAAATCTGAATTTACCCACGTAAAAATGAGTGAGTGTGAGTAAAAAAAATGTTCGTGAGTGATTGTGCATGATTAAATGCCAAAGTTTAACAACTTTTCTTTTTGAATTGTGTCCATCCATTAATTTAAGGTGTGCGTGTCACAGGAAAAAACCGATAAGCCCATCAAAAAAAGAAAATAGTAATTGACATTTTCTTAAAAAAATGTCCCCGAATTTGAAAAATGTAAAAGGCAGCAGTTGCTTTAAATAAAATGGCATAAAAATTCAACAAAAAAGTACCGTGTTTTGTGCCTAAAAACTTGCCCTGGTCATAGCCATAATCAGTTTTTGGAAATACATTAGTTTTGATTTATTCCTTAAGTGCACTTTTTGTACATGCGCATTTAAGATAAGTGCCTCATATTTTGGCAGTTGTACATTATTTTCATAAAAAAGATCACCGTTAGCTGTCTCTTGTGTTTTGCTTTATTTTGAAAAAAATACACACATAAAATAAATGTGTTGTCAACTTTTTGTGACAAAAATATCCTACTTTAGTCGTTTTTTTTTAAATAAAAATCGCAAGATCTAGTGCAAAGCACAAAGTTGTCATCATTAGCTTCATTTGTTTTCAGTCTGTATTGGTATACCAGTCAAATTGTTTACCTGCCTTAAGGTAAACAATTTGACTTAGCAACGTTTTTGGCTTATCTGCACAAAAATTCGTTCAAAAGTTGGTTGTGCAGCTATGTCAAAATTACTGTAATTACTATCTTGGGCAAGAACAAGTTTATTTGTTCTAATATATTTTTTTTTTGTTAATAAAACCTGTAAAAATTTATACTAAACTAAAATGCGTATACTGTGAGCATCAAAAGATACTGTACACGTAAGACTTTTATGTTTTCAACTTTATTTTACTAATTTGCACAGTAGACAAATACATTGAGTTGGCCACTGAGGCGTATGAATTTTCCCCTTATATGAATTGCTGGAACCGCGCATGATACTGAAGAGCCTTCTTTTTTGGTTTAAAAATGACTCAAAACAAATATTTAAAAAAAATTCTATAGGCTCGAAAATTAATCTATTTTTGGAGCTAAACTAAAGAATTTTTAAGAATTTAGTATTTTGTTTGGGCTCCTTGAAAAATGACGCCAATGAAAAATCGCCCCAATGCAAAAAATGAAATTTGAAATATGAAATTTGGCCCCAATCCAAAGACCCCAAAGTTGGAACAATTTGCCAAAATTGAAAATGGCAAAAAATTGATATTTATTAAGTTGTTATGTTATCTTATGTTTATAATATTTTTATATCGCCACAACCCTGAGAGGAGAACTAATAAATGTCATTAGTTAAATTGGAACCGCATTCAGGAATGCATGTGGAAGGTAATATTTAATTGTTTTAAATATATGGTATAAAATATATAACGATAAATATTTGCAATTTTAACGATAAAAATAAAACATTTCTCTACCCAAGTTAATAAGGAGTCTTAATTATTTAGTAAGCAAAGCGTTTGTCTAAAAAAATCGCGCAATTTTTAAAAAAGTTTTGCCTGCTATCACCCGATGTCTTCAAAAAAATTTTTTTCGGTGTGCTAACACTCTTACTTTAATTAATAAAAATCTATCTCATATAAATATTCAATACATATTATTAGCAGCTGCCTGCAACTTCCTTGAATATTTTTTATTGGATAAAGCTATGTTCTTTCAGATAAGGTCTATGGACTTCATCGACGAAAATGTGCTGTAGGTGAAGCTCTCTTCTATGATGCGGACGGTAAAAAAGGGTCTCGCATTTTCGTCAACTCTTGAGATATCAAAACTGATCCATACTCTTTCCAGTTGGAACACTTCAGTTCATTTGTCTCTACAAATGATTTGCTTATTAAATAATTAAACCCCTTCCTTATCTTTGGGAGTGCAAATATTTAATATTATATATTTAAAACTGTTAAATTTCACCTATCACATGCATTCCTGTAGGCGGATTTTATAGTACTGATGGCATTTCGTTCATCTCCCACGGTTGTTGCGATATGCAAATATTTCGTTCGGAAATTTGGGGCTTTTTCCTTATGCAAAATTATCCCAAATCAAAAAAGGAAAAATAACCCTAAAATGCACAAGAATTTGGGGTCATTTTTAAAATGAAAAATTGCCCAAAATTCAAATAGGAAAAATTACCCCAATTAAACTGTAAAAATTGCCCCAAATTTACGTGTTGTTGTCTTTAATAGAAAAGTTTGGGCCTTTTTTCATTTTCACATTGGGGCCATTTATCATTGGGGCCATTTTTCAAGGAGCCTTTTGTTTGCTTTGAATTTGATTTGATTACAGCTTGCAATCTTCTGTGCATCGATCCCACTAGGTTTTGGGTTACTTCGGGCGAGATTTTTTGCCATTCCTCCATTATTACTGATTTGAGAGAGTCCTTATTTTCCGGTCGAGATGATCCCACAAATGTTCAACGTGGTTGAGGACGGGTGACTATGGTAAAGCAGTCATTCCTCTTGTGAAATACCCAAGTTTGATCCAAGACCAATTTTTCGACATTGGGTGGCAAATCATCTTTTAAAATGGTGAGGTAATCTGTTTAATATGAAAACCAAATAACCTACACCCCTGGACGCCATAAACCCCCATACAGTGACCGAAATTTCGCAACTCCAAATTTTAACTGGATTTTTCTTCCTAAAAATTTAGAATTTGCTTTCGTCGCTAAAGACCACATTGTTCCAGAATGTATTGGGTATATTTTGATACTTTTTAGCAAAATTCCGACATCGCTGTTCATTTATTACATTAGAGTGTCCCTTAAAAATAGATTTGTCATTACACACCCCAGTTTTATTGGAAATGGTCCCAAATGGAAGAAATCGATTTTTTTTTGGAAAACGTTAACCCGTGTCGAAAGTTGGACAAAAATGGCCACTTTTGGAAAAAAGTGTATTACTATTAAAAATTCCCAAATTCGAAATTTCGAAAAAAAATATTTTTTATTCGATTTATTCATTTAATATAGTCAAAAGATTCAGACATGGAATTTTGATTTCATCGGGTATCATTAACCCACTTTAGTCTGGTATCCAAAATGACACACGAATTTGATAAAAATGCAAAAACGTTTTGTTTTTAAATTAATTTTAAAGATTTTTTAAAATGCCTAATATGGAGATGTAGATTGCTATTTGTACCACATAATAGTTGATATTAAAGAAAAAAAATAAATTGGAGAAATGATAATTCGAGTTTGTGTTTGGAGCGACTGCTTTCCAGGACATTTAAAATTTTAAATTGCTCATTTTGTCAAAAATTAAACAAAATTTGAATGTTTTCATCAAATTTTACACAGTTTTCGGAAAAACATCACTTAAAATTGGTTAGACTATAATTATCTTGACATTTGTTTAAAAAATCTTTAACCCTTAGTGGCCTGGGGTCAGAAAAGACCCATGAAACTTAATATTAATTATGACTACGAGATTGTAAAGCCAATAAATTGTTGACACAAACAAATCGATTTCTTCCATTTGGGACCATTTCCAATAAAACTGGGGGGTGTAATGAACGAAAATCGACAAATCGCTATTTTAAGGAACTCGTCCATTTGCAGGTGTTGCTCTACGTATTGTGCTGGCGCTAACGTGGACACCTGAGCATTCTGTAATGGTATTGAATATTTTAGCAGCATTTTAAGTTGAATTTTGTTTAATGTTTCGTACAATGCACTATAAGTAATTTGACCCATTTTTGTGGCAAAAAGTCATTTTTCAAACATTCAAGAATGCATTTTTTTGTTGGTATTCAATTAAGAACACATCAAAGCAAATAACGGCAAGTTTTCTTTTTGTAAAAAATTAACAACGACTGCTTAGTAAGTGGTCAAAATCATTGTTTGTGAGCATAGTGTTGAACGCAGTATATACAGTGCAATTTGGTCGAATTTTTAAATTTCTTTAAATAGTTAAAAAAAACATAAATTTAAACTAAATAGGGAAAACAAAAGTGATAGTAAGTGCCCTACGGGAAATTTTAAAAAACTGTCACCGAACTGGCCCCTTTATATGAAATATACTGGTCACAGGAGTACAGGTTACTGAACTCTCATAAAAAACAAAGTTCAGGGATCTGTCCTAGGATTTGTCTTGTGACATGTCACAAGGGGTCAATTTCGCCCTCCTATGACAACGACATGTAAAAGTGACCAGTCTATTTCATATAAAGGGGCCAGTTCGGCACCGTAGGGTGCTTAATGGTTTAAGAGAAAGATTTTATTAAAAAAAAATTTTTTTTGGCGAAAAAACTCATACTTCTGACATAACTTTTAATTCAAGTATTTTTTCTGAAAAATTAACTTTGGATAAGCTTTTAAAAAGTTTGCCGAATTTTGCTGTATTTAAACAATCAGAAACGTGTCAAATGAAGAGTTTTGAGTTTGTCAATTTCATGTTGCGATTTTTTGGGTTTTTTGAGAAATATCATTGCAGCCTCCGCTTGCAAAATAGCGAACTTGCGGAAGTTTACTTAGATGAGCAAAAGAAAGAGGAGAAGAATACTACTGTTTACAATTTTATTGTTGGTAAAGCTGAATGCGGCAATGTTTTGAATGAGGAAGCGGCTTATGGGAAGGATAAAGTGCGAATTTTTCGTAAGAATATCTAAGTTAGATGGGAGAGTTCTCAAAGGAAGAGAAACATATTTCAGATGCAAAGCGAACTCTGGCTAAACGCTGAATTTATTTTGGCAATTAAAACTAAGCCAACTGCAGCTTCAATAGGGCTTCCAAAGAAAGAGTATCCTGAGAAATCTGTACGAACAAAGAGGAAATTTTAAATAGCTTTATTAAAAAATAAAAATTAAATTAAAAATGAAATGAAATTACTATAGATAATGAAATGTAAAGCAAAATTTTCATAGCTTTATTGAAAAAAAATTGTTTCTACAAAAGTTTCCACTTGTTTAATTTTCTGCTATAATATGCCCCAGATTAAAAAAAAATATTTTTTTTTTTTGAGATTTTGGACAAAAAAAAGTTTGCATTTTACACAGTCCTTATACAGTGATTCCTTATAGTTTTGGCCAGAAAATGGGGTCATTTTACCTATAGTGCAATGGATCGTACGTCAGACCCATTTAGTTTGTTTGGCCTTCCAGATTTGGAACAATTTTGTACCGTTTCTCTTTGATGCTAAGATTTTTTTTTTATTTTTGTTGCATGATTTTTGTTAATGTAATATTTTTGAGTGTTATTTTTGTTCGGTTTTAAGAGCAAATTTCAAATAGAATTCACAATTTATTTTACAACAAAAAGAGAAAAAACTAAAGAAACTTTGGTTAAAACAACAACTATATGGAGAAAAATAATAGGTTTGTAAAGCGGCGAATACATTAAGGAACATTCGTGAAAAATTCCCATTTTTTTGTGAATGTGTATGTGACTTCTTGACATCGTGCAATTCGTGTTTAAAATATTTTTTGATATTTTTTGTTCCCTACTCATTGTTCCTTAATGTATTCGCTGCTTAAGAAACATATCATTTTCGTTGTAGTACAAAAATAACTAGACTCAGATAAAAAAGTTAGTAAAAAAATTTGTAAACAGTTTCCAATCGAACTATACTATTTTTATACTGATTTTTAATACAATTCTTTTTTTAGTAATCATTTTTGCTATTCTCTTATTACAAATTACGGATTTTTTTACTAATTTTCGCTGCTGATTTTAGCAAAACATTTTACTAATTTTTCAAAACCGAGTGCTAAATTTAGCAGAAAAATATACTAATTTAAAATTTATTTTTTTTTTTGATTTTTTTACAATTTTTGTTTAGTTTATATTTGTTGCTATTAATATATTCTTAGTTTGGAAATAACACTCAAAAATTTTTATTTTATCTCCAATGCATAAAAAGGCCATAACTGGAGAACCGGTTGCAATTTTGACTCCAAATTTCAAGTACGATGAAGCAATTACACGCTTGTTACAATCGAAAGAAAAAAAATTTTTTTTTAGATTTTACAGTTTTTGATTTTTTTAGTAGAATTTTTTTCTAATTTCAGCATATTGATTTTAAATTACAGTTTACAACAATTTACTGAAATTTAGTATCTGCAACTAATTATTTATACTAATTTCATTGTACTAAAATTATGATATTTAGTAAGTTTTTTAACTGATTTTAGCAAATCGATTTTGAATTGCAGTTTACATAAATTTTACTAAAATTTAGTAGCGGCTACTAATTTTTTCTACTAATTTTATTGTACTACAGATCAGCAGACATGTGTTGCTAAAATTAGCAAAAAATGCCGCTGGCCTCAAAACAGTTAAATTTACCGTAATAACAACAAAATTTTCAGTAGCCATTACAGACTTTTTGGTTGAGTGTAGTAAAGATGTTTGAATTTATTTCTCATTTCATTATTTTCTTGGGATTTTATATAAATACAAAAACTTAAATCTACTTTATAACGCCGTAAAGACAATCTGATGATAGTGCTTGGCAGTACTTGAAAATGCATTAATTGTCAACTTAGGAAAGCTTTTCTCATAATTTTTTTCTCTATTTGTTGTTAAATGAATTGTGAATTCTATTTGGAATTTGTAATATTTGATATTAAAACCAAACAAAAATAACTCTTATAACACACGGTAAAATAACATTTTTTGTTGTTGTTTTTTTTTTTTTTTTGTATAAGTTAAGGGAGGAGAAAATTCAATACAATTAAAAAAATATAAAATGTTAAATAAAATAGAATGCAAAAGAGTGAAATGAAATATAATAAACCAAATTGTACAGCATCTTTTGACGCTTACAGTATGTAAAATGTGTACATGTAAAATGTGTATATGTAAAATGCGTCTATGTAAAATAAGTGTATGTGTATACATTTTTTTATTATTTACCACCAAACTATAATCAAAGGTGTCAAAATAAATCTTTGGATATGTTTTTATATTTGGTATATTTTTTATTTTTATTGCTTTAATTTTGCATATTTATTTCTTTTTTTTTAATTTTTTAAGTTTAAAGTTGTCTCAAATAAAAATTAACCCGGACTTTTTTATTTCCCGGGAAACGGGAATGAAAAAATTTGATTCCCGGGAATCCCGGGAAATATTTTTGAACAAAATTGTTAATGAAAACCATCTATATAAGTAATTTTTGTTAAAAAAAAACACTATTTCAGTACAAATGCAGTCTGTGTAGTGAGAATTCAAAGTAAAAAATATCAGAATTTTGAACATTTGATTTCACATAAATTACTCGCAGCACTGCCAAATGAATTGCATGATTCCAGCAGAAAGCACCTACTACTTGACTGTCGGAAACAAACCGTTTCATCACAAGCAAGAAAAGTTGCATGACTATCATTTTTTTTTTTTGTGAACCAAATTTATATGTCGGATAAGGCTAAGATGTCGGATAAGCTACCTCCGTTAACCATTAGTCTTTTAGGGCAAACATTGCACTGCGCTGTATTGTCCTTTTTTGTAAAGTATTTCCATACTCCTGACATTTTATTCTTTAATATAAAGTAATATATTAGTACACTTACTTGAAAATATCACAATTATTAATGAAAACGTAACTTATAAAATTATTGTCCCTTAATATAAAGGATTACTTTAAATTTAAAGTCGACTTTATTTTTAATCATACGGTTTTGTTCATTTTGTGTATGAAAACCCTGCAAAAATATTTATATTTTCAAACATTTTGATTGGTTGAAAATAAATTAACCAATCAGAATGCTCCAAATATAAACCAAGTCAAGGTATACTGCCACCCAATATTTTAACAAAGTCGAATTTAACTAAAATATACATTTGAAAAATTTAGATAGTAAGGGCGATTATTTGTAAGAAACAAAACTTTTTGTTCATATTTCTTTTAAACATTTTACCAAGTTTTTAGGTTTTACTACTTCAATTTTGAATAAGTTATGCGAAAAATCTTTATTAATGCTCCTAATTACTTGGAAACGATTTTTTTTGTGTGTCAAAGAAATTGATTCCCTTTTAAAAGATTTTAACAATAACAATTTTGTTTTGGTATTTAAAATGTCTTTTATGAATAAAATTAAAAAATCCTATTCTAAACAAAAACAATTCAATACTTTTAAAATTTCCCGTTTTCCCGGGAAAAATATATTATTTTCCCGAGAATTCCCGAACCCCAAACCCTAACAACAACACATAGAATTGTCACGCACACACATAGTTTCTTACTGAAAATTTGTTAAATTTACAACAGTATCGGTTCTTTCCTATGAAATGCACCAGAGAACGGTTTGAGTACATTCGTTTTTATTGTGAAGTCATACCATTCATTGCTTTTGCCATGTATTCATGCAACAACAATAACTAATGCTATTGCTATTATATGCATTCCTTGTTTTTGATGAGTGGCTTTTACGCATTATTTTTATAATGCCACTACATGTCAAGCAACGAAATGAAGAAATAACGCATTAAAAAAATAAAATCAATCACAACATTCATTTAGTATTCGTTGACTTGTTGCAGTATTTTGAAAAATGCAGTGTGAAGAAATTTCCATTTTTTTATTTAAAAATGAAATATGTATATATTTTCTCATTTTGTTAATGTTTAAGTGAAAAAAATAAACACCAAAAATATACTAAAATATTTGACAGAAATAAATTTTCAATTTTTATACAACCAAAATTGAGACCATTCGTAACAATCGGTTTGTATTCATACCAATCATTTTATATTCGTTGCTTTTGTGAGTGTTAGGTAAGATTAACAGAAGACATGCAGTGCAATGCATGGCTTTCGTCATACTCACTTTTTTTCAATTGTGTCTGTATTGCTTTACTGAAATGATGTGTATTGACAACAATATACACATGTTTTGTGATTGCGTTCAAAAGCATAAAATAAGGCACTCAAACCGTTCTCTGAAATGCACGTGTTAAATTCATTGATGTAAATGCCAAATTTGAACTACTTTTATTTTTGTGTTGTGTTTTTTCTGGAACTGGTAGTAGTTCCAAATTTGTCATTTCCATCAATGAATTTAATACGTGCGTATCATAGGAAAGAACCAATACCGTTGCAAATTTAACAAATTTTCAGTAGAAAACTATGCTTGTGTGTGACAATTCTATATGTTATTGTAGTGTTTCCAATTCGGTTAATCGGTTAACCGATTCCTCGATTAATCGCTTCTATTTCGGTTAATGTTGAAACAAATAATTTAAAACTCAAATAATTATTCGACCCGAATTATCGTTTAAAATAGGTCGATTAACCGGTTAAATTTTTAATATGGAATTTTTCCTTTATTTTTTCCTACAAATGACTTCACTTCGGCTGAAAAATGTCAAGTAAAGCTTAAAACACCAAGACTAACAAAATTAACATCAAATTCGTTCAAAAAATTCTTTTAAAAATTTAATGCAATGTAATTTATGTTTCCCTGCCTTTGTTTTGAATCGATAAAAACCACTGTCAATTGACATTTTAAATTTGTAGGAATTCTATATTTTCTTCCATCTCCCAAGAAATTGTTTAAAATCGGTTTCAAACCACATCAGACTGTTCCACTAAAACCTATAGAGTGGAATCAGAACCCTTTTCACTGAACTCAAATGTAAGATATAGTTAAATATAACTAGTTTCATAAGTGGTTTCAGAGTACCTGTTTTACTTTAACTCAATAGAGGCGGTTGATTTTGGGACAATTTCAAACAAAAACAAGTTGCAAAATTTGTCTTTAAATTTGTAAATATTAGAAAATCACCAAAAAAATTGTGATTTCGCCTTAAATACCTATTGTGAGAATATATTTTCCATATGGGCGCTAGATCCAAAGAAGGACCGATTATATCCAAAATCAATGATTTGTTTTGGACCCATATAAGACAGGGCACCAAATTTCATTAACTTTATATCTGCGACCTGTAGCGTATTAGCCAATTTTTGGGGGACCTTTGAAGGGCACTAGGTCTAAACATGAAAAACTAATAGGCTTTGCCATTGGGCATATGCGAGCCAGTGCACCAAATTTCATTAAAATACCTTTATATGGGTAGGTCCAAAGATGGAACAATTTTAACTAAAAGCAATACACTTCGTCCTTGGGCCAATATAAGTGGGTGTACCAAATTTAATTAAAATATCCTAATATTTGCGATGCGGAACAAGAGGACATCGCTATATCGACTAAAAAAGTGATTCTGAAATGATCGGTCTACTATAAAGTGGGTTTTGGTCCAATATTTTTTGTTGTTACAAATAGCACAAACTCATTATACCTTGTCGACGTTGCGGTTAGGGTATAATCATCGGTGTTAAATCCGAAGTTATAATAGGAAAAGAATAAAATTTAGCTGAGTAAATTACACAGTGCAACAAGAAATTTCATTATCAATGGTTCCCTTACGAACTGAAGTTCACCATCAGACAAAACTCAAAGGAGTTTTGAAAAGTTTGCTCGGATATTATTTTTGGTCTCCTAAAATGTCTGTCTGTTTTAATGTAGACTCAAAAAATGCTACTAATTTTTACTCAGGTTGTTTGTTTTTCTTTTGAACAGATAACAATAGTTCATCAAAGTCAATCAAGCGGTTCTAAAATTGTTAGTGAAAATGCGACGGCAAAATTTCGAGCTGTCTTCACATTTTAACTTAAGACTTCTGGACTGATTTCAATAATTTTTAACACTAAATTGCTCAAAAAACATAAAAAATTTAAGAAAAATGCGTCTTTGTGCCGTGATCGACATTATATATCGAGACATAAAATGAAAACACTCTGGTTTTTGTTTTAGCAGTGTTGTAATCGCATTTCGATTTGAAGTCATTCAGGCTGATGGCATGACCGAAATTTTGTTGAACTGTGTTAGTGCTTCGGGTTCTAAGAAATATTACCTTTAAAAAAATCTAAGCTATAGTTTACATTGAAAGTTTCAACTAGAAATACTTATTACTAGGGATGTGCGATTAATCGATTAATCAAACAGTATGATTAATCAGAACTTTGATTAATCAGTTAATTGATTAATTGAAAATTTGATTAATCAGACTTATGATTAATCGATTAATTTGAATTTTGAGTAATCAAAACTTGAATAATTTCAATTAATATTGATAAAAAAAAATTTTTAAATAAAAAAATACGAAAATTTTATCCTTGTTTTGTGGCGATACTTTATATAGCTCCAAATAACGAGAATCACAAAGGTTGTTTGCTCACTGGTCAGACTTGAACAATTCCATTACTAAATTTAAAGTTTCTATATTGAAATGGCGTTAAAGAGCGTCGTCAATGGAGAAATACAAGATATTATTTAGTTATTCATAAATTTGATTAATCAAAATCATGATTAATCAATTAATCATTATTTTGAATAATCGAAATAACTGATTAATCGATTAATTATGTTTTTGATTAATTAAAATTATTGAATAATCGATTAATTGATTAAACAGAATTTTGATTAATCTGAAAGTTTGATTAATCGATTAATCGCACATCCCTACTTATTACAGATAATTATTTTATTTTTATTTACATATCTAGGGCCGTATGCATAATCAATTTTAAAATTTATAATTGACTTACAAAACAAAATTTTCATAAAAAATTTATTTTATAAACTTGTTAGAAGGTTTTCAAATTATTATGCATAAGCGTTGTATTATTTGAGCAACTTAATTAAAACTTTTTAAGCAGAAGTCAAACTCCCATATTTTGAAAATGGCAAATTCTTAAGAGGTTTTTTTTAATGAAAAACTCTAACTCTAATGATTTACTTCCACTGAACATATCTGTCAACATTTCCGTTTTTAAGAATCGTCAGACTCCTCCAAAACAAAAATTATGAGGCATGTTTCTTTAAAAAATCTGTAAATCATGCTTAACAAGCACTTTATAATCCAATGTAATCAGTTTAACTTGAAATTAAACAAAGAAGCAGCACTTTTGATTTTATTGATAAGGAAATACATTAATTTTCCATTGAACACTAATTCATTTTGAATGTGTAGAAAAAAGGCAAGCTTAAAAAAGCGGATTCTCTTTTTTTGCAGGGTTGTTTTGAAACGACCTAGTGTAGGTTATAGGTCTGGTTGCATTTACCAATTTCAGAAATTTTAATACACCCTCAAACTCTGAAGTTATTGTATTTTGTAAGACTTCGCAAACTAGACAAATGTTAAGTTGCAAGGAAACTATATAGTGGTGTGACCTGCAGATCTTAATGAAACCAGGCTCTGTCTGATATTTCAAGAAGTTAAATTGCAGTTGACGGTTTAGTTCTTTTATTATATTTTTTATATTATGCGTATTTATTGAAACAATTTTTGGCATTTACTAAAATTTAACCATAGAACTTAAAATATAACATTCTAATAAAATTTCTTGAAATATCGGCCAGAGCCAGTTAACAGAGATAGAGACGCATGCATCCTCTTGAGATTCTATGCTCGTTGATGAAACTTCGATTTGCTGTAGAGGAAATTTTGTTTGTGTCATGTTAAACTTTAAAGTTTCACAAACGTCCATGCCCACCCACTCATGAGTTGGGGCGGGCTGAATAAGCACAAAGGCAAACCCACTGCGTTGAGAGAAAAAATGTCCATTGTATCATAAGTAGGATTTTTCTTTGCCGGGGCAGCGGGATTTTTTAAAGAATTTCCCGGGATCCCGGGAATTCCCGCTCGTTAGAAAATAAATAAATCTGACATGAAAAACTCATATTCTATTGAAACACCTTCCGAAAAAGTAAATCTTTTGGTTGTACCCATGAGAAAGTCTACTTAATAAATTCCGAAAGAAGATTTAAATATAAAATATCCATATCTTCTACTTTTTCTAGATAAATTCGTTTAAAAGTTTAAATCGCGAATTAATATTAAGGTAACATATTTGTATATATATATATATATATATATATATATATATATATATATATATATTCCCTCGGTTCCTATAAGGAGCATAGGGCCTTAACAAATTTTCGCCATTCTGATTTATCCGGTGCCAGGTTCTTGATTTCACCCCAACTTCTTCTAGACATTGTGACTTCCTTCTTGACCTGTCTACTCCATGTATGCGCTGGACGCCCTCTTCTACGGCTACCTTGGGGTTCCATTCAATTGCAGTACGGGCTATATCATCAGGATCTTTTCTGAGGGTGTGACCAATCCAATTCCACTTTCGCCTTCGTACTTCAAGGTCAATTGGTGTTTGTTGTGCGAGTGACCATAACCTTGAGTTAGATATTGCAGTGGGCCAGAAAATCCTCAGAATTCTACGCAGACATCTGTTGACAAAGACCTGCATTGCGTTTATGTCAGGAGGTGCTGCATTCCAGGTCTCACATCCATAAAGCATGATAGACTTAACGTTGGAATTAAATATTCTTATCTTAACATGTCGGGATAATGTTGTTGATCTCCACACGTTACTGAGACGTCCAAAAGCCTGTTTTGCTGTTTTTATTCTGTTTGCGATGTCCGCTTTGGATGCACCAGATGTTGTTAGAATACTATCTAAGTAGCAAAAGGAATCCACGTCTTCAATAATATCATCCTGAATTCTAAATACTCGCGATACATCGGAATTTATGCGCAACGCTTTCGTTTTATTTATATTTATCCTCAGCCCTTCTGATTTTGCTGAGTTGATAATAGTTTCAAGCTTCGTCATCATGTCTGAGAAACTGTGTGACAACAGACAAATGTCATCCGCGTAGTCGAGATCTTCCAGCCGTGCATTCATTCCCCACATTATACCTCGACCTAATCTTGTGGCACGCCTCATAACTATATCCAATACGATGTTAAATAGCAGTGGAGACAACACACAGCCTTGCCTTACACCCGTATTAACCGATATGTTCCTACTTAATTGGTTTTCATGCAGGATACGACAGCTGGCGTCCTCATATAAAGCCTTAATGAGGGATATTAGTTTCTTCGGTACCTGTTTACATTCGAGTGCGGACCAAATGACATTATGCGGCAATGTGTCAAAAGCCTTTTCAAAATCAATGAAGATCAGATAAAAAGGCGATCGCCATTCAACAGATTGCTCCACAATTATCCTAAGGCTATTAACGTGGTCTACACAAGATTTATTTGGACGAAATCCGGCTTGTTCTGGGTGCAACTCGGGTGTTAATTTATTCGATAGCCTTTTTGTTATTATATGGGCAATAACTTTATACACCATACTAAGAAGTGTTATACCCCGCCAATTAGTACGTTCAGTTAAATCTCCCTTCTTTGGTATCTTAATAATAATTCCTTCTTTAAGTTCATCAGGCAGCATTTCACTAGACCAAAATGTTCTTATTAGAGGCATAATGAGTTGTGCACTTATGTTAGGGTCAGCTTTCAGTAGCTCTGGTGCTATACCGTCAAAGCCAGGCACTTTGTTGTTCTTCAGCGCTTTAATAGAGTCAATTATCTCGCATAGTGATGGAAATGCCGTCTTAATACTAAAAATTCAATTTGAAATATATTAACTAAATCTTAGTTCTTTTTGCAAACGGTATACGAATTGATTTAGAAAGAGTGAACCACTTGGGTTTATTTTCTTCACTTCTTTCATGATATATTGGAATTGTTAATGGGTGCAAACTTGTGTCGGTCGGTGAAATAACAAATTTATTAAAATGAGGTTTTAAAGAGATTTGAAGTTTTAGAAATATTTTTAGAAGTTTCTTACATAAAATTGTAAGAAACGTCTTTTGAGTCTTGCACAAATTTTAAATTTGAGCCCCGGTTTATGTATTACAATATAAAATGAACTTAGGGCTAGTTTATAGTCAGAACTAAGATCGATTTTTGGTCTAAATATTTCTTAAACATTGAATCAAAAATTTTTATTTCTATATATTTATTTTCTATGCAGATTTTCAGAAGTATTCGTCTAGAATTATTTTTATAAAAAAGTTTAAAAGTGAGCATTTTTCACACAAATTTTTGGCAAATTCGCCTAAATCTTTTTAAAAAAATAGACACTAAAATATTATTAAATAGTTTTTCAACTTCAACTGTTATTTGTTGAATCGAAATTTTTTATGCCATAACTACTTAAAAAGAAATTTAATTTTCATAGTTGCATTTCAAATTAACATATAAATAAAGCCAAAATAATTTAAAAAGCATCTGATGCTTCTTTTAAAAATAAATAAAATTTAAAAAATGCAATTGAAATATGAGAATATCAATTTAAATAAAATTATTTGAAATAAAAAATACTTATATTAATTAAAAATATAAAAATATTACTATTTTGGAGGTATTTGGAACTGAAATACTGATGTTAAAATGTTGTATAATTGCCTTATTTGAAAAAAGATCATCATTTTAAAGAACAATTTTTTTCCGAGGTACGACAAATTTTGTTTGTAAATTTGGTAATGGCTGATAAAATTTGATTTCGGTTTAACTAAACCAAATTCAACTCATAAAAAAACTTGGCATAAATAGTATTTTTTTTAATACTGATTCTGTTTATTGAATTTGAAATTGCATTTTTTAATTTTAAATATGTGTTATTTAAATTAATTAAAAAAACAAAGATTTAAATTTAAATAAAACTTCCAACATTGTAATATACGGCTAAATCTTCTGTAAAGAATAAAAAAAATCCCGGGAAATTCCGCACAAAATTCCCGGGATTGTGGGATTGGAAAAAGGGTGGGATTCTCGCCAAACCCTTCTCGGGAATTCCCGGAACATAAACCCCATCCATAAGTAATATGTATGTCAATGATCATAAGCATGGATGATAACCGAAACGAATGCGGTTATCGTTAGGGTAACGATATTTTATATTATTTCGGTAACGGTATTTTAAGGATAACGCTATTTCATTTATTTCGGTATCGGTATTTTAAGGATAACGGTATTTGAATTATTTCGGTAACGGTATTTTAAAGATAACGATATTTGGGTTATTTCGGTTACGGTATTTTAAGGTTAACGGTATTTCAGTTATATCGGTAACGGTATTTTAAGGGTAACGGTAGTCAGTTATTTCGATGCATCCCGCAATTTTTTTTTTTACAAAAAAAAAACGAGATTAAAAAAATAACCAATTATCAACTTAATGTACAAAAAAAACTCAATAACCACGAGAAAGTACCAAAAGCAGAAAATTAAAAATAACGGTAATGGTATTTTAGGGATAATGCTATTTCATTTATTTCGGTAACGGCATTTTAGTGGTATCGATATTTCATTTATTTCGGTATCGGTATTTTAAGGATAACGGTATTTCAGTTATTTCGGTAACGGTATTTTAATGATAACGGTATTCCGGGTATTTCGGTAACGGTATTTTATGGGTAACGGTAGTCAGTTGAAAGGATTTTAAATCGATAACGGTATTTTAGCGGTATTGCCTGCCAACACTGATCATAAGTCGACATCTCGTTACTGACGATTAATGAGCTAAATTCTGAGATTTGTAGTAAATTCAGTAAATAGAGAAGAGAAATCTAAGAATAACCTTTCCCATTGTTTTGGGTGCCTACACTCATACAAAAAAGTTAATAAAAAAATTTGTAAACAGTTTCCCATCGCACTTACCTATTTTTATACTGATTTTTAGTACAATATTTTTTAGTACTCACTAGGGCAAGGAATTTCCTGCATTTAAAAATGGAAAATATGCGCCTTAAATATGCAGCTAAAAAAGAAAAATATGCATTAAAAATATAAGAAATATGCACTAAAAACTATTATTTTTGCAAAAATAATGATCGAACTGAATTAATAAATTTCTAATTAAAAATAATGCACTTTAAAACTTAAAAATATATTTAAGTTAGTTATTTTACAAACAGACACAGAACTCGAATATTTTCCATAGGTCAATAAGGCTTTTAAGAATGTTCATTTTGATTGAATCAAAATATGAAAACGTATTAATTTTTTTAATTTTTTTACAAAAAAAAATGCTCCTAAAAATGAAAAATATGCGTTAAAAAGCACAATATATGCATTAAAAAGACACCAAATATGCATTTAAAGTCAAAACATGCATTTTTGACAAAATATGCAAAAATATGCAACTACAAATCGATGCCATATTGTTCTAAATTTGATGATTCGCATAAATATTTAGTGCATATTAGTTTTGGACTATCGAGAAATTCTTTGCCCTAGTAATAACTTTTGCTATTCTATTATTACGGATTTTTTACTCATTTTCGTTGCTGATTTCAGCAAAACATTTTACTAATTTTCAAAACCGAATGCTAAATTTAGCAGAAAAATATACCAAATTTAAAAAATTTTATTTACAAGAATTCGTTGATTTTTACAATTTTTGTTTAGTTTATATTTTTTACTATTGATATGTTCTTAGTTTGGAAATAACACTTTATTGTATCTCCAATGCATAAAATGCTAATAACTGGATAACCGTTTGCAATTTTGACTCCAAATTTCAAGTACGATGAAGAAATTATACACTTGTTACAATGGAAAAAAATATTTTTTATTAATTTTTTTTCCGATTTTACAGTTTTTTATTTTTTAGTACACTTTTTTGCTAATTTCAGCAGATTGATTTTAAATTACATTTACCACAATTTACTGAAATTTAGTAGCTGCAAAAAAATTATTGATATTTAGTAAGTTTTTTAACTGATTTTAGCAAATCGATTTTGAATTGCAGTTTTCAACAATTTTGCTAAAATTTAGTAGCCACTACAAATTTTTTCGTAAAATTTTGTTGTACTACTGATCAGCCTGTTTTATTATGATGTTTATTATGTACCTGAAATGGTGGACTAAAATAACATGTTTGTCTTATTTAAGTAAATTAATTGCAAGGTTTTTTTTAGAATTGTTCCAAATATTAGACCTTTGTATCAGGGACATCTATGCACCCTATCAAAAATTTTCATTCAAATGTTTTTTGATAAACTATTCAGCAAAAATTAATAATACTGTAACCAATAAAGCATGCAATGTATTTAAATTACGATTTTTTTAAAACTAAAATGATGCCCAACTTATTCGCTTCTCCAGCATTAGACCTGGTCGAGCCAAAAATGATCCAACAATTAAGATCACGAAAGTATTTACCAAGTGGTTAAATTATGTTTAAAGTGAACTTCCTTACCTTACCTTATCTTATCTTATCTTATCTTATCTTATCTTATCTTATCTTATCTTATCTTATCTTATCTTATCTTATCTTATCTTATCTTATCTTATCTTATCTTATCTTATCTTATCTTATCTTATCTTATCTTATCTTATCTTATCTTATCTTATCTTATCTTATCTTATCTTATCTTATCTTATCTTATCTTATCTTATGTTATCTTATCTTATCTTATCTTATCGTATCTTATCGTATCTTATCTTATATTGCTTGTCATAGCAATTTTCGTGTTGCTATGACAAGCAATCCTTGGCGTTACTATGACAACCAGGCAGCACTTATAGCATTAACCTAATCTAATACAAACTTATTTAGCGTGTTGCTTTATTTGGAAAGGGGATAAAGAAGAGATAGGAGGTGGTGAAATATGAAAGGCCTCAAATATGGCAACACTGTAATTGCGCGAGATGTTGAATTTTAGAATAGTTGTTGCGCGCCATTTGATGGTGAGTTGGCGAACTTTTTTTGAGGCTGTTTATTTCAAAGCCCTGTTATATTATTTTACTTCGGTGGGGTTAAGTGCTATGGGAATAGTGAAGGAGGACGCTGTATTAGGGATAGAAAAGTCATACACATTATTTTTCCAAATAGATGTTGCGGTAGCTGGGGATCGAACCCGCAACCCTATGTGTAACAGTTCATCGCGCTAACCATTACACCACAGCCCTCACATCGTCATCGTTATTTACTGTTAATTATTAAGTGTGTCTATTTGATTTTATTATTACTTAAAAGTAGAAAATTTGTTTTAACCTAAGCTTCCTCTGAATAATAATTTTCACAATTATTAATTTTTTTTATAAGCTCCTAATAAGCATTCGCATCGGAGGGGACTTTTATAGACTTTAGTTAAAATATTGGGTGGCAGTATGCCTTGACTTGATTTATTTTTGGACAATTCTAATTGGTTAATTTATTTTCAATCGATCAAAATGTTTGAAAATATGAATATTTTTATAGGGTTTTCATACACAAAATGAACAAAACCATATGATTAAAAATAAAGTCGACTTTAAATTTAAAATACTCTTTTATAGAAAGGACCATTGTATTTTACTTTCATAAAAATATTTAATTCCTATACAAAACAAATTACATTTTAAATGTACGCTAACAACGTGGCGGGCTTGCCCGATACGACAAAATTCGTTTTCGGTGTAACTGACATCCCAAAAACTAGGCCTAAGGCATGCCGCTAATTATCATTAAAAAATAAAATTTTTATACGCTCTATCGGTATAAAAATATTCAAAAATTTCAGTTGCAATACGCTCTAGCGGACAAAATGCCCTATAGCGCCGCGAATAATGTAAAATATTGTATTTTTTTATATGTAAAGTTCGGTAGTCATATTTAACAAATATTGTTTAAGATAGATTACTTCATATTTAAGGAATTTATAAATAAAACAGTTTTTTTCCTTCTCCTGAAAAATCGTATTTTTATGATAGAGCGTATTGAATATAGGCTCTCGATATATTACACAATTATTTATGTAAGAGAGACATCGCGATTCTTTTTTTGTGAAGTTTAGAAGAATATATTAAAAAACTGTGATGTACACTAAGAGGACAGTAAAGTACTAGCAAACTACTAAATGTGTTATTAAATATACTAGGATAATACCAAAAAAAAAAATAAAATCCCAAGCCTGCGCCACGGTTATGAAATAACTACGGCCAAGCATTTATTGGTATTATCATTTCGACAACATGCCAGTACAGTGAAAGTTGAAAATCTGACGCATTACCAGTACATGTACTACCGTCTCCAATACTGGGCCGACATTGTGCCGTTTGTAATTTTCTACCTGGGAATATGCAAAAATATGCAACTACAAATCGATGCAATTTTGTTTTAAATTTGATGATTTGGATAAATATTTAGTCCATATCAGTTTTGGACTATAAAGGAAAAATATGCATTTGCATGGAATTCCTTGCCCTAGACATTAGTATACTCGTACAAGCGTATAAAAATATAAAATAATGGGCGTAGACCAGCCCATTATTTTTGGTAGTTACAAGCATCAACAAAAACTCAATATACCCTATTAACCCTTTGACGACCATAGGCAAGTATGCGTGCCCAAGGGTTTTTCGCATTTATAATTGCCCAGACAAAAGATAGAGTAAATATTTCCAAAGGTGATTTGTAAAGGAGAAATGGGGAAACAAAAATGTAGTAGGCAGCAAATCCCTACCTAGTCCCGCTTTCCCCTTGCGAGCCCTCGAAGTTGGTTATTTAGAATTCTTCATTTAAGGGGTAAAAAGCACAAACTTTGACAAGCGTAATGAAGGGCAAGCAAGGGGTCTATGAGGTAAATTTTTTGTAACATATCCATAATTTAGTTCTAGAGCACGAAAATAAAATAATAATAAAAATCGCTTCGTCCGGAACGACAGGGTCGTCAAATGGCAAATATTTTTGGCAGGCGAAATGAGGGTAAAGGAGGGGTTCTATGGAGCCAATTTTTCTTGACATAGCTATTACTACCCAGAAAAATTTTCTGTTCCAAAGATTCGGTTGTAGAATAGCTACTTTTCATTCACAACCCCTTCTACTGTCGATTCTAACACCGATTCTTTTTGTTTGAAATTCTCCCAAAAGCAACCCCTTCTATAGCTCCAAAGTGGAACCGGTTGCTCTAGAATCAGTTCTGGAACTGATTCTACGTCACCCACACCTTCCATATGGGATCCCAGGAACTGGTTCCGGAACCAGTTCCATGGAATCGGTTGCAGTGGAACCAGTTGTAGAATGGGTGTGGTTGGCTACCGATTGTAAAAAATTTTCCTGGCTAGGTCAGAGATTATGAAAATCGCAAAATTTTCAAAATCGCTTCGGCAGAAAATGTGTGGTCCTCAAAGGGTTAAACAGAGTAATGTAGGGTATAAATATATGAAAATCAGGTTTTAAATAAAATAAAACATTTTTTTGACAATACATTTTTTAAAATAAATCATTAATTAAATACTTAATGTTATTGAGGGCAGATAATATTAATTTTCTGTGTATATATCGTAAATGAACTTTCGTAATTTGTAGAGTTATGCTAAATTCATAAGTTTTAAGTTAGTTTAATAAATAACTCATTTTACACAATCTTAAAATGTATTGGAATTTAGGGCAACAAGAATTCATCAGCAATTTTTGTGTGTTCAACCCAAATAAAAAAAGAAAAAAAAAACGCCCGTCTATAGATAAAACAATTATAAGTATTATTTAGCAAAATTGTATGAATGTACAATTTCCAAAGCCACACAGTAAACTGACCATTAATAACAAAATAATTAAATTGATTGGTTTGAAATTATAATTAAACTTATGATTGCAAAAAAAAACTAAAAAATACACAATAATAGACAATTAAATAAACTTTCATTTAATTTTATATATTGTTTTCTTTTCAGATCAGTTGGTAGCTCTTTGTTAATATGGGCGGCATGTGGAATTTTATCTACAATTGGTGCCTTGTGCTATGCAGAATTGGGTACTAGTATTACCCGTTCTGGTGGAGATTATGCCTATTTATTGGTAGCTTTTGGTCCTTTGGTTGGATTTTTGAGATTATGGATTGCTTTACTAATTATCAGACCAACAACACAGGTATAGTTGCCACCATAATTTAATAGTTATTGATGTGTATAGTTATTGAAAACAAAAATTTATTAATTTAATTGAGAGTAATAAATTCAATTAAGTTGTTACACTTGAAAAAAAAAACAAATTGAACTTTATTAAATTTCAAACGAGCATATTACTTTTCAAACACACAATCGTAACATCATAACTAGTGTTTCCCAAAAAAAAAAACGATTTTTTCAAACCGGATTGTAGGTTAACTGAAAATTAAAAAAACCGTGTGCGAAAAATACGGTTTACTCGGTTAACCGACCATAATAAAATAACAGTATAATCAAACAAATAAATAATTTGTTAAAATTGTTGTTTCTTGTTTACCATAAAAATTTTAAATTTAACTTTAGGTTAAATTTTAACGGGACATTGTGTTATGCGGCCTAAGTGTTAAAAATACTGATTATAAGGTTAACATTCAATGCTGGTAGTTTTAATAACTAAAACTATGATCTTTAAATTTTTTTGTTAAGGAATAACTCAAGATTATTATAAAAAACTTAAGAAATTGGCATTTTTTATAAAAATTAATATATACCGGTAACTATAACGGTATTTGGAAAATTTTTAGAGGTATTGGAACGATAACGGTAGCCAGTAGAGCGTACCACCTTACAGGCAAAAAAAAAGTGTGCCGTACATTTTTTTTGCCGAGCGTAGGGGTCGCCATTTTACATTTTTCGTTATATCTTTGGTATTTGCAGTCGGAACTTAAAGTATGATACATCGATGTTTTTCTTTCGAGGAGACCAGTGTTTTGTTAAGGGTATTTTGACCTCAAGTATCCCGTTCTAGTAGTTACCCACCAGATCTCAGTTGCTACCACCCTAATGTACCATCCTCATGTCAGAAAATTAAAGCTCGCAAAAAATCATTAAACTATATATATTGGTTGCCGAACGTAGCGGTCGCCTTTATAAATTTTTTTTAATTGGATTTTTACTATATAGCAAAACACTGGTCTCCTCGAGGCAAAAAAAAATTGATATATACCACTTTAAAATCCGACTTTAAATGCCGAAGCTATAACGAAAAATTAAAAAAGGCGGATTTCATTCTTGCGTAAGAAATCGTCAGGGGACGACGTCCTTAGAATATTTTAAGTATCGCTACCCATTATTATTCCTACTTCATTCACTGTTAGAACATTAAAACGGTGCGCATGTTCGCCAACAGGCACTTTATCGGCTCTAAAGGCACATTTACACGAGAGAGAAAACTGCTAGAGATAGAGCAAAAAGTAAGTAAAGAGGTGGTTTTTGCTCTATCTCTAGCACTTTTCTTTCGCGTGTAAATGTGGGATGTCAGTTACACTTGGTTTAGTTAAACCGAAAACGAATTATATCAGCCATTTCAATTTTATTAACAAAAATTTGCCTGAACAACTCATTGAAAGAAAATAAAATAGATCACATTTTAGAAGCAGTATTCCAGTAATAAACTAAAGATAATCATCCTAAAAGTTATATATAACCTACTCTGATTAAATTTTTTTAAAATATTACTCAACGAATTTTTTTTAGAATATTAAAGCGTACACAGAAAGAATTTACAAAATTCTAATTAAATTTTTTAACACCTCTCTCATACCAAATTTGTAAATACAAAAAATAACTTTTTAAAAAGGCACCAACAAAGAAATTTGTAAATCCAAAAAAAAAATTTCTTTTTCTTTTTGTAACTTTGAATTTTTTTTTTTAAACAATTTTTATATGAAAGATAACAATTTACAAATGAGTTACAAATATTTCAACCAAAAAAATTGTTGGGAATAAAATTTCAATTTAAAAGAATATGTGATTGCTTTTACAAATTCCCATTGTTGGTGCCTACAGTTTTTTCTGTGTACACAGAAAAAAGTATCACAAAATTTTAAGTAATTAAAAAAAATTGTTGGCTTTTTACTTAGATATCTAACAATTTTTTTATTAAATGTTTGTAAATTGTATCAAAAATATCAAAAAAATAGCCTTAGAATTTTTTGAAACAAAAAAAAAACAAATCATTTATTTTTTGTTTTCAATTGCTCAAATGTTTGTAAATTGTAACAAAAATTTCAAAAAAGTATTTTTTTTTTGTCAATACGACAACATAAAGCGAATAATTGTTTTAATATAACAAACTCGTTGTTGAATTTTATTTTTTTATTTTTAACAAATACAAACAAGTTACAAAAAAAATTATTGTATTTACAAAACACATTGTTAAAAAAAAATTGATTTTATTTTTAACAAATTACAAAAAAGTTACAAAAACGGATTTGTATATACAAATTCCATTGTTGGTGCCTTTTTAAAAAATTTTTTGTTTGTTTATACAAAAAAGGTGTTTAACATTACAAACAGAATTTTGTAAATTTTTTCTGTGTACTAGGAAACTATTTTTTTCATTTTAACAAATAAAGGAAAGAAAAGCATCGACATTTTATAACTCTACAGTACACTCAAAAAAATAAATAAGTAGAAAAATTAGTAAAACGTCTTGTATATCAAGAGTACTAGTTATCAGCAATTTTTTTGCTGAAATTCCGTTTTCAGCAAAAGTTTTAGTTATATTTTTTTAGCACTAAACTAATTTTGAACTAATGTTTTACTAATTTATTTTGCTACAAAAATTGTGCTGATACCCGCATATATAGCGTGGACGATAACCAGATAGACAAGATGTAGATGTCGCAGCTTGTCTGGATGTAGTACAGACAACGAAAATGATAAAAAAGAAAAACAACTCTACACAATTTCTATATTTAAATTTTCAGCAAATAAATTAACTAAAGTAAAATTTCGCTATAAGTTTTTTGAGTTCTTTTCAGTCTACTAATATTCAGCAAAAATTTTAGTGATTTTAGCAAGGATTTTTTTCATTTATAATCGACTAAGTGTTAGGAAAACTTTTGCTGAAGATTACTATTTTTTTGGTAAAAATCAGCTCGCTGATTTTCAGCAAACCTTTTGCTGAAATTACCAACTTTTTTGCAAGCACGCTCCTGACTAAAAATTTGCTGACAGCAACATTTTTTGCTGACAGCAACATTTTTTGCTGACTTTACTGACTTTTTTTTTGAGTGTAATAAGGCCATCATTATAAATTTCCTCAAGCCGCAGATCTATGATTGAAATTTTAGCTTCAAATTCATTAAAGAATCCGAGAACCCTTAGAGGACAGTTTTTCCCCAGACATATTTCGAAGGCGAATACCATGTCGTCATTTGAATTTTGTAAGGCAACCATCGTTAGCTGAAAATCAACGGTTTTATTAAACGATGTATTAATTTCCAATGCTATAATTTGCAATACGTGATTAGTTAAATTCTTATGTTGAATAAGTTCATTTACCAAATTTCAACTTTAATTAAAATTTGTAACTTTAATTGGCAATATCTTCTTGACATTATAAAGTTGACGGCACTCGAACTAAATTAATAAATTTCTAATTAATCAATTAAAAAGGTAAAAAAAAACAATTTTTATTTGTAAATAAAAATTAAAAACCAACATTTTGACAACACTCATAGTACGGAGAAAAAATGTTTTTGCCTCTTCTTGTATTAACAAACAATTAAGGTAAAAATAAAATTTGTATTTATACCGATGGTATGAAATACAAAAACAAAAACTTTCATAATATTTCTATTGTTGGTTATGCTTTGCAGAAGACTTCGATAACATATTTTATCGTTTGCTTCAATCGCATTTTGTTGATGTAGCAGACTACATTTAATATTAGGTTTTTAATATGAGGTTTTTGAAAGCAAAAACTCTGTGAAGTATTTGTCAAGAGAGTATCCTGATAAAGAAAAATAGCAGTTTTTGGAAAAAAGTACTTATTATGTTAATTTATAATAAGGAATTGGCCTCGAAATAAATTAATAAATTTCTAATTAATCGATTAAAAAGGTCGAAAAAAAACTATTTTCATTTATAAATAAAAATTAAAAACCAACATTTTGGCATATTTAGTTTGAGCATATCGACATTTAAAGCAGGTGACATTTATATATCTTTTTGTGTATAAGCAACGAGTAAGGCATTATAGGATACTCAACCTCTGTTAACCAACCTCTTGATCGGTCTGTTTTAAACGATAAAATGTGTTAACATTGCAACAAACTTTATTAACATATTTCTTTGGTGTACGCGAGCGACTTTCATAGAGCCTTAACAACACATTTTAATTGTTAAGTTTAATATATTTGCATTTAGTGAAAAGAAGAATTCATATTTGGGTCATAGTCCAGGATATTCAATCCAATTCTTTATTACCTTCCATTTTTCAATGGGAACTGAAGTATTTTTTAAAATATGTACGAATAATTAAAAAATATGTAAATAATCGTAATTTAATAAAGTACGCGAATAAAATTAACTATTTTGTTTTTTTTTAGAGATAAAAATGGAATCTCTAATAAATTCGGAATTTACAAACAAATGGATTTACAAAGAAAAAAACAACATTATATATACATTTTTGAAAGTTGTTTTAAAGCACATATGTACATTCGAAACAGCACTTATCGCTCCATTGTAACCAATTTAAAAGTTGTTTGTTTTGAATGACTTACACATATTTTTGCTGGGCATATATTTGGCACTGAAAACCTCCCAGCAAAATCTTTCATTACCAAATAAGTGGTTATATAATAGAAATTCATAGCTCCGCACAACTTATTTTTTGGCGTCTAAACTCATTATTTTTGTTTGGCGTGGTCGTTTTTATAAGTAGTCACGCTTACCCGCTCGCTTACGAAAAAATGAGAAATAAGTAGTTACGAGATTTTGAATAATAAGTGGTTACACACAAGTTTAATAATAAGTGGTTATCCGATTGCTTACTTGATTCTTAAAAATAAGGAGTAAACAAATACTATTAGCCTAAGGAAATACATTCCGAAAAATTTAAGTTTTCTCTAGTGTGTAATTTTAGGACTCGTCATAAAAATTTAAACATAAAACATATTTACATATAATAAAAAAATTTAACTCTGTAAAAAGTACTTATTTAAACTAATACGAGTAAGTCATTATTTTATATTTAGAAACAATGAATACAATAGGCCGTTATTAGGAAGTCATTATTTTATATTATAAAATAATGCAAAAGGTAATGATATATCATTTTTGGTAATGCAGATAGTAATGAGGTGTCATTACCAATATTTTGCTGGGCTACTATGGAACAGACATTAAAATTTGAATTTATCACTTTATTTAGGCGATATAGCGAATTTGGCACTAAACATCAATTAATTTTGACGAAATTAGTTTTGCTTGCTAATAACTCTAAGTATATATACTGTGCTTAATTTCAAAACAATCTGTCAGCTAGTTTCTGAGAGAGATATTTGTAATACGTATCCCTTAGTTGTCCTGGAGCAAAAATTATAACTAATTTTACAAGTAGATACTCTAAACTAGCTTTGTTATTATCGTTAATGTATGCCAGATCGTAAAGATCTTAAAACCGCTTTTGGCGACTGCATTAGCACTTTCCTGTATTACTTTAATCTGCTTGTACTTCCATAAAAATTTTCATTGGCTCTGGTGGTGGTTCAATGTAGTAAAACCAATTTGCATGATAAACACACCTCGGCGGTTTCATTTTTGAGTAAGTTGGAGCTGCCGACAGCAGATAATAAGTCAGAACTTCAAAAAAGGCAAATAGATGAATTCATGCGGCTTGGCATTGACATCGATACTTACGTATTTGATAAAAAAGAAGAAATAGAGGTACCCGTACAGCTACAAGCAGTATGGACATTAAGGCAATGTTCGCCGCTATGATGGAAGAAAACTCTAGAAAAATGGAAGTAAACTTTAGAAAAATGGAAGAACACTAGAAAAATTATGAACAAAAGGGAAGAAAACTACTATAGAGAAGTGGAAGAAAACTCTAGAAAACTGATGGAGAAAACGGAATAAAACTCTAGAGCAATGGTTGAGAAACTAGATGAAGTTCGGAAAACTTTTAGAGCAAATGAGAAACTTGTAGATGAAGTTCTGGAAACTCTTAGAGCCACAAATGGGAAACATCTAGATGAGGTTCAGGAAATTTCTAGAGCTACAGATGAGAAACGTCTAGATGAGGTTCAGGAAACTTCTAGAGCTACAAATTATAAACTTCTAGATAAAGATCGGGAAGCTTTTGGAGCCATAAATGAGAAACCGATGAAAATCGCAGAGGTCATAAACCAAAGAGTGCATCGTGTTGAGGTACAAGTCAGCAAATTTGGCTAGAGTAAAATCAATAATCTGGAAAATGACCTAACATACAGACGAAAATTAACAATCGTCAATGCCAAGGTGAACCGGTTCGAGTTATTCTAAAAGCTCTACCAGAATAAAGACGCCATGTTTCGATAGCAGCACACCCGTATTGAAATTCCCGTTTAAAATTGTAGGTTGAAGAAATTTGTGGAAAAAGAAAGAAAAAGCTATTGAGTTGATGTTGGCCTTGAGGGAAACCGCAGCAGAAGTCCTTAAAGCATGCCGGTGATTTGCAGAAATGGATATGACAACACTATGGCTGCGCTACAACCAGCAAAAGTGCGGTAACAAAGTAAAAAAACGACCGACTTATTTTACAAACTCTGTTAGATACAACGAGGGTCAGTTGGTTCTATTTTTTTATCCTCAATGAAAGAAATGATTGTCAGCCAAACCACAAACTCCTCGGGACGGCCCCTACAAAGCAGTCAAGAGGTTAAATGACGTACGTGGTTGATAGAATACAGAAGCACCAGAAGTACAACAGTCCAAGATCTGAAATGAAGTTTGAACATTTGGCGAGACTAGCCAACTATGGAAAGGGAACATCTGTTCCTATTTGGGACGAATAGGCTTAAGTGAGCGGAAGTGTTCCGAAATAAGATGAATCTAGTATAGAAAACTCTGGAATTTTCTGGATGAAAATATACCGAGAAACGGGATTTACTAAACACGTCAATCTGGTAACGTAACACTACATTAAAGTATACACCACAGCATGTGCCATAATGTTAAATAGTGTTGCTAAGTGTTATAATCATAGACAATGGAAGCTTTTAGCATGATATACAACCAGGCACTTAAATGCATAAAAGCTCGAACTCAACGAAGGAAGTTGCGTATTGACATTTGTGAAGTGAAGTTGTACTTTAAATTTTGTGCTGTTAAAGTCCGTATGACACTAGCTTAATTTTGTATTGACGAAAAATTTATGAATTTCCTTATGGGAAAATAATGTGTAAGAAGAATTCAGCTATATAAAAACAAACAGTAGCTGTCAAATAAATATCGATAATGCAGCGCTCCGATTTGATTTACATACATTGGCGTCAATACAAAGTCAATACAAAATTAAGCTAGTGTCATACGGGCTTAAGAAGCGCTTAGTTAGTTAGCTGCGTATTAGTGAGTTGCGCATAGAGTGTGTTATACGGTTTTGTGTATAAAGTAAATAGAGTGTTAAATAAATAAGTGTATAAGCTAAATCAAACTAAAGAGAGTGTGTTATTTTCATTTACAAAGGGCACCAAATCGGTTTATCTAAAGTAAATAAACATACGTTTTAGAAGGTAAACGTTATAATTCGTATCAGAATTGGGATTTGTTATTTTAATTGCACTAGAAAAGAACCCGGTTTATTTAAAGGAAATAAACGAACGTTTTTAAAAGGTTAAAAATGTAACAATATATTAAGATAATATAAAAAATTAACTGTAAAAATAGTATTTTTTTTACCAATTTTGTCAGTTGCTTTAAAATGTATGTAGTACAAATTTGTCAGTTATTTTACTACATTAATTGTTTTTACTACAATTGTTGAGTTATTTTTCAGCAGTTAAAAATAACAACATTTGTTTGCGATAATATTTTAGATTTTTATGCCAAGAAATTTTATAATTTTCTGCTAATGCATTCTTAAAAATTAAATTCCTGATATCGAAATTAGAACATAACTCTAAATTTTTAAATTTTATATTTGACATCAGCCTGATTTTGGCTTTGAATTTCTATGAAACAAAATTTTTTAGTAATGCGGCACTTAGTTTTTTCTTTTTTCCAAAAAAAGATAGAAGATAAAATTAAAAAACCGTTTAACAAAGTAAAATAATAAACCAGGTTTTCAGTTAACCGATATTTCAGATATTCAATTAGCCGCTTTGAAATAAACTTAAATTAGGGATATAACCGGATTTTCGATTTGAAAACACTAATCATAACCTTAAAATTGTATTAAAATTCACGGTTTGAAAAGTAAATGTTATATAATTTTTAAGTGTCAACAAGATGAATAATGTAATATAATGATAATTACTTGTTTTTCTTTTAATTTTATAGACTATTGTCGCACTGACGTTTGCACAATATGCAGCGAAACCATTTTTTGAAGAATGTGTTCCACCAGATAGTGCTGTTAAATTATTGGCAGCTGTTTGTTTATGTAAGTACATTTTAAATTATATTTTACGGGGTGTTACATATATTTTTGACTGAAGGTTTGCAAAATAATTTACATATATTGGTTGAGTTAAAACTGCTTTAAGTGCTGCATTAGTTAGGTTGGTATCATTATATAAAATCCAAAAATATAAAATCAGCTCAATAAAGAAAGAAAATACTTACTAAAAACCGATAAAAATTTGGTAAAATTCGACTCACGCTGACGTGAGTAAGTTATGATTTCACTAATACTCACGATTCACGTGAACCACGCAAAACTCTGCTCAGTTTATATATACATTCAGATAAAAAAGTTAGTAAAAAAATGTGTAAACAGATTCCAATCGAACTATACTATTTTTATACTGATTTTTAGTAAAATTTTTATTTTTAGTAATCATTTTTGCTATTCTCTTATTACAAATTACGGATTTTTTTTACTAATTTTCGCTGCTGATTTCAGCAAAACAATTTACTAATTTTTCAAAACTGAGTGCTAAATTTAGCAGAAAAATATACTAATTTAAAAAATTTTATTTACAAGAATTCATTGATTTTTTACAATTCTTGTTTAGCTTATATTTGTTACTATTTATATATTCTTAGTTTGGAAATAACTCCCAGAAAATTTTATTGTATCTCCAATTCATAAAAAGGTAATAACTGGAGATCCGTTTGCAATTTTGACTACAAATTTCAAGTACGATGAATTAATTATACGCTTGTTACAATCGAAAGAAAAAAAGTTTTTATTTTATTAATTTTTTTTTTTTTTAGATTTTACAGTTTGTTTATTTTTTAGTACACTTTTTGCTAATTTCAGCATATTGATTTTAAATTACAGTTTACAATAATTTACTGAAATTTAGTAGCTGCAACTAATTATTTATACTAATTTCATTGTACTAAAATGATGATATTTAGTAAGTTTTTTAACTGATTTTAGCAAATCGATTTTGAATTGCAGTTTACATAAATTTTACTAAAATTTAGTAGCGGCTACTATTTTTTTCTACTAATTTTATTGTACTACAGATCAGCAGACATGTGTTGCTAAAACTAGCTAAAAAATACCGCTACAGTTAAATTTCCCGTAATAACAGCAAAATTTTGAGTCGAGTGTATATATAGGGATATTCGGTTTCGATAAGAGAGGGGCTCTGTAACTTTTTAATTGCAGAATTCGGCAATTGAATTGTCAGTTTTTTTATGAAAATTAATTTAGTTCAAAATCCCCTGAATTATGTCGTTAACTAGAGGAGACATGTATGTCCCTCTTTAATGAGAGTTTTTGCCATTTAACTTTGCGGTTATATGTTTTTAAAACGGTGAACACGAAGCAATTTTTCTACTTTGAACACACTCATAAAAAAATTAGTACAAAAGTTCGGTAGAACTAATTACATAGTGCAACACGAAAAAAATTACAGTGTTCTGACAATGGGTTCTGATAGAAAGATTTAAAAGATCACATCGGAATTTTATTTTAGGAGGGGTTAAAATTTCCCCCCTTTTTCAAATGTTTATTGTGGATCGGCATAAGAAACCATGTGAATCTTCCATGTTAGGTATAGGATGTGTCCAGCGAACTTAGGTAAAACACTACGGGGAACATTTTAACCTTCTAACTCTTCACTTAAAGGGACTTTTTGGCCTTTTTTTAAAAAGGGACAAAAAGACCAGTGAGTTGAAGAGTTAGAGAGTTAAAATGTTGCCTAAAAATATTTTTCATGAAATTCTACTATAAGTCTCTGAAGACATCAAAAGTGAAAACTTAACTTCAATGCCAGAAATAAGTCATAACTTAAAATGTGTTTAATTGGCGCTGAAATGTCCAACAAACCTGGATTTTGGGGGAACCATGTGTGGGAAAACCAAGGAATATGATGTGTTTAGCGAACTTATGTAAAATACTACGAGGAACATTTTTGTGGAGTATTTTAAACCTCTAACTCTTCAACTTACGGGTCTTTTTTGTGCCATTTTAAAAAGGGGAAAAAGGTCGCTGTAATAAGAAACAACTACCATAACAGTATTTTTACAGTAAATAGTTATATTTGCAAAAAAATAAAAAATTTCGCTGATTTGTTTTAATTATTGTTTAGTTTAACTTTCTTATTATTATTGATATATTCTTAGTTTGCAAATTAGATTGTTGTATTCTATCTCCAATAAATAAAAAGGCAATAACTGGATAACCGTTTGAAATTTTGACTTCAAATTTTAAGTACAATGATGTAATTACAATTTTTTTTAATCGTAGGCAAAATGTTTTTTTATTAAATTTTTTTTATAACATTCACAAAATTAACTTTAAAAAACAGTAATTTTTACCTATTTTATCAGTTATTTCAAAGTTTTTGTATTAAAAATTTGCCAGTTAATTTAACGATATTGTTAGTTATTTTTAATAAATTTCCAAGTTAATTTTTAATAGTTGAAAATAATTAAAGTTTTAGTTATTTCAAAGCAAATAAGTTTTTCGCCTTTTTAACTGCATCACATTCAAAAGAAAGACCTCACATTCAGAGGACTTTTTCATGTTAACAAACCGTCATTTTGTGTGGAATTTATCCCATAGAAAACCTTCAGACTCTGAGTACTTTTTCCTTTAGGAAAACCCTCAATATTCAGAAAACCTTTTCTTATAGAAAACACTTTAGACTCTGAGGACTTTTTTGTGTATAAAACCCCCCAGATTCAAAGCAATTTATGCTATAGAAAAACCCTCAGATTTGGAAGAAGGGTTTTTATAGAATAATTCTCATAATATGAGAACTTTTACCAATGGAAAAGTTCTCTCTTGGGAGTTTTTCCATAGAAAAATAGATTCTATGCAGAATTCATAAAATTCGGAATTTCTAAAATTCTAAGCATTTTTTTTAAACTGTCTTTTTCTTTAAGCATGGGAATCCCCTTAGATTCTAAGGATATGTTTCTATAAAAAACCTTAGATTATGTGGACTTTATTTTGTAAAAACCCCTTCAACTCGATTCTGGTATATTTATAGAAAACCCATTTCAAGATTCCATGCACTTTTTCGTATTAAAAAATAGTAGATTGTGAAATGTTCCCAATAGAAAACACTGAAATACATATGTTTGTAGTCGTAGCAATCCAATATTATTTTCTCTGTGTAGGTACAAAATCGGATAAAATATTCAATGAAATATTGATTCAATTGTGGATCTCAATTCTGTCTGGACCCTCTTGGTAGATATTTGAGAAAAATCAAATGTGGATTTCAAGAGGCTCAATCAGTGACGTTAGATGAATGCAATTTTTCATTTTAAATGATATTTTTTACCGTTTTTTGGAAGTCTTTGGACCAATTATTCTTCCAAATAAAAGAACTTCTGTTGTTTCTTTAATACAATAAAATTTATGACGTAGTGAAAACTTTAGGATGTACACTCACAAAAGTTTATTGGTAGAACCGACTGAAAATGACAGTTAAAGCAAATGTATATGCATTTAAAAAGGCAACCTTTAAAATAACCAAAAATGTAGTTATATTTAACTGTTTAAAAGTTACTAAAAAAATGCAAAATGTAACAACTAACCATATCGTAAAAATAACTGACAAGTTTTTACTACAAAGATTTTAAAAACAACTGACCAATTTTTTTTTTTTAAATAGAAGCAACGCTCAGGAAATTCTTCCTATTAATTAATGTTTTGGTTCCTTTGGAAAGGGGATAGAGAAGAAGTGAAAGGTGGTGAAAGATGAAGGGCTTCAAATATGGCAACACTGTGATTCCGCGAGATATTAAATCTTAGAACAGTTGTTGCGCGCCATCTGATGAAGAGTTGGCGAACTTTGTTGAAGCTTTTTAGTTCATAGCCCTGTTATATTATTTTACTTTGGTGGGGTTAAGTGCTATGGGAACACCGAAGGAGGACGCTGTCTCTTGTAGTTTTTAACTTGTCAAAACGCATACAAAAAAAAAAACTAGCAAAAACTAGTTTTCTGCAAAAACTAGGTGGTTTTTGCTCAAGTAGAAATGTAGTATTTGTATGAACTAATCAAGAATTTTAAAAAGCTCAACGAATATTTTTTATTAAGGTTGTGCACAAGGGGTGTGCTATTTGTTGTATCGTTGTATCGTCCTAACCCCACCTAATAAATAAACAGAGTAGTTAAAATTTAAATTGCAAAAATACAACATTTGCGAATAGCATGATATAATAACATTTTTATGTATGTATGTTTAATGTCCTATGTTTGAATGTGCTAACAGGTAGAAAACCCAATAGAAAATCGTTGTTAAAGTCAAATAAAAATTTTAACAACTCTGTTTTTTGTTAGGACGATACAACAGATAGCACACCCCTTGTGAACAACCTAATTATAATTTTTGAAAATTATAATAAACACTTTGCTTTAAACAACTGTTAGGGAATACAGCACTTCTCTTTAGTTGTTTTTTTTTATGACTGCCACAATATTTGTTTAGTATTTTCTTTTAGAAAAACAACTGTAATTTTAGTTAAAAACAACAAGTACTGATTACTACACAAAAAACTGTCTTGTAGTTACTGTCAATCTTTTTTGAGTGTAGCTACACTTTCTATAAGCGTAGAGAATTTGCCGTCAATGGGTTCAATAATTAGCGTATTATAAGCCGATCTAGGTTATCGAATACCAGAACTCGTTATTTAATTGGATTATAACTTGAATTTTTACAATCGAAAAATATTGTACTACATCTCTATTATTTATTTTAAAAAGTCGTTGAATTATTACAATTAACTAATATGAACTTAATAATAAAATATTTTATCTTTTTACAGGTTTTCTAACTGCCATTAATTGTCTATCAGTGAAATTGTCTATGAAAGTACAAGATGTTTTTACTGCCGGTAAACTTTTAGCTCTGATAATGATTATATTAGCAGGTATATATCAAATGTCTACAGGACATATGGAAAATTTTGAAAATTTATGGGAAGGCAACTATGGTGTGGACAATATTGGTTTCGCTTTTTACTCAGGATTATTTGCATTTGGTGGTTGGAATTATTTAAATTTTGTTACCGAAGAATTGCAGGATCCATACAAGTAAGTTTGTTTGAAATTTATTATACAACTTTAACATTTGACGTCACTTTATTTCCTTTTATATAAAAGTTCAAAAGATTTTTATTATACTATTTTTCGAACCACTTGTTGCCTTTTATTTATCTTTTCTTCAATATGCTTAAGTGCTTTCATTATATGAAAAAATCAAACGCAGCATTAAGTTTTACAAGTCATCAACTGTACACATTTCTTATACAAACACAAAATCAAGGACATTTGTAAGGATTCGGTTTTTATATAGACAGAAAACATTCAACAACTTGTTGATTTAGTTAATGGCACATGATACCCTTATAAAAGTTAAACAGTGTTTAATGTTGCCTTTCGTCCCTATTTGTAAAATCTCTTAGTTTGCCATTAATTTAGCTGAAGTACGTATAAACACAAGGGAATATTATCCATAAATTAATGGGATGTCAAATAGGTTTGACGCATATAAATTAAATAATTGAATTCAACATTTGTAAGGTTATACTTATAAATTATTGTCAGACGACGGAAGTAGTAATAAATACATTAGTAATATATAAATTGGTTTTGAATTTCAAATTGATTGATAGACAAAAGCTCAAAAAGTATTCTACTTTGTAGCTTTCAATATAAAAATGATGTTAGATAGTTTTAAAATTGTTTTACCATATACACACCGTATTCACTTCACAAATGTGTTATGTACCTTGCAAAATGCAGAAAGCAGAAGGTTAGGTTAAAGGCGAAACTGCCAGAAGGCAACGACATCCGGCTCCTTTAGTTTACTTCCATCATAAATTAATTTTTCAAATGAAAACTACGGCCGGACAGAGATACACAGTTCTTTGGACAGAGGTACATCTACCAGTCTTTCTAGGTATCGAAAAATATATTCCTTAGATGTCTAATACTGGCCTTGTCAGTTACTACATAACAGTTATTTTTGTAGTATTCTGTAGTTATTTCTAACTTTAATTACAGTTGTTTTTATATAGAAAACTACAAAGCAAATATTATCGCAGTTAAACAATTATTTTAATTTTTGCATTAAAAAATACAAAAATTTTTTTTTTTTGACTTTCTATATTTTCATCTATTTATTTAGAATATTGTTCTATCTCAAGTCCAAATTCTATCATATTGTTTATATTAGATTTTATTTGTTTTTTCAAAAATTGAACTTTTGTACCTTATGTAATGTCTCGGTTTGTGTATTCAAATTATCATTTTCTAATAGCGGACAACTGAAGAGTTGGGGTGATGCCCACGAAACAATTGTATTGTCTATCGTGAAAATTATCAATCTTTTTGAAACAACAAATAAAATCTAATATGACAACTTCATATTAGAATTTGGACTTGAGGCAGAACAATATTCTAACTAAATATATGGAAATTATCGCAGTTATTAAAAAAAAAAAAACAACTGACAAAAAGTATCGCATTTCGTGCACTCAGGGAATTATGTAGGTAAAATCAACTGCAAATGACAGTTAAAATAACTGCATTTGCACTTAAAAAGGTGTAGACTACATTTGCAGTTAAATTAACTGCAATATGAAGTAATTTTTAACTGTTAAAAATCAACTGACAAATGTAGTAAAAACAACTACAAATGCAATTGAAACAACATACATGCAAATTATTGTAAAACTGTACAAATAACTTGCAAATGTAGTTAAAAAAACATAAATAAAAAAATTTTTTTTTAATTATTAATTTAATAAAAAAAACAAATTTATGTAAAGACTATTAACTTAATTTTATTCTATAATAAATTTAAAATTGAGAAATCAAAATTTACACTTAATGTTACTTTTTTTCACTATTAAGATATTGTTGTACATGTCCGTCTGTGAGGAATGAAATATGCTGTTGTTTGGCTTCCTTTTTTTTCTCCAGGTAGAAAGGGATGAGAATATAAAAAAACTGAAAGAAAATAAATACAATATTTTTTTAACATTCCCCGTAAATAAATTTATATTATAAAACTTACCTTATTATTTTAGTAATTTAATAAAAAATATATAACCTTTTCCGTATTACGCGTGCTCACTCTTTGGCGTTATTTTATGACTAAGGCAAGAGAAAACATGTTATACTCATATTCTTTCACTAGAAATTTCTAACAAGTGATTCATACACATACTTCTGTTTGCTTCGTGTGTGTGCATACACACTTGAAAATTTAAGTATTTGTAAATAAAATTCAAAATAACTGCATAAAATAAATGTTACTACAATGTAGTAATTTTTGTAGTTTGTTTAAAAAAATAACTGCCAAAAACATTGAAAAATTTTGTTCTAAGTAGTTAAAATAACTACAACCGCATTACTACATAAATAACTGTCATGTAGTAACTGCAGAACTTTTCTGAGTGTACCAGTTGTTTAAAGATGCCATTTTCAATATTATAATAAACAAATGCCAAAACAGTATTTTTGCAGTAAAATGTTAATTTTTGGGATTAATTTAGAAAATAAAAAACTTTTTTGAGTTTTCGAAAACTCTTGTTCTTTTAATATATACGAGGGCAGTTCGAAATGTTCTTAGCCTAACAATAAAAAACAAGAGCTAGATTTTTAAAATTATTTTATTTTTCAATATAATCGCGTGAAACTTCAATACACTTTCTTAGTCCAACGTTTTTCTAGCAATTCTATCCCTTCTTCAATTTGTACTGCAATTCATTGAATTTTGCCATTGTTAAGGCACTCTTGTGGGATGGTGCGTTGTGTTGATGAAAAATTATTTTTTTGTGTTCTAAACCAAGTCGTTTTTCTCCAATTTTCAAATTCAATTGATCCAAAAGGTTACAATAATATTCCGAATTTATTGTTTTACCTTTTTGAAGATAGTCGATCAATGAAATATATTTGTAATCCCAAAAAACCGGTGCCATGATCTTACCAGCCGATTGAACTATTTTTGCATTTGGTGCACTTCCACCAGCTTCAGTCCATTGTTTGGATTGTTCTTTTGTCTATGGTGTATAGCGATGGATCCATGTTTCATCAACTGTTATATAACGACGCTTAAAATCCATTTTATTTCGCTTAAATCGATCCAAACAAGCTTGAGATATTCTCATTTGAATGCGTTTTTGGTCAACTGTTAACAAATGCGGCACCCATCTTGCAGAAAGCAAACAGATGCCTATGCCATTACCTATTTCACGCACTTTCACTCGTCGAGTGTCAAATACCATGTCATGGATTTTAGCTAGATTTCTGGCGTTGTTGCAGTTTTTGGACGTCCACTTCGTGGTTCATCTTCAATGTTTGTACGACCACGTTTAAATTCAGCAACCCAATTGTTTACTGTTGCATATGAAGCGAGAACTTTCACCTAACACATTCACCATATAATTATGAATTTCTTGTCCCGATAAAGGCTTCATTAGTCTAATCGTAAAGTAAAAAAACGTATCTGTAATCAATTCAATGTGTTAAAATAATATAGAAATATATTTTTATCTTTTTTCTATGCATTGAAATTGTTGTCAAGTAAAATCGTAAAAAAGTTCTGTTGAAAATAGAAATTTTCTATTTTATTACTTGACATTTAATTCTATGCACAAGAAAAAGATAAAAAATACAATATTTTTATTTTTTATTCTCTTTTTATTCATTATGTGAATGATACGTTACTTTTTTTACGATACTTCCAAACTAATTTGGGATTAAACCTTTCTTATGTAAATATTTAATCACACCTCCAATTTCTAATTTTTCCATTGTAAAAAAATCACTGAAGCGCATTTTTTGAACACCTGTTACTATACGAATGAGTTGACAGATGGAAATGAAATTCAACATGTGTTCATCCATTATACAAAGCTTTTTGCTGTAACTTTTTGGGAAAGTTTGTTTTTTTACAATTTTTAAGCAACAGCTGTTCGAGATGTTTAACTTAAACACTTCATTTTTATGTGTGAACTGATATGTTTAAACGGTTTGAGTGCCTTATTTTATGCTTTTGAATGCAATCACAAAACATCTGCATATTGTTGTCAATACACATCATTTCAGTAAAGCAATACAGACACAATTGAAAAAAAGTGAGTATGACGAAAGCCATGCATTGCACTGCATGTCTTCTGTTAATCTTACCTAACACTCACAAAAGCAACGAATATAAAATGATTGGTATAAATACAAACCGATTGTTACGAATGGTCTCAATTTTGGTTGTATAAAAATTGAAAATTTTTTTTCTGTCAAATATTTTAGTATATTTTTGGTGTTTATTTTTTTCACTTAAACATTAACAAAATGAGAAAATATATACATATTTCATATTTAAATAAAAAAAATGGAAATTTCTTCACACTGCATTTTTCAAAATACTGCAACAGGTCAACGAATACTAAATGAATGTTGTGATTGATTTTAGTTTTTTAATGCGTCATCTCTTCATTTTGTTGCTTGACATGTAGTGGCATTATAAAAATAATGCGTAAAAGCCACTCATCAAAAACAAGGAATGCATATAAAGCTGCCTACACACTAGGGAACATACTTAAAAAAAGAGAGCATTTTTTGTGAATGTGTGAGTGCGTTTGTGTGTGTGTGAGTGTTGAGAGCGTGCATTTCGTGTTTTCAAAATTTTTTGATATTTTTTGTTCCATCAACCATGTTCCCTAGTGTGTAGGCAGCTTAATAGTTATTGTTGTTGCATGAATACATGGCAAAAGCAGTGAATGGTATGACTGCACAATAAAAACGAATGTACTCAAACCGTTCTCTGGTTTAGGAATCGTACTGTGAACGCAGTATAATACAACAATTAATTTTTTACTAATTTCTCAATTTACATTTCTCATTTTTCGATGCAAAATATTGCAATGGAAAATGCAATTGTTTTCAAGTCATTGAATAAATATTAATGTTTATATTCTATTTTTCTTTGCAGAAATCTGCCTCGCGCCATTTGGATAGCAATGCCTTTAGTAACGGGAATTTATGTACTAGTGAATCTGGCATATTTTGCAGTTGTCTCAAAAACTGAGATGTTAAGTTCTTTAGCCGTAGCTGTTACTTTTGGTAATCGTATGTTTGGTTCATTTGCATTTATGGTACCCATATTTGTGGCCCTAAGTACATTTGGTGGTGTAAATGGTGTACTTTTCACCTCAGCTCGTCTGTTTGCAACAGGAGCGCAAGAAGGACACCTGCCGAAATTCTTCCAACTATTTCATGTTAAACAACAAACACCCATACCATCATTGATATTTTCGGTGAGTAAAATTGCAAATGTTTAAAATTAATAATAAAAGTATTAATTTTTTCAATACTTTTAGTGTCTTATGTCTTTATTGATGTTATTATCGGCTGATGTTTATGCCTTAATAAACTATTTTAGTTCAGTTTTATGGCTTTCAGTGGTTGCCAGTATTGCAGGCATGTTGTGGCTTAGAAAAAAGAGGTGAGTATTTTAGAATTAGCTGGAAAATTTGTTGTCATATTGGTATACACACTAAACAATTTTGAGTTTACTACACATAGAAATAAATCGGTAAAAATATCAGAAAAAACTACACCGAAAAATTTGCTCAGTTACTGGCTACTAAATTTTTAACTTATTCTCAGGTGAATTACCCCTTACTAAGCCTCAAATTAATTAAAAACAACTAATTTTGTTCAATTACATATTTCTACTGAGAACTTATATTGCCAGGAAGAAAACATTTATTGCCGGCAATATCAATTTCGTATTGCGGAAGTTTCCTCCGTCGGGAACAACTATTACCCGAAAGCAATACTTGAAGGCAATACGAAAGCAATACCACAGGAAGATAAATCGGCGATATCGCTAATTTATCACCTGGAAGATAAAAAGGTGATATCTCCAAATAAACTCCCCGGTACAAAATAAACGATTAATTTTTTTAATTTTTAAATTTAAACCTGAAAAAGAATATCTGCATATATAATCCATTGACCAACACATTCATTATCTTGATTTCATCGTAGTCGATCTTTTCCGCGCAATAAATCTTTTCTATGTATCTGTTGGTTGTTTTTGTACAAATTTTGTTTTAATTTTTTCAAAAGGACAAAAAATTTCAAACAAATTTTCTTTATCTTCCGGATGATAAAAAGGTAATATTGCCTGCCGCAATATTAACATAAAAAATTATGACAAAAAATTCAATTTCAATGAAGACAATTTTCAAATATATATATTTAATCCTTTAATTCCCAGTGGAACATAGGGCCGCACTGATATTACACATCTTAAAATCAGTTGATCATAAAAATCTTGAGTTGTTATTACTGGAAAGTGTTGGTTCGAAGCCAATTTGTGACCAGTCGGATACGATTGGTATTTGTTCCCTCAACTCTGATATTACACATCTTAAAATCAGTTGATCAATTTTCAAATACTACTTGAATATTTTCATTCAAATGAAAAATAGAAGATATCGCTTTAATATCTTCTTGGAAGATATCTTCCAAATGCTTACAGGATAGTTACTGAGAACAATGTTGTTAATTAAAATGAATATTTATGGCAAAATAGTTAAAGATAACCGCTTAAATGTTAGATCTACCATATTTGGTTTATATTTTTAATTAATTAAAGGCTTTGAGCCTTTAAAGATTTTATTTTAATTATTATCCCTACAAATTTACTCAACACTTTTTTAATTTTTTTGCGTTTTAGCTTCTCTTGGGCCTAATAAAATTTTTAGATCCAATAATTTCCGATTTTTTCTCTCCGTCTGTAAAAATAAAAGATACAGTAAAACTCTGTTAACTCGGATAAAACGAATTCTCGGTTAATGCGAACTAATTTGGAATGCCCGACTTTTTGACAGCAATTTCAATATAAAAAACATCCTTTAATAAGAACTCGCTTAATACGAATCCTCGGTTACAACGAACTGTTTCCGTGTATTTTGACAAATTTTGAACCGAACATACAGACATTTTTTCTTAAATATATTGGAAACAAGTTATTTCAGAAATCAAATAAAACAATTTTACAAGTTTTGAATTTCCTTTTAGGAATATTAAATATTTTGTGGAGAATTAAAAAATTTAAACAAAATTTTGACCCGGTTATTACGAACCTCGCTTACAACGAACTAATTTGTCTGGTTCCCCGGAGTTCGTCTTAAGCGAGTTTTACTGTATAACAAATATTGCATTTTAAAAGATCTCACTTAAAGAAGTTACTTATCTCAAACCCATCTAAACTTTGGCTGTGGCGGTTAGATAGTCCACATGTTTGGACCAAATGCACAAACAAATGCGTGAAATAAAATAAATCTTCAAACTTTTATTTGACTGTATTTTAAAATTACTTTGACAATTATATGATTTATTTTCAACTATAACGAAAGTTGATAACGATTATTTCAGTTAATTTGAAATATATTGGTTTTAACTGAGGAATTCTTTAACTGAGCAACTGCGAAATTTTAGCGGTGTACTAAAAATTAGAAAAACTCTTATATAATAAATGTTGAAGTATTATTCAACCTTTGAAATTGACAAGGTTGGCAACCGAAACGAATGACGGTATAGGTATCGGTATTGGTATCGATTTTTTATTTGTTTCGGTATCGGTAACGGTATTTTAATCACATTAATACCGGTATATACCGGTATTATTGAAAAATTTATAAAAATATAAAAAAACGTTCTTAATTATAAAAAAACTCAATTTTATAAAATTTTTGTAAAGGATAAGTATAGTTTATGGAAATGTTTTTATAATATGAACAAAAAACAATAAGTTATTAAAAATTTCTAATTGTAAGTGTTTTATTTTTTAAACACAAAAATTTGTTTAAATCTATTAAGGAGTGAGGTCATAAAAATGTTAACATACATTTTTGCCCATAACTTTGGTTTAAAGCTTCTCATATTTTTTTTCGGCAATTTACATTTTAAAAATATGTCAGTTAATAAATTAATTTACATCATGAGTTTTAATTTACAATTTTTAACACAATGGACGATGAAAGAAAAGTGCGTTCAAAAATAATTAAATATTTTCAACAAAACCAAACATGGACATACAAAAAAATTGCAAAAGAGACTAATGTATGCCGCCAAACAGTTTCAAAAGTGGTAAAAAGATATCTGGAACACCTAACAATTGAAAAGAATCCTGAAACAGGAACAACGACTGGTTATCGTAACATTGGTAAGGCATATAAAGTTAAAAGCATCCTTAAGACAACTCCTAACACATCTGGCAGAAAAACAGCTCGGTTTTCCCAATGCTCGGACTTTTTTGTACGTAAAGGGAAACGTAAGGCAGGACTAAAGTCCTGCAAAGTTTAAAAAGTTCCCGTTAGAAACGCTTTTAAAAATTTGGATGCCAAAACCAGAGCTCGAAAATTGAAATCAAATTTTATACAAAAATACACAACAGTTGTGTAATGGACGCCGAAACTTATGTCCTGGATGATTTTTCACAGCTCCCTTGTCAAGAATTTTATGTTTCCAATGTTCGAGGAAATGTTGCGGAAAAATTTAGGTCGAAAAAGCAAACGAAATTCCCTAAAAAATTCCTAGTATGGCAAGCCATATGTAGCTGCGGCCAAAGAAGCCAGTCATTTGTGACATCTGGCTCTATAAACAGTGAAATTTATATCAAGGAGTGTTTGCAGAAGAGACTTCTTCCATTTTTAAGTCAGCACAATGTAACCACTTACTTTTGGCCTATAATGATAATAATGTGGTTTTTGTACCAAGAGAGGCAAATCCACCAAACTGCCCGGAGCTCAGGCCAGTGGAGAGATATTAGGCTCTTGTTAAAAGAGAATTAAAGGGCACAAAAAAGGTCTTCCAGGACATGCAAGATTTCAAATGTAGATGGACCACCTGCTCTAAAAAGGTGACAGAAACTACCATAAAAGCCTTCCGGAAAAAGTGGATAACTTTGTTCGTAGTCGTTAGAATTCCATGCGGTTTTTTTTTGTTTGATTTTATATTAAATTTCATTTAATAAAAATTTTGTTTGAAGTCTCAAAATTCAGTGGTTTGTTTTTTATTTATCTTTATGTGTGTTAACATTTTTATGATCTCACTCTTAGGAACACAAGTTGATTCACTACAAATATTTTATATTTGTATTGAGATCATATAATAAAATAAAAAAAAAAAATAAGTTTATAAAATTAATAAAAGGATTCTTTGCTAAAAACGCGAAAAAAAACAATTTTTTTAAAACCGAATCCATACCGGTACGACACCGGAATTAAGGGAAAAGGTTTTTGAATACCGGTATTTTTTTAAATCACGAATTTCGGTATCGGTTGTCAATTTGAAAGGGTTTTGAAAAGGATAACGGTATTATAACGGTATCGGTTGCTAACCTTGGAAATTGAATAGGATTTAAAATATTTCAGCTCGAGGTCTAAGGCTAATCATAATAAAAACTGTTATATCTACAAAATTTTTGTTATATTTGCTAAACAAAAATGGTAAACTGCTAATTTTAGAAGGCTAGGTTTTATTAGCATTAAAAAAAATCAAACAAAAATTTGACAATTTTAATTTTTTTTGTGAATTTTAGTCTACTAATTATTCAGCAAAATTCTTTTGCTGATTTAACGAGGTTAAGTTGTTATTAACTAACTAAATTTAACACAATAGTTAAAATTTTTTTCAACAGTTAAAAACAACTATATTTGGAGTAGTTGAGGCCCTATGCTCCTTATAGGAACGAAAGGAATCAATATATGTGACGCGCAAAATAGAAAGGGACCTAAGGGTAAAAACCGGTTTTGTCCAAGAGAGCCATTTTAAAGATTTAAATACGTGTATCTTTGGTGTACCATCACTGAGCGTGTTGGTATTGGTCTCATTTGAAAGCGACACATCGTCAGGAAGGTTTTGGTCAACCTTGAAAACGCGCGTAGGTCGTCCCTACCTCTTGTTTTGTGTAGTTGGTTTTTACTGTTTTCTACCTAGCGCGCTGTTTCCTTGAGTTTGATATCAATTTTGCTCGCGGTTTTTCGAATCCAGCTTTATTTTCTGAAATTATTAATTGTGAATTATAATAAATACTCATTTATAATTCTTTTAAATCGTGAATATCACTCTGTTAGTACGAAAATTTTTTCACATAACCTTAAATTTTTTCATAAAACGCGCATATCTCTGGGAGGGAACACTTTTGGGGCATGGGATCGGTCTCATTCGATGCTCAGATGTTGTCCACATCAAAAAAAAAAATTGATTTTTTTACCCTTAGGTCCCTTTCTCTATGCGCTGTCACATATATATTTGTAGTTATTTTAAGTAAATACTTTTATCTGCATATACCTTTGTTTTAACCGTCATTTTTTGAGTTAGTTAGAAGATTTTGCAACATATTTTTAAAACTATCCCCATAAATGCCTCCTAACAAATTGTCACCACCCAAAGCTCGACCTCAACGTCAAAAACCTAAATATATCGGAAAACCCCTAACAGTTAATGACACATCTCTACGAGAGAGAAAACTGCTAGATATTGAGCAAAATCAACTCGGAAAAGCTCAAATCTTTCACAATAGGTCAAATCTTTCACATAAGAGGCATTTTTTACTCCATCTCTAGCGGAATTCTCTTGCGTGTAGATGTATGTGATCCCCTGAAAATAATTGAATTAAATCCTAATATTTTATATTTTTATTTCAGACCTGATATACCACGTCCTATACGAGTCCATACATCTTTACCCATTATTTTTATGATCTGCTGCGTTGTTTTAGTACTCATGCCTAGCTTCAGCAATCCTTGGAATCTTTTGGTGGGAATTGCTATTACTTTAGCTGGCATACCATTCTATTATATTTTCATCGCTTGGAAAGGTAAACCCAAGTACTATGGACGCTTTTCGAAGAGTTTAGTGAATATATGTCGAGCTATTTTTAATACAACCATAATAGAAGGAAATGAAAGTGTTAAAAATTAAAATTGTACCATATTGGAAGAATTGAATTTTTCTATAAAAAATGAATAAAAATCTGTTGAATAATTCACTTTAACATTAAAGACCATCTCGACTTAAAGTGTGTTTGACCTCTTATCATTAAAACTTAAGTATTCTAAGTATCTATGAAATTAAAGCAATTAAATTGTATGTTTAATAAGGGTTTTAACACGACAAGTCAATATTATTTGTCCAATTTTCACACCATTTTGATATTACAAAGTTGTATTTACATTGACTTAATTCGTGAACTGTGAAACCCCTTAATAATATTTATTACTTTTTAGTACTTGTGTATTCATATATGTCCCTCCCTCGCTACATTTGATATTATTTATTATTATATATTTTTTTTGTACTTAAAATATTTAGTTTTTCTTTTAAATTTAATGAGTTGCTTATTGTTTTTCATATTTACCGTCATTTAATATAAGAATTTATAAAAAATATTTAAATGTATACGCCTAATTGTAAGACACTCTTTTGTATAATTTATGATTTTAACAAAATCTTGTAATTTTTGAATGCTACATCTCCATAATACGTGTTTTGGACACAAAAATATATATGAAAAAATATGTTGAAAACGGCGTTTTGGCCCAAAGCGAGATTTCGATATTCACCACTCTGAAAAAACAATGAAGAAAATCTTATAGATGTTCAATTTTGTATAAAGTACATATAGTTATGTACATAGTTCAAAGAAATACATTTTCTAAAGATTAAAATAAATTTTTCTACGCTTATCTTCACTGTTTTTTCGGAGTGGTGAATATCGCAATCTTGACGCAATGTAAACGCAGCTTTGTGAAAATGTAACCTATACCCAATTTACACCAAAAACTATTAGTTTTTAAAAACTACTGGTATTGTGTTCTAAATTTGCATGAAATTTAACAAGTAAATACAAGACGTTTACAAAATCTAGTTTTTCGTCGTAGTGTATAGGTCTTAAGATTCAAAATGTTATGATTGTATAATAATTTTTTGTATTTATTAATGCTTGCATTTCAAAATGACTATTTTAGGGAAACTTTATAATAAAAACTTATATAATGAATAAATATTTTGAAAAACTTTGAAATAACTATAAATTTATTTATTGCTTTGAGTTGAAGTTAGGGACGAAAACATATAAAATTATGTATAAGATTTTTATAATTTTCTTAATTTCTTCATTAAAAATGTATTAAATTTTTCATAAAAACTCACAGGTATACAACATTTTCGTATCGGAAATTTACAACAAAAATTTTCAGTCAGGCTCTGACGACCCTCTGTATTAAATAAATTCTAAAATTTGTAAAAATTCAATCACAAGACGGAACGAAACGGAACTTTGTAAAAAAAAAAATTATGTGAAATTGATGCAAAAGTTTAAAATCATAATCAAAATCGAAATAATGCGGAATTCTTAAGTATTAAAATAAAAATTCAAACGTACAAAAACTAAAAAGAAAGAAATATTTAATTAAAAATACCCCTCATGATGAAAATAAAAAACTTTTTCTGTTTTAATTTTCTTTCAAAAACAAAATAATAAATAGATGAAAAAAAGATACTTTTTTTGTGTTTTTTAAATTTTCTTTTGCTGTTTAATCGTAGTACCTATTTAAAAAATAAGGTTTCGATATTTGACCTAAAATGCGTTATAATCCAGAAGAATTTGAAAGTTTGGACAATAATGGTATTGGAAAATGTTAAATATGCGAAAAATTTATAAAACCTCATATGGGTCATACGGAATTCGAAAAGGGTTTTGTGGTATAAAAAATTAATTAAAATGCTTAATCAGCGATTTACATTGTGCAAAGGAATATATTGATGCAAGAATTTTACTTTTTGCAAAATTATTTTCGCAAACTATTTTTTTGCAGACCCACCACTAGTCTTTGGTTTAAGTTATGGGTATTATAGTCCCCAGATTATGAATTTTAAACACCCCAAGTAAAAAAAAGTGATATGGAGCCATATGAAGTTATATTTAATTATATATAATCTTTTATGTAATTAGATATAATTATATCCGAAAAATGAGAACATCTTATTGTATCTTATTGTATCGAATTGTATACAATTTGGTACAATTTGATACAATTTTATGCAATTCGATACAATTGTATCCGAATTTTGTCCTCATCCAATTACATCAAATTATATCTTTTTGTATAAAATTATATAAAATGTTATAAAAGTGGACATAGTTTGATACAATTATATATAAATATTGACCTCATACTTTTTATCATATTATATAGGACCATATCTAACAATATACAAAAATTATTTTTTTAAATAAAAAAGATATGCAATATCTGGAGATCAGACCTGGGGGATTTCAATTACAATTGCAAATAAATGTAATTGAAATAAAAAAAAAAAACAATTACATTTCATGTAACTGTAATTGAAAATTTTCAATTACAAGTAATTGTAATTGAAAGTGATTTCAATTACAAATTTCAATTACATTTAGAATTAAAGTGTTTTTTGTTAAAATTTTGTAGAAAAAACTGACTGGGATAGGTTGGATAGGCGTGGATAAGTATAAAAAGAATACGTCATGTTGGGCTGACCCCTCACTTGTGCTTTTTGTCATTATTTCTTTTCCGAAAAAAATGTAATTGTAATTGAAATTTTTTCAATTACAATTATATGTAATGTATAATTGCAAATTTTAAATTACAAATTACTTGTAATTGTTTTTTTTAATTACAATTACAAATAATATGTAATTGTAATTGATTTTTTTTCAATTACAATTATATGTAATTGTGTAATTGCATGTGTAATTAATTTCCAAATATAATGATTAACCCAAAGGTCTGCTGAAGATCCTCTAATTTCGATAAATCTTCCATTACTTTTATCCAGATTTACCATGACAGTGCATTAAACATGAACAAAATTTTCTTTATTTTTAGTAATTTTAAATTAAAGTTGACAAGACTGAAATTTTAAAGTCAATACGATCATGTTATATGTACAACCAAGATATAAGAAAAATAGTAAAAAAAAAATAGTCAAATATTACAAAATAGTAAAAATTACTAAAAATATACATATGATGCAAAAAATAAACTCACACGAATCATGCACGGGTTATATATTCTTATTCACGCTCACGCACGAATCACTTGAGTATAGTAATTACTACTCACGATCGCGTGTTATTCACAGAGATGTTCGTGACTCACGAACATTTCTAGTCAGGCGCCAATCCCTAGTTATTACTAAATCTAAATTTAGTTCAAAATCAATTTTAACATAGAACCACATATAATATAATACGGTTTTATATGGACCTTATATATTTTTATATAAAATCACTTTGAAATAATTGCTAATGTGGGATGATATATAATTATAGATGATTTTATAAAGAACGTTATATTGTTATATATTAAAGAAATCATGAAATATTGTAGATATGGAACCGTATTAAGTTATATATGGGTTCTTATTCGTCAATATATAATCATATCTAACACAAATTATGAAATATTTCTTATATGGCTCCACATATAGTTTTATATTATTATGTATAGTGTCATACTAAATTATATATAAACGTATATGTAATTATATCTGTAATATGTTACTTTATGTACTTATATATAGCACATGCAATTATATGTAGGCCAGTATGTAATAATATAAAATCACATATGCCTCCATATTAAAACCTTTGAGGAAAAAATATCTAACATATGACTATATAAAAGTATATCTGCTTGAATTTAAAAGCATATCCTGCCATATGTAACTATAAGTTACTAAATGCAATTACATAAAATAATATATGATTATATCAAAACTTTTTTACTCGGGACGGCAACAAAAAATTGCAATTAATGGCGGAACGCGAAAAAAGGCTTTATGGCCCAAAAAATGAATAAATAAACTTAACCAGCGATTTTCATTCTACAAACAAATATAATGATGTCAGAATTTTCTTTTTTGCAAATCTTTTTTCCGTGACATTTTTCACGATATGTTTTTTGCAACTAGCCACCAAACTTTGTTTTATGACTTGGGTATTATAGTCTCTAGATTATAAATTTAAAAAAACCGCACTTAAAAAATTGCAAAATATTGGCGAAACTCAAAAAAGATTTTATGGTACAAAAATAGCATTGAAAAACTTTATCAGCGATTTTCTTCTGCAAACAAATATACTGATGTAAGAATTTTTCTTTTTGCAAATTTTTTCCGCTACTTTTTTTCGCGATTTTTTTGCAATTGTCCACCAAACTTTGTTATATGAAATGGGAAAAAAGACTATGGTACAAAATTTGTATTGAAAAACCTTATCAGTGATTTTCATTCTGCAAACAAATATACTGATGTAAGAATTTTTCTTTTTGGATTTTTTTTGCAATTTTTCACCGAACTTTGTTCTATAAATTTGGCATCAGAGTCCCTAGACTATAAATTTTAAAAAATTGCAAAATAATCGCGGAACAGAAAAAGACTTCATGGTACAAAAATTGAATTAAAAAACTTAATCAGCGATATGCATTCTGTTAACAAACTTTGTTCTATGAATTGGGTATTATAGTCCCTAGATTATGATTTTAAAGAACCACACTAAAAAATTGCAAAATAATGGCCGAACGCGAAAAAAGGCTTTAGGCACAAAAAATAATAAAAAAAGCTTAGTCAGCGATTAACGTTCTGCAAACGAATATAAAATGCAAAAATTTTACTTTTTGCAAAATTTAGTTTTTTGTTGCAAAACACAAAATTTTGCAAAATGTAAAATTTTTGCATCATTATATTCGTTTGCAGATTGTACTGAAACTAAAATTTTATAAATTGAAAAATAAAAACTGTTTTTCTTAATAAAGAAACTTTTTTCTACAAAAAAAAACTTTTCTTTTATTTTGTACAAAAACATTTTTCTATTTTTTCTTTTTCTTTTTTTTTTGTGTTTGCAGTTGAAAATAATTTTAACTTTGTATAAAAATATCATTTATAAAGATAAATATATTTTAAATTTTCGATAAATATAAAAACAAAATAATTTAGAAATTTATGTGCTAATTCATAAATAAAATTTATTTGGTATTTTAAGCTGGCTATAGTTAAAGTACATATTTCGCTTAATAAAGAGTTATTAGAAATCTTTATTCATAATCGTATTTTAACTATAAATTAATTTTTCAATTTGATACAGCCAACACTATTGTTTATTTTGAAGCTTGCTATAGTTAAAGTACATATTTCGCTTAATAAAGAGTTATTAGAAATCTTAATTCATAATCGTATTTTAACTATAAATTAATTTTTCGATTTGATACTGGCAGCACTATTGTTTATTTTCTCTCTCCTCCCAAGTAAGTCGTAAGTGATTTACAAATAAAGTAAAGACTCGGTAATCGGAAGTGAAAATGTTTTTCCTTAAATTAGAGAACTAATGATGTGTTAAGATAAATTTAAAAGCCATTAAAAAAATTTTTTTTTTTTATTTATAAAGCAAATCAATGTAAATGTGTGTAAAAAAGTAATTTTTTAGAACATATTATTCAAAGCATACAAAAGTAATCGAATTTCGAATAATGTTTTGATAGTCTGTACCTCACTATTGTTTTGTTTTTCTTTTTAATTTTATTTTTACATTTTTGGAAATTTTTTCGAAAATGGTCATTGGCTACGCAATTGTTGTAGTTTTTTTCAGTTTGATGGATGCAAGTTGTTGGAAGCCACATATTCTAGAGATGGGATGGCTTTAATAAATCATTCCATGCATGAAAATGAAATAATTAACAATTAAATGGTGGCTTCCTCACTCCAAACTTTATAAAAGGTTTAAAGTTAGTGAGTACCAACTATAAACCTTTATTATTTTCTTCATTATTAAGCAAATATGACCATAATGGTCTAATTCATAAACTTTTACAATAGTCTTATTGCAGGATTTTAAGCTAATTTGTGAAGAACAGTATTCATATTTGCTTAATAACGAAAAAAATAATATAGGTTTAAACGGCATTCACACCTAAATCTTAAACACTTGTTTAGCTAAAACGAGTGTAAAAGAACAAAGAACTGTTGTAATAGAATAAAGAGCTAAAATACCTGTTTTAGCTAAACACGAGTTTAAGATTTAGGTGTGAATGCCGTTTTATAATCGTTTTTTTAAACATTTTATAAAGTTTGGAGTGAGGAAGCCACCATTTAATTGTTAATTATTTCATTTTCAGGCATGAAATTATTTATTAAAGCCATTCCATCCCTAGAATGTGTGGCTTCCAACAACTTTCATCCAGCGCTGCCAACTTTGACGATTTGTTTCTATTTTGACGATTTTTAAAGTGAAATTTAGGGGGTAATTTTCTAAAACACTTCGGTGAAGTGTTGCGTTATTTCTATAGAAATTGTTTTTGTTACAAAAACAATTTACATTGAAATTTCCCTTCACTTCACCCAAGTGTTTTACGAAATCAGGTACTTAATGAAATGACGATTGACGATTTTGCAAAACTTCATGTATGAAATATGACGATTTTTTAAAAATGAATTAATTTTTATACATAGTTTATTTTGAAAAATGTTATTTTATTTTAAAAAAAACAAGAAGCATTAATAGGATTTCAAATTTTATTTTGGAGGAGAATTCCAGGGTTCCATGAGACTCGTTGATAATTTTGAATTTTACTAAATCAATATTTCTTTTGAACATATTAACATATTTTAGACTGAATAAAACGTAAATGTCAAAAAAGCCGTCATATAAATTATTGTTTAATTTCCGAATAATTTATAGGAGAGCATAGTGAAATGTGGAACTATCAACAATTTCGAAAACTCTATCAAAAATTTAAGTTAAATGTATTCTATTACAATAGAGAGTCCAGGACCCTCAAAATAAGCCAAGTAAATATTCTTAGTACATTTTGAAGCAGGATCAGTTTTCCACTTTACCCTACTGAGAGCAGCCAGCAGGGCTTAAAAAAGGTTATTAATTTTGAATCAATTCGCATAAAAATGTATTCATTTAATGAATCAGTGAATAATTTATAATAATTTTAAATCAATGATGTTGAATAATGTAGTATAATGATTTGGTCTAATTTTTATTGATTCAATTTTGATTCGATTGAATAATTTGTTTATCCAGATAATTCGCGAAATACAAATCAAATCAGAGCTTTGAAGAATTGATTAAAAAAAAATTATTTTCGTTAAAAAAGCTGATTTATAAATTCGAAAACAAAAAAAATTTAAAGATATTTCTCACGAATTATTTTTATATTTTTTTATTCGCGAATTACTGTCAGTTTTTTCTTTCGTTTGTAGGACTCTATTTCAATTCAAAACATTGATATATTAAGAAAAAATTTAATTTTGTATTTAAAGTTATGATTAAATCAATGTAATTAATGAAACTTTATTTCTTACAGACACATTATTGACTAAAATTAATTCGGAAATCATAAAAAAAGACAATTTTATATCCGGAATAAAGAAAATTGTAATTCACGCGAATCAAAAAAATCAACATACATATAATTCGCGAATCAAAATTAATTTGTATTATGTACTGATAATTAAATTATTTTTTTAAAGGTCTCAATCATTTTTAGTTCAAATGAATCAATTCATTTGATTCTGTAAAAAGATTCAACAAAAATCAAATTGATTCTTTGAATTATATATTGATTGAATAAAGTAGGCAAATATAATCAATTGAAATGAGTTTTGCGAATCGATTCTTACAAAATTTAATCAGATTTATAAATGGAATTAAGGAATTATGTCTTTAAAGGTCTGGAAGCCAGTAAAGAACTAATTATTGGGACACATTTTTACATAAAAATAAAAATTGTAACAAATAAACTACGTAATAGGCTTTTTAAGAGAACGCTTCCTTTTTTAATTGAAATATAAGGAGTTTTTGATTGAAGATTTTTTGACGATTTATCATTTACTAAATGACGATTTTGACGATTTTATTCACCATAAATGACGATTTTCCAACAAAATGGGTTGCCAGCACTGCTTGCATCCATTAAACTGAAAAAAGCTACAACAATTGCGTAGCCAATGACCTTTTTCGAAAAATTTCCAAAAAAATTTAAAAATAAAATTAAAAAGAAAAACAAAAAAATAGTGCTGTACAGACTGTCAAAACATTATTCGAAATTCGATTAATTTTGTATGCTTTAAATAATATGTTCTAAAAAATTACTTTTTTACACACATTTCTATTGATTTACTTTATAAATAAAAAAAAATATTTTTAATGGATTTTAAATTTAACTTAGCACATCATTAGTTCTCTAATTTAAGAAAATACATTTTCACTTCCGATTACCGAGTCAATCGTTTACTAAATTTGTACATCATTTACGACTTATTTGGGAGAAGAGAGAAAATAAACAATAGTGTTGCCAGTATCAAATTGAAAAATTAATTTATAGTTCAAATACGATTATGAATAGGCCAACCAAAAAGAAGCCAGGGCATGTTTTTTATTTGAAGAGATAGAACAGTTTAGATTAAATACAAGTTCTGATCTTAAAAATATAAGAATTTTAAGCTATATTTGTTAGAGCTTTTTTTTGCTTATTTTATCTAATTTTGCTTGTTTTTGCTTATTTTGTAAATATTGGCTTATTTTTTTTACGTTTTACGTTAAAATTGTGTAGACTTTCAGCCTTAAGCACCGTAAGTTGTTTCGATTTCACATGAAAAAACTGTTATACTCCATATAAAAAAAATGATTTTTCACGATAATGAGTTTCACGTGAAAATTGTGTAGTTTGCTTTCACGCAAATTTAATACAAGACTATTATGTTTCTTGGGAAAAATTGACATTTTGTGTTTATTGTGATTGTGTCTTTGTTATAAAATTAAAATATTGTTGAATTTTATAAACTAAATTGCAATTTGAGGCCTTTAAAGTTCGAGTGAAGTTTTTCCACGTGAAAAACAACTTACGGTGCTTTACTATCAATATAATTCAAAACTATATTTTTTTTAAAGTCGACTATATTTTTAAACAAAGGTTTTGTTTTAACCGTACTATACAAAATATTTATAATAGAACTTTTAAAATAATGGCAAACATATACATTAAAAAATTTTGTTTACTTTTATTGAAAACCAAAACAAAATATTCAAAAATAAAAAGGAAATTTGTAAACCAAATGTAAACAAAATTTGAAAATTTCAAATTAAAAACAGAATTTTAAGGTATATTTTAACCTCTCAATTCATAAATGCTTTGTAAATTTATATCAGGTTTACAAAACGTCATTTTCATACAAAATTTGTTCAGTAAATCTCCTATAATTTTACAAAGCGTTTATGAATTTAGGGGTAAATATTTTGTATGGTTCGAAAATTAAAATAATAGTCGGCTTTTGTGATTTAAAATCGACTTTTTGTTTTTTATAGTAAAGGTGTTTGTTTTCACGCAAATTTAATATACAAGACTATTATTTTTCTCGTGAAAAATTTGTAAAACATAAATTAGTCTCCCTCTGACTGTTTCATAAAAATTAATCATACGGAATCCATTCCGGACCTACCTCATTTGTTTTATTGGAGTATTATATTCAATTGAATTTGTTCCGTTTTGCGATATCTCGCTAATTTTTCTAGATATTGCGAAATGACGATGTTTTAAACATTTTTGCTTCTCTTGAGCATTAACACACTCGTATAAGTTCCGGGAGAGCTCAGGAGGGATCCATTTTTAAACAACAGGTGCAGGGTGGCTTAGTTTTGTTGCCAGCTCATATTGGATGGGACTAGCGTTACCAGATACCATAAGTCAAATAACTGGCCAATGGAAAAAATTCGATTCGAAAAAAAATTTTACAATTCGTAAATCTTGCAAATGTTGTTTAAAACATAATTCTGTATAAAAATTCTACTTTTTTAATTTATTTTTGTCCTAAACTTTGTACACTATGCATAAAAATTCAAAAAGTAAGATTTTTGCTAAAACTTTTCTTTTTACGAAAGGTACAAAATTTACGAATTCGAAAATTTTTTTTCGAATCGAGTTACGCGGTAACCCTCCTGGATTTTAAAAAAATAACTGGACAATTTAAAAATGCGCTTATAGTTCAATATTTAAAATTTTTTTTTCAAAAATAAAAAAATAATAACATAAAAAACAAGAAAATGTAACAATTAAAATTCAGTCTTACGTCATATTACATACATACACTGAAAATATTATTACAGTAAATGACTGTAGTTTACTTAAAAAGTTATCCGTACATTTATTTTTAAATGATTATACAGTTAAAATACAAAGAAATATATTTTTTAAATGATTTTGTCGTTTATTTAAAAAATAAATTACATATAAATACGGATTTTCTGTTACAGTTAATATTTTCATTTAAAATGTTTTGTTAAAAAAATAATTCCCTTTCGATTTCTAGGTCAGTTAAAAAAACGAAATAAACTAAATATTTTGGAAATTTAAAAAAACGAAATAAATGAAAAATCATTATTTTTTAAGGATTTTGAAGTTTATTTATTAACATTTAAAAATAAATGAAAAGTTCTTTTGATTTAAATGAAAAGTCAGTAGACTTTTTAAGTGATTTTTCATTTATTTTAAATTACATTTTCAGTTAATTTAAACTACAAACTATTTTAAGTGTATGTATATATTAATTTGAATCACATAAAAAAGTATAACTTTTTTTGGCCACATATGTGACGCGAAAAATAGAAAGGGACCTAAGGATAGAAATGGACCTAAGGTAAAAAGAGCATGGGATCGGTCTCATTCGATGCTCAGATGTTGTCCACAAAAAAAAAAAAAAAAAATAATTTTTTTACCCTTAGGTTCCTTTCTCTATGCGCTGTCACATATACATATTTTATATTTATATTTACAGAATTCACTAACTCTTGCTTTAGTTGTAAACAAAAATGTTTAAAAATTTTTGCAAACTTTCTACGAAATTTATCTTATTAAAATTTCAGCCTTTTTTAGATCGAAGGATATTCTATTCGTCTTTTGTGAGTATAGATTGTTTAAAATACTAAAAGTTCTTTCATAAAAAGTATTGCTAAATGGTATGGAAAAAACATTCTTGGGATTAGTTAATTGAGTCGACTAATTAATTGATGATTTCATTGGCATTACAATTGACCAATGCCAATGAAATTTTTTAGCATTACAATTGATCAATGCCAATGAAATTTTTTTTCAATTGGCATTTGTTTTCAAGTTTTAATAAAAGAACAAATAAAGAAAAAATAAATTAAAAAATTCGAGTATTTATTATCCATCTAGACCAGGGATCGGCAAATACATACAACCTTATTTTGTGCTTGTATGAGTGAGTTGCAGCCTCTCACTCTCAATGCACTGACAAAGAACGTTTGTATAATAATTCGAAAATTTTAAATGTTTATAATGGGAATATAAAATAAAAATTTAAAAGCAAACAACAACTACGAAAACAAATATCAAAAAACAACAACACAAAAAAAATAAAAACAAAAAAACTTAAAAATAAATAACCAAAAAAATGTATCAATAAACATTATGCAGAGTGTAAAAAATCTGGCAAACAAGCGATGTGACAACCTACTTCATTGAAATCTTGTATGCGACTGATTATTTTTTTGTTCTATGTGTGAGCTTATGTAGGTGTGAGAGAGCGCCCATGGGCATAGGTGATGCCGACCTCTGATCTAGACTAAGGATGCCGAGTGGGACTGATTTTTACAAATCCCGGGAAATAAACCCTACAAATTAAAATAATTCATTATAAATCTGCTTATTATTTATCGTAGTATGAAAAAATAAACAAATTAAGCCGGATTCACAATGCTGGAGTACTCCACGCAGCGGAGTGCAGTATGTAAAATAGAGATAGCATCATACAAAAAATATGTAATTGCAAAAAAGAAAGAAACAAAATCCACTTAGAGTGGAGTACTACAGCATTGTGAATCTGGCTTTAAACAAAAACTGCACTCATAGAAATATGTATGTAAAAATACACAGAAAAAACAGTAGGCACCAACAATGGGAAATTGTAAAAGCAATCACATTTTCTTTTAAATTGAAATTTTATTCCCAACAATTTTTTTGTTTGAAATTTTTGTAACTCATTTCTAAATTGTTATCTTTCATATAAAAATTGTTTAAAAATAAAAATTTAAACTTACAAAAAATAAAAGAAATTTCTTTTGGATTTACAAATTTCTTTGTTGGTGCCTTTTTAAAAAGTTTTTTTTTTGTATTTACAAATTTGGTATGAGAAAGGTGTTTAAAAATTTAATTAGAATTTTGTAAATTCGTTCTGTGTAGCAGAAAAAGCTAATAAAAATTAGCAAAAAATGTTCCGCCACTAAAACTACTGAAATCAGCAGAACTTGTTTGCTAAATAATTGTTAAATTTCCGAAATATAATTATAAGTTAAATTTAAGCAAATTACAAAACTTTTTAACCTCTGAAGAAACCTTTTAACCAAAAGTAGCTAAAACACTGCTATATCTACAAATTTTTAGTTATATTTGGCTAAAATCAATTGAATGCAAATACAAACCACTCTGCTGAAATCATCAGAAAAATTTAGTGACTACTAGTTTTTTTAAATCAACTAACATAAAATATTAAGCATATACATACCTCTGCTGACTTCAGAAAGGCAGATTGCTAGATTTTTCTAATATAACAAAAATTTGTTGTTTTTAGTCGGCAAAATTATTTTGCATGAAGGTATGATTTTAGCAAATCATCAATAAAATAAATAAAAACATGTCCGTTAAAAGATTAAATAAAGCTGAATTACGATTTTCAAAAGTTTCACAGCTGAATAATATTTTAATCTATTGCAGAAGGCAACAAAATCGAAAAAATTTTAAGGGCTTTAAAAACCACTATACAATTTTGATGTGTTTTGGTCCAGTAGTACAAATATGGTCCGAATTTAAAATTCTATGGCGAGGTTTTTTTTTAAACCATTTTTTAGTAAAATTATAAATTTTTTTAGAAGTTTCTCCACATAATTAATGATAACTCAAAAACTCCGATCTTATTAAAATAAACTTTTAATCCGTTTATATATTGCATTTCAATTGGCTCAGTAGTTTCGGAGTTATAATCAAAAATTTAAGCAAAAAATATATTTTTTACGTGAAAATAGCAAATTTCTTTGTTTTAAAAAATTCATGAAAAATCGAAAACGGCAAAAATTGTTCAGATTTATTGCTTTATCGCGAAGCACATGTAATAGCAACAAAAAGAGATATCGATCATAAAAATATATTGATTCTTTTCGAATTTATTCACAATTAAGTGAATTCCCTCATTTTCACAAAATTTTAGTTTATTGTTTGATATACATAAAATTGAGTAGTTAATGTTCTTCTTTCGATTTATTGAATTTTGAAAACATTTTCCACATGCTATGTAAAAATTCTCACATCGAAAATTCATTACAATTACAATACTGATTCTATTCTTCGGAAAAACATTTGAATTGGATGAGTTTACATGTATTAAACATTAGAAAATTTATATTTTATTATTTAAATTTATTATAAGAAATAAAATAAGAAAATAAATAAATAATTATTCTTGTCGTTTATTTAACCTTCTTTAACCTTCTTCCAACGAGTAAATTACAAAAGATTAATAATAATTTAGTGGAACTTTTTGAAAAAAAAATTATTAAAAATACAGAGAAAACTAAACTTAAGACTAATATTGCTACTGCACTTGACCAGTGTTGCCAGTTTTTTTCAGACTTTATCCCCAATTTTCAAATTGTTATCCCCAAAAATCCCCAATTTTCATTTTCAGGAAAAAATTCGTATTCGTTAACTTTTTTTTTTAATTAATGTAAAAATACCATATTTATTTAATTCTTTTCGGTATCTTATACACTCAAACTCAATAAATTTTGTAATTCTAACAAATTATAAAAAAGAACAAATAAATTTAAATAACAGCATAAAAAAATGTGAGCCAAATTTTCTCGTTTTAAATATTTCAGAATCAAAATATTCCGATTCATCAGCTTCAGACATTTTGTTGCGTATGGTACTATATAAAAAAGTTTTAATATTTCAGCAGATGGATTGAATTTTTGACAATTGAATAACATGTAAAGTATATATTTAATTTAAGAAGAGCTTCTTATAACTCATATTACATCCGAATAACCTTAAATATTTTGGAACCAAAAGGAATTCAAATTTTCACGAAAAGGAATTAAGGTTTGTACACACATTAACTTTCCAGACACAAATTTGTGTAGCCAAAAATCATGCACTATTATCATCATACTTAAAAGAAATATATAAATATTTAGAATTATCAGGGTTAAACTCATAAAAATATAAAAAGGCAACAACCCAGTGTAGAAAATCATTACCAGATATGTGGTTATGTAACTACATACTTGGTAATGGTAACTAGTTACTTTTGTTATTACATTTCTTATTACCTAATTAGAAATTTATAAATTTATATATAAATTTCTAATTAATTAATAAAAAGGTCGAAAAAACAATTTTAATTTTTTTGAATAAAAATTAAAACCCAACATTTCTTATTACCTTTATATGGCGATGTCGCGAAAAATAATGAGTTGTCGTTACACACCAGCATACGAAAAATCAAAAAATATATCGTTACCTATGTGCTTACCAGTACTGACAAAAATAATGAGTCTAAAAATAGATTTTCTAAAAAATAAATTATATAAAAAAAATATTTTTTATTGTATTTTTTTTTTAATAAAATTTGCTGGTGCGGGAATCGAACCTGGGTCTACAGATTGCCAGTCAACAGCTCTACCATCTGAGCTATATCGACATGTAATATTTAATAGATAAAAACACAATTGACTTGCTGCACACAAGTAAGCTTACTCGCCAACATACAAAAAATCAAAAAATATGTGGTTACATATATCCTTACCAGTGTTTAAAAAATATTGAGTCTAAAAATAGATTTAAAAAAATTTTCAAAAAAATCTAAAAAATTATTTTCTATTTGAAATAATGATAAAAATAAGTCATTATCAGTAACTCATTATTATATGTTTTAAAATAATACAGAAGGTAAGTAGGTGTCATTACTGGTAGTCCAAAAAATAATGATATGTCATTACCGTTTCTATACTGGGAATATGTTATCCCCAAAAAATCCCCTAAAATTTCGTGTCATCCCCAATAAATCCCCGGATCCCCAAACGGAAATTTTTATCCCCATTGACGAAAAAAAAGCCCCAATTTGGGGATAAATCCCCCAAACTGACACCACTGCACTGGACTACCTAAAATTCATAAAGACGAATTTCCATTGAGACCAATTTGTTCTTTTATTTCCATCATATAAACTCTGTAAATACATTACTAACATTTTAAAGAAGATTACAGAACAATCTAAATACAATGTAAAGAACTCACTTGAATTTAAGAATAGATTATTCAACGAACAAATACGAAATGATGAAAAATTAGTTTCTTTTGATGTAGTTTCTTTATTCCCAAGTATTCCTGTTGATTTGGCAATGAAGTTTATAAAGGAAAAATGGAATGTTATTGAAGAATATACAACTATTGAAAAAGGCTTGTTTTTTGCGTATTTTGAAATTTTGTATAGAGGATAATAGATACTTTCAATACAGTGAGAATATATATTTACAACAGAAAGGACTCCCAATGGGATCCCCTGCTTCTCCAATTGTGGCTGATATAGTTATGGAAGAATTATTAGACACTTGTATTAAAAAACTTGATGTTAGGCGAAAGATAATGACTAAATACGTTGATGATCTGTTTTGTGTCATTTCTAGGGTTTGGGGTTCGGGAATTCCCGGGAAATCCCGGGAAAAGATTGCCGGGAATTCCCGGGAAAATAATATATTTTTCCCGGGAAAACGGGAAATTTTAAAAAATTAAATTTTTTAAATTGTTTTTGTTTCGAATAGGATTTTTTAATTTTAGTCATATAAAACATTTTAAACACCAAAACAAAAATGTCATTGTTAAAATCTTTTAAAAGGGAATACATTTATTTGACACAAATAAAATCTTTGCCAAGTAATTAGGAGCATTTCAACTAATAAAGATTTTTCGCATAACTTATTCAAAATTTAAGTAGTAAAACCTAAAAACTTGGTAAAATGTTGAAAAGAAATATATATACGGTATTTATACCGTATAAATACCCTAGTGCTGTAGGGTATAAATACCGTGTAGTGGAAATGACGGAGAGAATTGTGATAAAATATATATAGGTACAACGAAAAATAAATTGAGAACTAGAATAGCTGGACATAGATCAGATCAGAAATATAGGCATATTAATTCACAAAAGACAGCATTATCTTCTCATTGTTCAAGTTTTAATCACTATCCTGACTTTGAAAATGTATCAGTTTTAAATACGGAACATAATTATAAACGTCGTTATATATTAGAAATGTTACAGATAATTAATACACCAACAACAAATAGAATTAACTTTAAAGCAGATATTGAAAATTATAGATATTTAATACAAAAGAAATAGCGCAGATTACATTAATTTACAACACATATTAGTGGTATTCATCTAACTGCATTTATACCCTCGTAAACCGTGTATTTTTATAATCGCGTATATTAGTAACTTTACGTGTTTATTTGAATGAACTCACCTTTTAAAACTATTCACATTTCAATTTTGCATTATCCACTTTTTTTGATCTTTTCATAAATTAAACACAGAATTTTTTAAATTTGTATCATTTAAAAACAAATAAAACAGAAATTAAAAAAAAAACAAACAAAACAATACAAAATAATTTAATTTTTGACAATATTCAAATATGTATATAAATACGAAAAAGTTTACACATAAAAATGTAAGCGTATATTTACGAGGGCTCGTAAACTAGTTTTGACATTAATCGAGTAAACTTACAACATATACACAGTATACGAGGCGTAAATGCTTTAAATGAATACCTTTATTATATTAATACATTTTTTATTGTTAATTATTATTATTTTTGTTTGTTATGCTTTTCTATTTAAAACTTTGTTTGCTTTTATAAATGTATACATACAAGGAATTTATTGTTATTTCCTGAAGGAATAATTTGTTATTTCCTGAAGATGATACACAATGGAGTAGCGAAATATCGAAAATAAAGAACTTTTTATATATAAGAAACAAACCTTATGCTTAAGAAAATTGTGAAGTTAAAAATAAATAATTATTATAAACTACAAACTCTGGAATTTTTTTTCCATTTTCTATTGTTGAATAACGAAGTGTTACTCTGAATACTCCAGCAAAAATCAGCCTTCATGTGTGCATCCCAGCGACCCTGGTATCGTTCCTCCATTGTCCGGATATCTTGGTGGAATCGTTCGCCCTGTTCCTCACTCAAGTCTCCTAGATTTTCAAGAAAACGATCTAAGTGACTGTGCAGGTAGTGTACTTTGATGCTCATGTTGCATCCAAGATTCTGGAAGTGAGTTAACATCTCTTCAACGTGCACAACGTAATCATCACCCTTGTTATTTCCGAAGAAATTTTGAATAACCCATACAAACGAATCCCATGCATTCTTCTCAATTTCTGACATTGAATTGCCAAAATCAGTATCTTTCACCAATTTGCGAATTTGTGGGCCGTTAAATATGCCAGCTTTCAGCTTTTCCATACTCAGATTAGGAAACTTCCTTGAAATATACTGGAAACATTCACTATCTTTGTTAAGTGCTTTAACATATTGTTTCATCAGACCAAGTTTAATGTGAAGAGGGGGTAATATGATGCGATCTCGGGACACTAGAGCCACATTTATAATATTTGGCATACCTGGAACCAGTGTTTCCCTAGAAGGCCATTGTCTTCTCTTCTAATGTTCTGCTTTAGCTCTGCTGTCCCATAAACATAAAAAGGATGTTTTGTAAAGCCACTTTGTTGATCTAAGAGAAAATTTACCATCTTATGATCAACACAAATTACCCAGTTATGTTCAGCATACTTTATCTTCTTCATGACCAATGCAATTACAGAGTATTCTTCTTTGACTTTGGTTGAATGTGCGATCGGCAAAGAATGAAATTTATTTCCATTATGCAAAAGGACACACTTCAAGCTGCGTTTTGATGAGTCGATAAATAAACGCAATTCGTTTGAATTGTATCTCTGTAAGCCCATGGCAGTCATCAAACCAGAAATATCTGTGCAGTACACAAAATCATCCTCTTCAACAAAATAATGAAGTAAGCCTTCTTCTCGAGTACGGTAATACGAAACTTTAGTTTCTTTAGTTAAGAGATCTCTTTCTTTCATCCGGGACGCAAGTAATTCCAAAGATCTTTTCGACAATCCAAGGTCTCTAATTACATCATTAAGCTGGTCTTGATTCCATGGTCTCGGCGAGAAATTTTTGTGTGGGATGAACTCGTCATTTTCAGATGTAGATGGTACTGCTGGATGTGAACTATCTGATTGGTAACACATACTTGAGGTTGAGTGTCCTGGTGAAGATGAAAGCACTTGACTACAGCTTGGACCCCGACCTTGAACATATTTAATTTCTGGTGAATGTAGAACTACAAGTGTAAACCCATCAGCAGACCTCGTGGGGTAAGACCATCGCATATGTTTTCCGAAGCCGGTTTTTGTACTTAAACAAAAATAACAATCGGATTCGTGGCTCGCTGTTTCTCTCCATAGCATAGGCTTCGAAATTTGCAAGTGTTGTCTGTAAAATTTAAAAAAAAATGAAATAACGAATATGAAGAATTCAAAATTTAATTAAGAAATACTTTAAGTATAAAATATTCCAAATGTATTAACCTATACTTACTTTACATTAGAAGACCTCATAGATAAATTCAATCGACATGAAATGCATATAGTACTCGGTGTCCAATGCTGGTTCAAATTGTGCGGATATATATTATAGCAATCTTCATATGACTTTTGCAATGAAGTTAAGAAGCAGTCCCGTTTTTTATCGGTGATATATTGGCCGCACACATAACAAAATGAATCCGGATTGTTTTTACATAAGAATGTTCTGGCTTTCTTGTTAATTTTTATTAACACTTGTAAATTTTTTTTAACTTGTAAGCTTAATGATTCTTTTATAGAGATAAAATGATGTTTCCGTTATCGCAAACACTTCTTGAATAAAATAAAATAGCTCAAGGAGCTCTTATAAATACTGATACTATAATTAAGGATAACCCTTTACAGTTTGTGTGTTCTGCAAATTTTTCTCTTATTCCCAAGAATCATAAAAAACATTAAGGAATTTTATGAAAAAAAAATCATCCGTTACAGGCTTATTATTATGTTTTTTAATTCTGAGAATCATAAAGATGTTATAAAGGTTTTTTCCAAACAATTTGCTACATGTAAAGGGGGTTTGCCAAAATCCGTGTCGTAAAATACACCTTTGTTTCTATGTTCTGCATTTTCATTATACCATTTTCTACAGTGCTTGTCAATATGCAATACCTTCAATTGTATAAAAAACGTAAAGCATTGCATCCCGGGTTTTCGGGATCGGGTTAGGTATCCCTAATCTAGACTAATCGGTGTTAAAAGAAGAGTGAACAGCAGTATTCTTTATACAACTTGATAAAATAGCGAATATTTATAATGGTAATGGCTCCGAAAATTTACATTCTTGTCTTATATATATTCCTTCCTTTTACTCCTGCAAGGAGCATAGGGCCGCACTTGTCTTAATTTCCTTTTTTTATAAAATTTTTTTTTTGTATACAACACACACAGAACAGATTCGTTGTGACAACCGAATTTGTTGCCAACCGAATTTTGGTAGTCACATGTACTATCACATTATTCGGTTGCAGCTATCAACATTTTCAGTTGTACTTTCCAACGAATCTATACATTCAGTAGACTCGACCGCATTATTTTTGTAATTTGTATCGAATTGTATTAAACACCATTTCCATTCATTTTAATTTTTTTATTAATTAGTAAAAATAAAATAAATATTAAAAACATTACACAAGAGCAATAAATTAAAAAACTGAAATTAAAATATATGAGGACTTTTCTGTAGGAAAACAAACAAGACTAAAGCCCTTCGATTCTGGAAATATATTTTCTTGTAAATCCTTTTGGGTTTAAAACAATTGAAAGTACCAACACCCGCCTTTCGTTACGGACTTTTAAATAAATTTGTAGTATTCGTTTTCACATTCTGAAAGAAAAATACGAATATTTATTAATAAAGGCATTTATCGTGCATATTTTAAGAGAAAAATATTACTTATATGACATTTAAATAGTCCAGTAAAATTATTCCGAAAATTTCCATTTCTTAACATAAGAAAATTCTTTTTTTATTTTTTAAATTGTTTTCTTTTATTTTAGTTTTGACAGTTATATTTGCTTTTTCAACTGAAAATCTTTTACAAGTTTGTTCTAATATTGGTTGGTGCTACCAGTATTTGGCATAAAAATACTTAATAAGCCATTAGTAATTAATAATTTTTAAAATTTGATTGATGCAACCTACATATAGTATCTGTTCTTAATTAATGGTAAAAATTTTTATATTTAAGAAATTTTAAATAGTTGTCACTATGGAATTCATGTATGGTTTTTGATTTCTGTATGAATTGGCAGAGAATACCAATTTTATTAGTAGAAGCAACCTTTATTTAGTTGTAATTAAAATTTTTAGTCATAAACATCGCCTTTTCACTAACATAATTTAAATTTCGGAACTATAATAGAAATTGTTCTGTAGTAATATAAAAATAATAGTTTTACTCGAAATCCAACTGATTTCTTTTCTGTGTGTATGCATTCATTTAATTGAGTTTAGCAGACAGAAAATCTATACGACGCGTTTGAAAAAACAATTTAGCAGACCGTGGTTCTAAAACTATTTATAAGGAGTTTTTTATAGTGTTAAAACCATTGGCGGACTTAGGCCGCCCACCCCAGAATTTTAAAAAATCTGCATATAATTCTTGTATCTATGCAAAAAGTATCACAATTTTATTATTGTTTTAAATATCAATTAATCCTTATGTTTTTGGGAAAATGTCTACTTGAAGTTAATTTGTTGGAATCCAAGGGTCAGCTTTATAGTCAGAACTAAGATCGATTTTTGTCCCAAATATTTCTTAAATAAGAAATGTTGCTTGGAAAATATAGCAGAAACTTTTTTGATGAGATAAATATCTAAGATTTAATAATTTTTTAAAGAAATAATTAGTTAATATCTAACAAGGAAGTTACTTTAAACTAAACACTACTATTTTGATGAAATTTCAATACGTTGTAGAAACAAATCTCACAGTTTTTGACCACCTCGGTTAATTAAGTGGGTAAAATTGGGACGAACAATATAAGATAGGTTGATCTTAGATTTCTTTTCTCTATCAAATATCCAAATTTCATACTAATCGGAGAATATAGCTTGAAATATATTCCTTGTACGAGGGTTTCTTCAAAAAAAAAAAAAAAAATAGGTGTATTTTTCAGAGTTTTCTATAAAAAAAACTATCTATTGAATTATTAGATTTTAATAGAAGTGACCGAGTCATTTTTTAGTTTTTTTTGTATGGAAAAATTGTAAGTTAATGTCGAAAGTGTTTATTAAGATTAAAATAGAGCGGCATTTTTTTGTATAAAGAAAAACTTTTTCTTTTGTAGTGCAAATTTAGGGAAAATAGGATAGCTTGACTCTTGTTGACCTGCGACCAAAGTTTCCGATTTCCGATTTGTAGAAATTTTTTTAAAAATTATATTGAATATTTTAATTTTTACATAAATAAAGTAAAAATTATTATTATTATTTTTGTTAAGGAATTTTATTTTTTTAAAAATTGCAGGTTTCCAAGTTTTAATCTTACCTATTTTGTTTCAATTCGAATCATATCAGTTTTAGACCTAGTGCTGCAATAACCCGAACAATAATTGATGAAAACGAAAGTTGAAAAAAATGCCCGTCTAATGTACATTTATAGATAGTTATAATAAACTACAAACGCCCCATAATCAAATTATTCACATGTAAAAAATAAAACGAGTAAAAAAGTTACAGTCGAGCATGCCGACTATGTGATACCCTACACTAGTTTGGTTGAAAGCCGATTAAATGTTTTTAATCGGAAATTCGATTGGTTTGAAATGAATTTGTGTCAAAATTTGTCTATAAAATGATAAGAACATTTAAAAATAAAAAAACGATAAGAAATTTTGATTTTACCTAATGTTAGATAGGTCCAAACATGCACCGATCCGATCTGGAAGCAATATTCTTTGGTCTTGGGCCCATGTTAGTCAGCCTACCAAATTTTATTAAGATATCTTCGTATTTGCGATCTGTAATGTGCGAACAAATCAATTTTTGGGCGAACTTTATACCAGGTGTACCGGTCTGAAGTGAGCGGTACACCTGGTATGATGCATAGGGAACATTTATTGTGAACGAGCTTTAATTTTTTTTTGTGTTGGCAATGACATCTATAAAACATATTCCCGTATGCAGATGGCGAATTTTGTACCAGAAAATTATGATTTGCGGAATGCATTAATTTTTTGGTGTTCATTTGATGAAAAGTGCTGCAGAGTCGCATCGAATGCTTATTTTCAGAATCCAACATGGAAAAAATCATGGGTTAATCCGGGACAAACATCAACTTAGGCTGCAAAACCAGATCGATTCGGCAGGAAGACAATGCTGTGTGTCTGGTGGGACCAGAAAGGTGTGGTGTACCACGAGCTCCTAAAACCTGGTGAAACCGTTAATACAGATCGCTACCGGCAACAAATGATCAATTTGAACCATGCATTGATCGAAAAACGACCAGAATGAGCCACAAGACACGGCAAGGTAATTTTGCAACATGATAATGCACCTGCACACAGAGTAAAACCGATTCAGGATACAATTAAAACATTAGGCTGGGAGCTGCTACTACACCCGCTGTATTCACCAGACTTGGCTCCTTCCTACTACTATTTGTTTTCATCGATGGGGCACGCATTGGCTGAGCAGCACAAAATTGAAAAATGTGCAGCCATCAATGGCCAATACTTTGAATAAAATGTTTTTTACTTTCCCATTAAAAATTATTGTTTTATTTTCACAAAAAAACGCTCATTTCAGACCGGTACACCTGGTATAGGCACTAGGTTTAAACATAGACCGATTTTAACCCTTAGTCTTCTTCTATTTCTGAAATATAGCGTGCGAACAAACCAATTTTGGGGGGACCTTTATATAGGCACTAGTGCTGGTAAATTCGGTTACTTTTGAATACTCGATACTACTCGATATTTTTGATTTGGATACTCGATACTACTCGATACTTTTAACGGTTTTTAAATTTGAAATTTTTTAACATTTTTTAGTAAAATTCATTAAAAATGATTACGTTAATTCAATATTTAAATTTATAAACATATTTTTAAACTTTTTCACCAACTGTTCATTCCATTTTTCATAGTTTTCTTTTAGCAGAGTTGTAGTTTTGTGATAAATATTTTAGCGGAGTCACATTTTTGTGGTAAATATTTCAGCTGATCCACATTTTTATTTATTTTGTACGTCCAAAATGCAACTCTGAAAATATCGAGTAGTAGTTTTGAGTATCGAGTACCTAAACAAAAAGACAAATACATACCTCGATACTCGATACCCACTACTCATTTATCAAAATATCTTAATATTTGTGACCTGTAGCGTGGAAAATGCCAATTTTTTGGTGACCTTTATGCAGGCACTAGCTGGACAAATGCTAAAGAAAATCTATACGACGCGTTTGAAAAAACAACACTTTACTATAAAAAACAAAAATGCCCTGTTGGCTGTCCGTCTGCAATATACACAAATTGCCTGCACTTGTACGTACAAACCATATGTCAATGTGGCAATATTTGTGAAAAGGTGACACGGAGGAAATAAGAAGATAAACACAAAATCTGAAGTAGAAAGTTTGTATATGTCTGTTTGATCACTTCTGAAATTATTCATATAGAGACCAATCTGACAATAAATATAAACAATAATACAATTTAATGGAAAATCACTGATGAAGCCTGTCCATAAAAAGGCAGAAACTAGATCTAGTCTGATTTGCAAATTTAATGTGTTAACCTCAAACCTACTAAATTAAAATTAATAAAAATACATTTAATGAAATATTAATTGTATTTAGTCTATACGACGCGTTTGAAAAAACAACACTTTACTATGAAAATCAATAGGCTTTGTCCATGGGCCCATGTGAATCAGTGTGCCAAATTTCATTAAACTATATTCGTAGTTGAGACCTGTAGCTGGCGAAAAATAAAATTTTGAGGGTACCTTTATATGAGCACTAGGTCTAAACATGGACCGATTTTAACCATAATCAATAGGCTTCATCCTCGGGCGGTTATAAGTCGATGTAACGAATTTCAATTTAATATCTTCGTATTACACCGACCTATATCAGCCCAAGGACGAAGCCTATTGATTTTGGTTAACAGCGGTCCATGTTTAGACCTAGTGCCCATATAAGGGTCCCCCCAAAATTGGCTTGGTTACAAACTGCAGGTCGCAAATATTAAGATATTTTAATGAAATTTGGTTCGCTGACTCACATTATAGAAAATTTTGACACAAGTCCCATTTTAACCCATTCGAATTTCGGATCCAAACATTAGTTGACTTTTAACCAGACTGGTGTAGGGTATTGTATAGTCGGCATGCCCGACTTTAACCTTTTTACTCGTTTATTCCTGAATTGTACCTCATGCATACTGAACTCAAAACTAGTTGCTTTCAAATTTATTTTGTTTTCGATTGTCAAATCCCATACAAATTTCAAATCGATAACTTAAAAAAATGAAAACTTCTAGTTTTGGGTTCAGTATATATGTAAGTAATGAACCTATTGTAAAATTAATGAATACACAGAAAAAACTAAAAACGAGTTTTAATTTCGAAATTGATTATATTAATTAAAATATTAATTCATTTTTCACTTTTGGGATTATCACAGGCACGTAGATAGGGGGACGCTAGGGGGCTCGAGCCACCCTCCTAGCCCTCTACACCTAGGCGAGTTAAATTCTTTTTAATGTTTTAAGTAAAAATAACTGCTACCGGAAAAAATCGATCACGACCCAAATGGTAGCGTGATGTATGGTATAGCATGGTCGGCTTTGACCGACTATTTTGGTTGATACAAAACCGTTCATTTCATTTCCCATCCCTGGTGTGAAAAAAAAATTAAATAAGAGAGTGCAAACTCAATCAAAAACGAATGATATACATATATGGCTTTTCACACCAACTGCCTGCTACAGAAAAAAGTATGTCGTTTCAATGTCAAACTTACACTAATAGAAAAAGTCTGTAAAAATTTTAGTTAAAACTACTAAAAATCACCTTTTATACTGAATTTAGACTGAGCAAAAAATACCTAGTTTTTCTACAAGACTAATTTTTGCTTCTTTTTTATATATGCGTTTTGACAATTAAAAACTAGCAAGATCCAAAAACTAGGTAGTTTTTCCTCAGTCTAAATGAAGTATTAGTTATATTTGAGTTAAATTTTATTTAATAGAAAATAACAAATTAATCAGCTGAAATCAGCAAAAAATTTTGCTAAATAATTAATAGACTAAAAAATCACAAAAAAATTTTATTTTTTTTTCGATTTTTTTTTTAATGCAAATGAAAATCTAGCCTTTATATATATATTTGTTCCTTTTACTCCTGCAAGGAGCATAGGGCCGCAACAAAAATTGTTACGGTTTCGGTAATCATGTTTGGTTTAAGATGAATGGCTGATTGGGCCAAAGCATCTGATCCTGGTGTTGGGGCTGCCAACATTGCCTCCAGGCCTGCAGTGGTTGCGCAGGCATTTAATCCAAGCGCCAATAGTTTTATACCGCCCATGGTCGGTTGGGATATTGGTTTTGTTGGTTGGCGCCAATTGCTCGCCACGACGTTACAAGGATCACAGGCAAACTCGGGATTTAGTGGGAGCTCGAAAGACCCTCCGAGACTCTCCCCTTGTAACCGCTGACTGTCCGCGGCTGCCATTGGCAGCTACTCCACATTTCTGCGGAATCACTATCCGCAACCTGTGCGCGTCCGGTAGCACTCAGCTGTGCTTCCCATAAGCAAATAATATATCATACGTCGTCATAAAAATGACAAGGTGTGATATACCATTCGCAAGGGCCTTTTGAAATGTTGATATTAGCAGGATAGACTACTATTTGCATTCAACAAAATTTTGCTTAAAAATATCAAAAATTTTGTAGATATAACAGTTTGATTTTGCTATTTTTAGACTACTAAAACTTGATAATATATAATATCTGCAGATTTCACAGTATAATTTATAATTTTCAATTAACTAAAAGTTAACTCAAATGTAACTAAATTACTGTAAATTTACCAGTTTAATTTTTGCTGTTATTATCTTACTTGCATCTAGCAAAGTACTTGCGAAATTATTATGCATGATCACTGTAAAAAGTAACAGTTTTATACGTTATTTACATACTCCTGGTTATTTCTAAAGAACGAAATAATTAAAAAACTCAAGAATTAAGAGATTAACTCCGTCGATATGTGGTGTGTTTATAATAATTTTTAGAGTCCGACCGAACAGTTCGGCCGCAAAATGTATTTGCACGATATTCGGTATATTGAAGCATAATGGATGAATTTTGCTTATGGAAAAATATTTGTTGGGCCGATTGGAATCCATTTTGGGTGTAAACTTTAGGGAAAAGTCCGAAGTTAAGCAATGAATTCACTGTTCGGCCGCCGAAAGTTCGGCCAAATTGGAAAAAGTTCGGCGGCCGAACAGTTAACTTCACAGCTAAAGTACGGGGTTTTCCTTAAATTTGACATACAAAATCGCATTAAACCGGCTCAATAAACATTTTCCCAGTATCAGAATTTCTCAAGAATGGCTCTAAATGCCGAAAAACCGGACAAATATCGCTTTTTGGCCGAACTGTTCTTATATCATTTTAATTTAAAAGTGTCAATTAAATTTAAGACTTTTCAATTAGTTTCAGAATTTTTAAATTGTTTTCCACATATAGTAGCTGTATTTTGTCTCATGCCTATCAACGTTAAGTATTTAAGGAAAATCTACGTTAAACCGACTGTCGTATAAGAAAATTTTAAACAGTGTATGTTTGTAATTTTTCAGTTATAATCGACCGTTTGTCAGCAAACGTTATAAGGAAGTAACGCGAATAAGTTATGTTAGATGTGAAAATGTATAAACTTTGAGTTTTCAACGTTGATAATTACCATGTTGAAAGTTAATGTGAATACGAAAAGTAATTTGTTAGTTTTCGTCTTAAACGCGTTTTTATGCACTTTGAGTTTTTTTATGAGTTAACGGAAACACGGCTAGTGCAGAAATTCAAATGAAAAATTCTGAAATACAACTTTTATTTTGAATTTTAATCGATGATTTCCGAAATATAATAAGAAATACTGCACAATAGCTGTATTTGTGTGACTCTCTATCAGAGTTATCAAGAACGATTTTGACAGTTTTTCAACGTATTCCGGCTTTCTACTGTCAAAATTGTTCGAGATATCATTGATAGGGTTGCCATTTTGGAAAAATGACCACATATTTTTGCAATTGTGAAAATCCCGTGATTCGAGCATAAGAATCCCGGGATTCGGGAATCATTTTTATTGAATAATCCCGGGATTTTGGGATTGGCATCCCTAGTAAATAATAATATTTCTGTTCTATATGTTAGGCACACCTAAACGCATAAAAAATACGCTATTGATTATGCGTACTGATCATGCGCGGTTTCAGCAATTAAAAAAATGATGATGTACAACTTTATATCAGCTGTCAACTATCAAAACTTAAACTTAACGATTGCATTCGAAAGATCAATTATGATTTGGTTAACGTCAAAAACTGGGCTTCAGCGAACGGTCTTTGCTTGAATGCAAACAAATCTAAAGCTCTGATAATTGGAAAAGTTGGATCTGTAACAACTACACTAACACCCATTCTGCTAGACAACTCTAAAATTGAAATACATGAAAATGCCAAAAACCTTGGTGTAATTTTTAACAAGAAACTAAATTGGTCTGATCATATAAATGCCAATTGTGGAAAAACATACTCGATGCTGAGAAATCTATGGATGACGCAATACTACACTCCTTTTAAAATCAGAATGTTACTCGCCAAAACCTATCTGTTACCAACACTCATGTATGGATGTGAGCTTTTCGCTAGTTGTGATACTTAAGTATGAGAAAACTTCAAGTGACGTATAATAATATTGCCAGGTATGTGTTTGGGCGCAGTAGGCGTAGCAGAATCTCACAGTATTCGATACAAATTTGTAATATATCATTTGAAAACCTACTTAAGTACCGTACTCTATTGTTTTTACATAAAGTGATTTATACAAAACAACCCGACTATTTGTTCAGAAGAATTGTATTTTCATTATCCAGCAGAGGAAAGAACATAAATACCATTCATCATCGAAAAGATATATCAGACAGACACTTCTACTTAAATTCTATTCGTCTTTGGCGCCAGCTTCCTCCTAACATTCAGATTATAAGCAATGCAATGCACTTTAAATCAGCAATTTTTAACCATTTGGGATAAATAATATATCATATTCACCTAAAATTTTTTTTTCTCTTGTTTTACATATTTTTGCTGTTAATGGTTTTTATTATTATTATTTTTTTTTTGCCTGACTTTAAAATTATCACATTAACTTAGTATAAAAGATTTGTTTTTATGATTGTTAACACTAATATATTTGTCAATTTCAACACTATATTTATATTAGATATTATGTGCTTTATAAAAATTGTATGCATTATATATTAAGTCCTACTATTATTTTATTTTGACAAAATTTTTCTATTATTACACAATCTTCCCAGTACTGTAATTTAAGACTAGCTCTTGTTGTACTGTATTCATCAAATTCAATTAAATAAATAAATAATATAAGGGGAAAATTAATACGCCACTGTGCCCAAGTCAATGTGTTTGTTGTTTTTTGTCTACGGTGGCGTATGATTTTTCCCCTTATATTGTATTAATTGCTGAAGCCGCGCATGGTACTGATGGCCTAACATAGGGGTTACACGTTCAATTTTTGTTTTTCAAGTTTCAATACACTCAAATTTTTTTACTAACACACTCACATTTTAAAAATTGAACAGCAACTTGATATCAATTTTTGCTTTCAAGTTTTGAGAAAACTTGACGGTCAAGTTTTAAACAGCTGATCAAATTTCTTGTAAATTTGTTTTTCTTTTTACAAATATTGTGCCGCAATAAAACACGATTGATAAAATACGGAATGTGAATATTTCGGTATATCGATGAAATGATTTAAAAAAATCATTTTCTACTGACATGAAAATGTCTGTGGAAGATGCGCAGAAAAAAATAAAGTCCTTTCAAACAGCCTACAGTGTGGAAACAGCCCACAGAGGCATTTCATTTTTAGTTCTTTTCCTGACGTCACAGCTTCAAGTTCAACTGAATTTGACAAGCAGTATGTGTTATCAACTTGAAAGCAAAATCTTGATGTTGTAACCTCAGTGTAACTGATTATAAAACAAATATTTGAATTTTTATTGAGTATTTGAGGTAGACAATTACCGCTTTTTTAATCACTTGGATTTAATAAATCCAAAAAGTAGTTCTCAAAGTGCTCAATAGATGGAGTTAGTTTCCACATATTTTAACAGAATTTTTCAATCCGACCTTCTTTTACCCTAATTTTTAATAATAAATACAATGTTGCAGGCTTTTATTGTAACTTGGAATTCTTTATTATATAAAATAGCAAAAAATAGTTTTTCTTTTCAGTTTCATCATTTCAATTTGTATTTCTATACAATTAAAATATTCCACTACAATGTTTAATATGCACCAATTGGATTTAATTAAATTACTTACCGTAGCGTGAAAAATCGTCATTTCTATTTCAGATATTTCTCCATGTCCAACATGGAAAATAAGTATTTGATGAAGTGTAGTTTTTTTCTAAACACTTTAACACAACAAATTTAAAGAAAAAGCTTTTGTTTGCTATTTTTTCAATTTTTTTGTTTCTTTTTAACTTTCATTCGTATTTTTTCTGACATTAAATTAACAGAATGTTTCATATATTTGTGTTTTTATTGTTATGTGTAAACCCAGAGAAATAAATCCAACTTTTTTTATTTAATAAATCCACCTTTTGTATGAAAAAATCTAAATCTAGGTGATTAAAAAATGCGCTAATATTCAACGAAATTTTTGAGTAACACGATAAAACTTTCAGAATCGATATCAAAACATCTTAACTTTTTTTAAATAAAAAGTAATTAAAATTGGACAATCTTTAGATAAATTGAGTTATTTATTACACTAAAAATTTATAACTAAATTTAATTTACTTTAAAAAAAACAATTTTTATCAAATTGTTTATAAAAACTCTATTGATGCAGTCAAGTTCTGTTAAATAATTACGATGAATATACTTACAATAAAATAAGCGCTAAGCTAGTCAATATTTAACTTCGCAAACTTTTTTGAAATATTGAAAAAGTTGTTTTAGTAAACAGATGTAGGTTTGGTCAACAAGGGCTAGACTAAAAAGATGCCCGGAGGTCAAAACCTATTAAACGGACTGTTAAATGTCATATGAGGGGTACTATTTATATTCCGGGAACTGGCAACACTAATGTCAATAGCTAAAATCTGGCAACACCATAATAAAATTTGACATTGGGCAGATTTACCAGAGAAACCCGCTACTGCTACAATTGATATGTAGCGCTTTATGATTACCTTAATCTGGTGAACGATACTACTTTTGTTTTTGTTTTAAAACACAAATATTTGTAGATGTTTCATTGATTTTTTCTAAATTTTTTATTCCTTTATAATTATATTTGTATATGTTTATTATTCTTTAAAAAAAATATACAAAAAAACAAACGACAGCTGATGTATCATTAACTGCTCACAAGTAGCGTAAAAGTTTTACGCTACCAAAACAAGGTAGCACTACCACAACATGTTGACTTGGCGGTAGCTAAACAAATCGATCACCAGATTGTTGAGCGTCTGGTAAACGCACTCATTTTTTAGCATAAACGTACTCACAAGGTTGTGATGTACAAGTGCTATTTGTTTTGTTTACAGTGAGTTATGAAAATCAATTTGGCCAAAAAATGGAAATTTCAAGAAAAGGTTTTCGTTGGATTATTTTTCACATTTGTGGCCCTATGTTCCACTGGGAATTAAAGGATTAGATATATATATTTTTCACAACTTTCGACGTGGATTATCTCAACAAGAATGTGCCGATGAACTGAGTTCTTTGTATGACGATAAATCACCATCAAAAACCACAGTATATCGCTGGTATAGTGAATTCAATCTTGGTCGTAGTTCGGTCGCCGACGAATTCCGCAAAGGTCGTCCAAAATCGGTTGTTGTGCCACAAAACATCAATGAAGTGCGTGAACTGATAATGCAAGATCGTCATGTGACATACCGTAAGATAGAGGCACATTAGTTCCACTTCAATACATTAGATTTTGCATGAACACTTAGTTGTAAAAAAGTTTGCTCTCGTTGGATACCACATAATTTATCAATCGCTTAAAAAAGGATCGCGTCGATTGGTGTAAGGGAATGAAAAGAAAAGAAAGACGTGTATAAAATCTTCTTCTTCAGTCGAATGGGTCATGTGTTCACTGTTCCGCTTGAGCAACGTATGACGGTCTATTCTGAGTGGTACACGACCATTTCTTTGCCGGAAGTCTTCGGAGAAATTCGTAAAACCAACCGCCAAAGGCGAATCATTCTCCATCATGCCAATTCGAGCTCTCACACATCTCGTCAAACAGGTGAATTTTTCAGCGGTCAAAACATCGAATTGATGAATCATCCTTCGTACATTCCTGATTTGGCACCCAATGACTTCTTCTTGTTCCCGAATATCAAAGGTAAACTGCGTGGTCAACGATTTACGAGCGCCGAAGAAGCAGTTGAAGCGTTCAAAAACCATGTTTTGGAGGTGTCTCAAGAGGAATGGAAAAACTGCTATGACAAATAGTTTGAACGAATGCAAAAGTGTATTGATCATCATGGGGAATATTTTTAAAAACAATAAAGCCATTTTCATTTATAAATGTTTGTTATTATTTGATATTTCCGAAATATAAATAGCAATAAATAGTACCCTCCTATGCCAACTGGGATTGGTGTAAACAACACAATGGAAACGTAAAATTTAATTAAAACAGTTTCCCGGTGAAAAATGTCCATATATGAACATTTATGGTTCAACCATATATGTATTGTTCCGAAAAATGAGGTAACACCTAAGTATTATGTTCATATATGGACATATACATTTATTAAATATATGCGAATACATGCGAACGTTGCTTTCCATTATTACAAGGTTGTACGATAGATATAAATTTATGTATGACATTCAAATTAGGCGCTACATATGTTCCTTTTTTTATTCATGGCAATAAATATAATTTCAAATTTATCCAAATATGAGTTCCTCTTACACATATGGAAAAATGTATTCTTCCAAATATGTTCATATACAAGTCACTTTTGCATAAATTGAATAACATATACTTACATATTTGTCCATATATGAGTGCCTTTTCCATATATGAAATAGCAGATGCCTCCATATATGTCTGTGTATGAAATCTTTTTCCATATATGGAATCACATATACTTCCATATATGTTCATATAAAATCCATGTATGTTCATAAAAAATCCATATTTGTTCATATGTGTCCATACATAAACCATATATGAACATATTTCAGCGTATATGAGCATTTTTCACTGGGTTATTAAAATAATTAATTAAAAGTACCACTGTTAACACAATTTGAACAAAACTCTCAAAATCCTACCTAGTTCAGTTTTTAAGAAGAGAACCGAGGATAGTGGTTTGATATTGATCCGCTATACTTTGCTTTCTTTGTCTGGACAATTGGTATGGAAAGTCTGATATGTACTCATATACATATGTATTTTATAATGAATGAATGGGTATCATGGGAGCAGCTAGAATAAACAAAACACTTTTCCAATAATCAAAATAATACTCCCTCATGATGGAGCTGATCTCAAATCATTCAAAGATTTAAGTCACAGAAATTTAAAAAAAGCAAAACAAGATTTTATTTAGTAGAGAATCTAACTTAAATTAGAACGGAGCAATATAGTTACAAAAATCGGTATAAGTTTAACATAAAAAAGGGAGAAAAAATAATTTAAAAAATAAAAACAACAACATTTACATAATTGAAAAAACCGGAAACGGTTATTATACAAAAAAAAACAAGAAAGTTATAATTGTGAATTTTATACAAAAATGTAATTTTTTATCGTCTTTGTTTAATTTTTTTAAATACAACATTAAAAACCAGCGTTAATTTTTTTAGTTATATAAAAAATTGTGGGTACTTTTCTTAAACCCAGGCCAGAAAAAATAGCTTAAAAAATATATAAAAATTACTATAAACAAATTTTCACAATAGTGCTATTTGGAGGTTTTGTTAGTCCTGTTTCTATGGGACACCCTAAATATCTCAAATCATTCACAGTTGTCCTATTTAGAGGTGGTTTTTGCTCTTGTGTAAATATGGATTGTTAGTTATTTCTTTGCTAAAAATTTTTATATTTTTTAATTGAAACAAATTTTTTTCATCTAATTTTTTCTACAAAATTTATTTTTACCTTAACTGCCTTAACTAAAAGTTTAATTAAATTTTATAATTGTATTTAAAACACCAACATCTTAACAGCTTAAAGTGACTGAAAGTAAAGCTACATACAGTATTGTTCGAAACCTAAGTAACTTTTCCTAATAAAGTAATCAAAGTCCTACATATTCTTTTTAAATTGGTTTATACAAAATAACACTTTTAATTTTTATTATATTATGTACCTACCATCTAATAATAACAACAAAAATTTAATTCCATTTCCTTGGCAATAAAAAAAAAAACAAAAACAAAATTAACTCCATATATTATTGTTCGAAACTTAAGCAACTTTCAGTACTTCCTATGATACCCTTTCTTTCATATGACCTCCGAACATCCTTTTGCCATAGAATCTATTAGATTTGATAGTGTTGTGGTTGGTATGGATTCCCCCCTGATTTTAAGCAATTTATCAGCTTCCGCTTATTACTAAAACGGCGAGTTCTGACCCTGCGCTTCAAAATGCCGAATAGGTTTTCTATGGTAGTCAAGTCTGAAGATTGAGCTGGCCAATCCAATAATTGAATCCCATTAACAGGTAACCATTCTTTGACCAAATTTGACGAGAGTTTGGGTCATTATTACGCTGAAACACCCATCGAAGTGGCATTTCCAATTCGGAATATTGAAGCATGTGTTTGGCTAAAATATCTAAAAATATATAAAAACAAAGCGATCAATTTTTATTTGTATTTCAACAAAAGGCCAACTCCACTCGTCGAAAAGCAGGTCTACACCATTACATTTCCGCCCCCATGCTTTATTGTTCCTTTACAATAAAGCGGATGTATTCCTTTTCCCTTCGGTCTTCGAACGTGGCATACTTCATCTGAATTTACCAAGTTAAATTTAGACTCGTCGCTGAATAAAACTATTTTCCATTTCCCCACAGTCCAATTTGAGTCAGCTTTTGCAAAATCCAACCTTAAATTTCATAAAACTAATGAAAATTAACGAATACGTTGCAAAATTATTTAGGCAAACCTCTTTTTTAAATGTTTCTTTGTCAGTATAGGTTTCTTAGACGGCATGAAGCTTCTCAAATTATTTTCCAATGATCGTTTTCTCACACTGCTCGAACTAATATTGAGATTAAACTCACTCACAACATCTTTGGAAGAAATAATAGTATTGGCTTTCTCTACTATTCCAGTAGCTTTGTTCTTTTTAATTATTAATTAACAAACTATTGATTTGTTAATGTTTAATTTGTTAGCTATAGAGACTTGCGATTGGCCCTTATTAAATAGTTCAACAATTTTGAGCTTAAAATCGATTCCGTAACGTGTACGCGCCATAGCTGCACTTCTAAGTAATTGATTCTAAATCTACAGAAACAAAAAAAATTTAAATTTTCTTTGTCAATCTAAACTGGAATTAAATAAATGTTTCAGAATTTTTGTTTATTTGTTGCAAAAAAAATACAACAACAGAATAGTTGCTTAAGTTTCGAACAATAATATATGGAGTCAATTTCGTTTTTGTTTTTTTTTTTTTGCTGGCAAGGAAATGGAATTAAATTTTTCTTGTTATTATTAGAATGTAGGCACATAACATAATAAAAATTAAAAGTGTTATTTTGTATGAATCAATTTAAAAAGAATATATAAGACTTTTATTACTCTATTAGAGAAGTTGCTTAGGTTTCGAACAATACTGTATATAACATAAAAATAAAAAAGACTGCTTAAACTATGACCTCACCTAATCTGACAACAATACGGCAACACTTGTTAAAATGTCATGTAAACAGAATTCTACTAATATTTATTAAATCATCACGCAATCTCTGATTCTACAGCAGTAGCTGTATATTTATTTTTTTTTTGATATTTTTTTATCAAATATAAAAGTATAAACAGTAATATTAGAAAATTAAAATAGTTAAAGAAAAATTTTTAAAATTATGTTAACTTGTTGTACTGGTCCAAAAAGGTAATGAACAATTACTATTTAATTTATGGAAATGTGTGAATTTATTATTTTGTTGTTGATAAATAATTAGTAAACATCGAAGTGTTGCCAAAGTTGAACAAATCAATCACTTGGCAGTGTTGCCAAGAGTAGAACAAATCAATCACAATAGTGATGTTACTTTGACAGAAACCTTTTTTGTGTTATACACAAATTGTTTACAGAATTACATTGCATTTGTAATAGACATTTTATACATTTTATAAAGTTATACAAAACAAATTTACTTTTATGAACAAATAAAACAAATATGCATACTAAACTAGAATAAATAAAACTTGTTATATAAATAAATGTTGTTATATAACTGTCATAATTATTATGCATATGGACGTAAATCTTCTTTTTTGGTCAAATCTAGTTTGTGAATAAACATTTTCTATATAAAGTTAGAAAGATTAGGTCTGAAAAGTTTGACAGTTGTTGCCTTTTATTTATATATTTGTTCCTTTTACTCCTGCAAGGAGCATAGGGCCTTTTAATTAGTAGTTATTATTTTTAACTGGGCAAAGCCCACCTAGACTGCTTTTTGCCCACCCCAGAATTTTAAAAAAAATCTGTCTATAATTCTTGTTCTATGATTATCTTCTTTTTTTAAATATCAGTTAATCCTGTGGTTTTGATTGGGAAAATGTCTTCTAGTTTACTAGGAAGATAATTTGTTGGAATCTAAGGGTCAGTTTTACTAATATCGATTTTTGTCTTGAATATTTCTTAATTAAGAAATGTTGTTTAAAAATTCTTATTTAATAAATATTTAACAAACAAATCGATCTTATTTCTGGCTATAAGAGAAAAATTTCTTGAATTTAATAGTTTTTTAAAGGAATAATTAGTTAATATTACACTCATAGAAATAAATCTGTAAAAATAGCAGAAAAACCAACTAAAAATTAGTTAAAAATTACGCTCCAGAAAGAACTGTTTTTTTCTAAATACTAGTAAAATAAGAACAGCAAAAATAAAGCTGTTAAATTTGCAGAATTTAATTTATATTTAAGTTAACTTTTAGTTAATTGAAAATGACAAATTTTATTGTAAAATCTACAGAAAATTTTGCTAAATATTAGTAGACCAAAAATAGCAAAAACAACTGTTATATCTATAATTTTTTGTTATTCTAAGCTAAATTTAGTTGAATGCAAATAGCAGTCTATAATGTTAAATTAGCAGAAATATGTACTAAAAAAATTATAAAACTGTAAATTTAACAGGTTTATTTTTGCAGTTCTTATTTTACTTATATTTAGCAAAAAAAAAATCTGCTAATTTAACAGTTTCTTCTGCAGCATCATTTTTAACTAATTTTTCTGCTATTTTTACAAATTTATTTCTATGAGTGCACTATTTTGAGGAAATTTCAATATGTTGTAGAAGCAAAAATTCTACGATGAAAATGTCAGTTTTTGACCACCTCGGTAATTTAAGTCGTCAAAATATGGGGTAAGAATGGGTTGGTTTCTGCATCAAATATCAAAATCTTATACTATTCTGAGCGTATAGCATTCCCTGCACGAGGTGGTCTTCAGAAAAAATGATGCATTTTTCAGAGTTTTCTATAAAAAACATTTGAAAATTTTATCAAAAGGGAGAGAGTTATTTTTAAAAGTCTTTTTTTGTATGAAAAAATCGCAAGCATAATGTCGAAGGTGTTTTTTAAGATTAAGGATCTGAGAATGAGGAAATAAACAGCCAAACATAAATGGGGCCCTTGCCCACCCCAGAAAAATGGTCTAGGTACGCCTATGTTTTTGACATATTTAGGATCTTCACGCCAAGTAATTATTTTTGTTATTGCAGATTATTTTTTTATTTGATCATATACCACATAATATTTTTATTCGGTGGGGTATACGATTAACGGAACAATTCGTAAAAATTTGCATTGATTTTAAACGAAGAGAAAATTAGTTTTACAGAATATTTTTCTCAAAACATTTTTTATTTAATGTCATAATTTTTTTCAATTTAATAACTATTATTCGGTATTTGGTAAATTCTCGAACACTATTCGTAACATTCTTTATACTTGTATTATAAAACGAACGAATTCGTCTAAAAATTTTGCATAAAAATTTAAATTTGAAAAAAAGTATTTTTCATAGAAATTCACTGACGAATTCTTCAAACAGAAGATTGCAGACGTATGTATGTATTCATCAGAAAATTTCAATGAAACCTCATCTTCTCATACAAGTTTTGAAACAGATCTTTATGTTTGGTCCTTACAATATTTGTACCAGATGTTATTCGACAAATGAGTCTTATGTCACACAAATATGATTCAAAAACTTGAAATTGATTGAAACATTTTACAAAAAAAAGAAAAATGGAAAATTTGCTGACATTGTAGTTTTTGTTAAATTCAATACATTCATGGTGTAGGGAAAAATGTAGGTAGAAAATTTTAGTATGTAGAGAAAAAGAGGTAATTTAAAAAAAAAATGTAGGGAATTTTCAAAAAGCGTCTGGCATCACCGAATTTGTTGCCAATCGAATTTATGCGGTTATGACAACTGTCTTTTTATTTAATTATATTTTGGTCGTGAGAACCAATATTCAGTTGACTAATTCTGTTTGTATTCCACATAAATATTATTATGTTTCACAAAATTTTATTGAAATTAAAAAACTTTTTTGAATTTTGTGGTATTGAACCTGGCCATTCAGATTCACAGTTCACAATCTTATCCATTGCACCACTACTACTTTTTATTTTCTTTGCCATATTTGCTCTTTAATATATATATATTATTTTAAATAAAAAAAAACAAAATTTTAGTCCTTTCCTGGATTCTGGAAATCTGGCCTACTAAGCTACCTCTCTACCCACTACACCACAAACACTTATTAATTTTAATGCCTAATTTTGAATTTACACATATGGTCAATATAATAAGTACAGCCTGAAATATTTTTTTAAAGGCTCGAAAATTTATTTAAATTAAAAGAAAAAATAAATACTACGTATTTTGTTTTGTTATAACATTAATGCACATTTACATGCGAGAGAAAACTGCTAGAGATAAAGCAAAAAACACTTCTAAATAGCTTAAATCATTCACAATAGAGCTATTTAGAGATGTGTTTTTCTCTACTTCAGCAGTTTTCTCTCGTATGTAAATGTGCCTTTATAAATAAAATGAATATTAGCTGTGTTTGTGCGGCAAGCTATCAGCGCTGGCTTATGTCATTCCTATACAAATTTGACATTAGTAACTTTGAGAGTTAACACTAAACGTTGGCTAATCTCAAATTTATATGGGAATGACATAAGCCAACATTGATAGCTTGTCGCAAAAACACAGCTACTAAAACAATAACAATAATTAAATTCAGTATTGTTCAAAAAGTAAGTAATTAATCAGAAAATATTGGAGAAAATCAGGGAGGGAAGAGCTCGCTCGCTCGGGCTCTTGCTCTTTTTAAAAAAAGAGCCGAGCACAAAAAAAAAAGCTCTTATGAAAACGTAAGCTCTTTTCAAGTAAATTTGAAAACTCTTTTGGCTTGTTTACAAAAAAAATTAAAATTAAATATTTACGCTTTTATTCATAAAAACCTTCTTAATTTAGCTTTAAAACATGAATTTGCTAAAGCATTCATTATCTCTATTAAACCTTTATTAAAAAATTGTATTCAAAAATATTTTGAAAATGGTGTATTCGTAGTAAGGATGAACGGCTGGTTTTTTTTGGTTTCCTCAAGGTCAAACTTTCTCCACTAACTAATTTTAAAATTTTGTTAGTGAATTAAAAAAATGTTAAACAAAGACAGTAATAGATACATCTTCAATTATGGGCATATTTTTCAATTGTATTTAATGTAATCGTTTTATATGTTTTCTTTTGTCAAGTACATATAAAGTAAATATTTTTTGTATAAATAGAGGCTCGTCTGAATAGAATATTTTTAGTCAGACGTGTTGATTTTAAATTATATACAATTTGAAAATTGTTTGAAGTTGAAATCGAGTCATCTTTTGAGTGCACAATAACAATTGAATTGACAAATGAAAAATAGTGGTCACAAAATTATATGACTTCAAGACAACGACAATCGAAACGAAAAAATCAAACTAGACTTATTGTTAGTTGAAATTAAAGACTTGACAATTTATTAAGTAATTGAGTTTAATCAAGTGTAAAGTGTTAATTTCAAAATAAACTTATTTGGGATTTAAACAAAACAAAAACAAAATAATAAAGAAATACAAGTACATAATTTAAATATAATGTTAAATAAATTTATAAAGCAAAATGTAATTTTAATTTTAATTGCAATTACACAAATACATAAAAGTTTTGGCGATGAAACAAATAACGACTATTCAGTTTGGGAATTGGGTTCATCACGACCCGATGAGGATCCAACAAAATTACAAATCTGGCTGACAATAAGTGCAAAGAAACGTTTTCTGGAGATATCATGGAAAAATGCACCCGCTCATGAAGATGATCGGATAATGCTGACTTCAGAGGAACCGTTAATTTTTAAAAAACTAAAATGGATACCCACTGAGCGTACCCCAAAAGCAGAATTTCAAATAAATGAGGAAACTACATTATCAGAACTACAAGAAGGTAGCGGTAGTTTCGGAAATGTTTATACAACAACCACTGAGTCACCATATAAAGCCAAAGATATTCATTATTGGATTTCAAATAATGGTTCAAATCCCATTATTGCCGCCCTAGTACCTACTGCCAGTTCACTGTGGTTTACTACTGGTGTACCATTCGATTATCAACTATCGAAAAATGTAACATATTCTACCTCATGTTATGGTTATTGGGCTTCATATGTTAGCGGTTCGAATGACTCGATATTGGCTACCACCTGTCTTCGTGCTTATCCCAGATGGATGAATGATATGCGTTCTATCATTGGCGGTTTACGTTTTCGTGATCTCTTTATACCCGGAAGTCATGATTCGGGTTCATATCGTATAAATTTCGATCCTTTGGCTAAAGAAACTATTGTCACCAAATACTCTCTAACACAAGATGATGACATTCTTGGTCAACTGATGCATGGTATTCGTTATTTGGATATACGTGTTGGTTATTATCGAAATACTCCACAAATATTTTTCGTTAATCATGGCATTACACGACAGAGACCTTTAATTGAAATTATCGATCAAGTTAAGGAGTTTGTGTTAAATACCAATGAAATCGTTATATTTGGTTTAAAAGAATTTCCAGTTGGTAAGTTAGTTGAACATTTGATAAACCATCCGACAAAATTCAGATTTTGGTTGTACCCACTAGAAAATCCAATAAAATTTGAAATAACGCCCTAAAATAAAATATCCATGTCTTTTAAGAGATCAATTTGTTTAGTCGCGTAAACCGCGCATTAACCCTTAAATGCATGGTGTAGCCATTTGGCAACACCATGTTTTTTAATAAAAAAACCACTTGATGCGCAAAACTGCATTTTTAGGCATTCAGGTCCCTTCTGTACAAAGTGTTCTTACAGTTTAGCTCAGATTTTTTAAAAAGTTGTAGGAAAAAATCTTGGTTTTGCTCCATATGTTTGTGAAAAATCAAAAAAAACGAGTTTTTTTTAAGTGTAATATTCAAAAATGTTTTTTTTTTTTAATATTTAAAGTGGTAAATTCGTAATAAAATTAATTTTGGCGACAATAAATGTATAATTCATAGTTCATATATTTTGGTTTTTTTGGTTTTTTTTTTTCATACACGTTAAAATAACAACAATTTAGATATTTGGCAAAAAACCATATTTTTCAATAAAAATAACCTTTTTTTCAACAAATTTTATTTGGTCTTTTTCTTGAAATTTTTCTTAGAAATCATATATAAAAAAATGGTTAAAATTGAAGAGATCATGCATTTAACGGTTAATATTTTGTTAATATTTAAGTATGAGACCACCTAGGTGGAAATTATGTGTGGTAACAAAAAAGAAGCACTAGCAAAGCGCGATTAGACCGCGGTCTTACAAAATAAAGTACTGGCAAAGCACTAAATTTGGACGCCTTCTGAACGCTTTAAAAGGGTGAATTCCCAGCGCTCGTTTTCCTATAACATTATTTTGTTTTTGAAAAAGAAACTCCAAAAGAGTGATTATTTAAATAATTTTTGACTCCACAATACAATAACTCCAAGAATCGTCTATTTTTAGAGTAATTTAAAATTCTTCAGTGATGAGGGCTTATAATTTGGTGGCAGGGAAAACACTTGATTTTTATGTTTCTATCTCAATACTTTGCAAAGCATTAAATAGATCGGTGTTATCCTTTGGGTGTCAGGAAAGCACTTTAATTTTTTTTATTTGCGCGTTGTCAAAGCATTTGATTTTTATGTTTATGGGTGCTTTCCCAGGGCTTGGTAAAGCATTGGCACCACCGTGGAACGGTGTTATCATTTGGGCGTTGGGAAAGTGCTGTTAACAAACACTCATACCACCCATTTCGGTGCTTTGCCAGTGCTGGCCCCTTTATAATTTGCTACCTGGGCAGGTCTTAATTTTCGGAAATTATTAATTATGCTTTAAGCACCGTAAGTTGTTCAGATTTCACGTGAAAAAAATGTTACACTCCATATAAAAAAAGTAATTTTTCACGATAATGATTTTCACGTGAAAATTGTGTAGAGTTTGTTTTCACGCAAATTTAATGTACAAGACTATTATTTTTCTTGGGAAAAACTGACATTATATGTATGTGTTTTGTAATTGTGTCTTTCTAATAAATTAAAAAAATTGTTCCTTTTTAGAATTTAAATTAACTTTTGGGGCCTTTTAATTTCGAGCGAAATTTGTTCAGGTGAAAAACAACTTACGGTGCTTAATCATAAAATAGCGTACACATTAGGAATACCGATCCCGAAATCCCGGGATTTCCGATTTCATTATGTGTGTTCCCGTACGTTACCGCGGGTACCCGCGGGAACCCAAAACAGCCCAAACAACAACAATTTACACGCAATTTTGAGTACGGGAACGCCTTTGGGCTAGTTTGGGTAACTTCGGTAAAGTACGGGAACAGACATATTATTTGGTATATTTTATCTCTTTTTGATTTGTTTTGATTGTTATATTCGACCTAAATCACATAAATCTAATATCTTATTAAATGTTATTAAAGAACTAATTTTTTCCATTCATAAATAATAGAATAAAATAGATTACAGATTAAATACATCTGAAAAAACCTTAATAATTTAAAAACATTTATTCAACTGTGAAACTTTTGAAAATCGTAATTGAGCTTTATTTAGTCTTTTAACGGTTGTAGTTGTTATTTGCATTCAATTAATTTTATCCAAATATAACTAAAAATTTGTAGATATAGCTGCTTTTTAGCTACTTTTGGTTAAAATGTTTCTTCAGAGGACAATTGTAATTTGCAATTTTCTTAAATTTAACTCATAAGTATATTTCTTATATTTCGGAAATTTAACAATTATTTAGCAAACAAGTTCTGCTGATTTCAGTAGTGGTAATCTCAGAACCCTTTTTGCTAATTTTTAGTAGCTTTTTCTGCTATTTTTACATACTTATTATATATACGCGTGTTTCTGTTTAAAGTCAGATTCACAATGCTGTAGTACTCCACTCTGAGTGGATTTTGTTCCTTTCTTTTTTGCACTTACATATTTTTTTATCATTCTATCTCTATTTTACACACTCCACTCTGCAGTGTCGAGTACTCCAGCTTTGTGAATCCGGCTTAATTTGTTTACTTTTTCATACTACAAGAAATAATAAGTAGATTTATAATGAATTATTTTAATTTAAAGGGTTTATTTCAGCTATTTACATTTAAAATTAAAAATATGATGAAACAATAAAATCCCGGAACCCCGAAAAATCCCGGGATTTAAATTTTCAAAATCCCGAATCCCGGGATTTGTAAAAACCACTCCCGTTCGGCATTCTTAGTACACATATCTCAGGAACTACTTAAGCGAGATAGAGCAAAATGGTCAAAAATTCGTTACTAAATGTAAATTATGCACCACTTCTACTCCCTATAAAAAGCATGGGCATGTCTCGGCTCAGATCCGGTGAGTCGAAAAGCCCAGATCTTTAGCGAAATATTACGACAAATTTTAGTTACATCAAGAAAATTTTATATTTAATTTTGCCCAAAATTTTAATATATTATTAGATAGGGTACAGTGAGCAACAAAACACAACTTTTGTTAAATATAAATATTAATTTCTTTTACAGGTTTTGGTAAAAATAATACAATTCACCACAAATTAGTTAATTATTTAAAAGAGAATTTTGGTGACTTAATAGTACATCCCTCCCTGACATGGCGAGCATCATTGAATGATATTTGGCTACGCAAACAAAATATAATATTGGCTTATGATAAATACTCAATAGTAAACGAATATCCACATGTTTTATTTGGTTCAGTGGAACAGAGATGGGGCAATGTACAAACGTGGCCGGATTTGGAACGTTACTTAAGGGCTATAAATGGTAACGATGTTTCGTAAGTATTAAGGACACTTATTCCCGATTACCACGGCTTATCTAAATATTAGTTAACGCAAAAAATTTTTCCTGTTTTGTATATAATTTTTTGACATTTTTTATTGTTTAATAGTGAAGTTAAACTTAACCCCACAGTATGAGACTCAGCGTGAATATCCTTGTTAGCACTTAACTGTATATTGTGCAAACGAGGATTAACATTTATTTAATGATAGGTTTTATGCTGAAGGATTTTGAGTCATCCCAAAAAATTTTTTGTTGTTTTGTATATAACACAGTACAACAAAAAACGAAACATTTGATGCATCGGGACTGCAATCATTTCCAATAGACTTTGGGATGCATATCACGAATATGGCCTAACAATTTTAAAGTTGGCTATAGTTTAATACTGCATTTAGACTGGAGGAAAACTACCAAGTTTTTGGCCCTTGCTAGTTTTTAATTGTCAAAACGCATATATAAAAAACAAGGAAAAACTAGTTTTGTACAAAAAATAGCTAGTTTTTGCTCAGTCTAAATTCAGTATAAGAAATATTTACAAAAACATTTTTGTAGGAAAATTAAGTTTTGTAATAAACTTTTTGGAAAAAAAATCAGGCACCAGAAAACGTTTTTTTTTTTTGTTTTTATCAAAAATAAATATCACTAAAGTTCAAAATGTTTTTATTTCTCAATCGAAAACAAAAAATTTCAAATGTACCTACTTTAAAACAAAAATATCCCTCAAGTTGAAATTCCATAAATATCTTTAGGTATAAATATCAAAGATAAAAAAATTGATAAAAAAAATAAAACTTTTTAAAACGTTTTAAAAAACGTTTTTTTTTTTTTTTTTTGTTTTTCATCTTTGTACTAAGTACAAAAATATGAATAGAATTTTAAAATTTTTGTTTTATTTTTATGGTGGAGATACTATTCTGGTTTTTGGTTTCAAATCTGTAGAAAATCATATAATACCCTGGAGTGAACTGTTGAGCGGTATATACATACAAACATATATTGCAAATATTTTTTTTTTTTGCTAAAATGTTTGGCAATTGACTAGCATTTTGCACTAATATTATTCATTTTCGGAATGAAATCGCTGTATAAGTTTTCTAATTAAATTTTTGCACCATGAAACCTTTTTCGCATTCCGCCATTAAATCGCAATTTTTTAAGTGCAGATTTTTAAAATTTATAACCTAGGGACCATAATACCCATATCTCATACCAAAGTTTGGTAATTAGTTCGCAAAAAAAAAATTTACAAAAAAAATTTGCAAAAAAAAATTTTTTTCCATTAATGTATTCTTTTGCAGAATATAAATTTCTGATTAGGTTTCTTAACTATTTTTTTGTATCATAAAGGCTTTTTTCGCATTCCGCCAATATTTTGCAATTTTTTGAGTGCGGTTTTTTTTAATTTTTAACCTTAGGACTATAATTCCCATATCTTATGCCGAAGTTTGGTGGTTAGTATGCAAAAAGTTTCGCGAAAACAACTTTTGCAAAAAGGAAAATTTTTCCATCAACATATTCATTTGAAGAATGTAAATCGCTGACTGAGTTTTTTAATTTATTTTTTGTACCATAAAGCTTTTTTTCGCGTTCCGCCATTATTTTGCAAATTTTTAAGTGCGGTTTTTTTAATTCACAACCTAGGGACTATAATACCTATATCCTATACCAAAATTATCTGGTTAGATTGCAAAAACAAAAAATCACGACATAAAATTTTGCAAAAAGGAATAGTTTTGCATCAATATATTTTCTTGCAGAATGTTAATCGCTGATTAAATATCAAAATTAAATTTTTGTACGTTCCGCCATTATTTTTAAATTTTTTAAGTGCAGTTTTTGTGGTTAGTTGCTCACAAATCCTATGGTTTTAATGACCACAGTTTGTCTTTTGCACAAAATTATTCAGCCTATCATGCTTTGTAGAAGTCTTTTCGGCGGAAATTTTTATTATTTTTTAATAACGCAAAGGTATATATCATTGGATGCAGAAATGTGTCCATATGAATGTTGTTTTAAGAATTTTTACAAAATTTGTATGTAATTGTAATCAGAAAAAACTAAAAAAAAAAAACGTTTTAAAACGTTTTTGTTTTTTCCTCAATACAAAATAAAACGTTTTTTTTTTGTTTTTTCCTCAATACAAAAATAAAAATAATTCTCAACTTTCCTGAAAATATCAGTACGGATATTTTTTAAATTTTGTTTTCGAAAAGAAAACAAAAAATAAAAAAAAAGATGAAAACAAAATATCCATCAAGAAAAATAAATTCATTTGTACACAAGTGATTTTTTTTTATTGAGGAAAAAACAAAATAAAACGTTTTAAAAGTATTAATATCGGGTGCCTTAAAAAAATACAAATTTAAAAGAAAGGACGCTATTTTTTGGAACATTCTAAAATGATGAAACATTCCCTTTAATTTGATGTATTGCACGTCTTGACAGCTGTGATAATATTCCCTATACATGAATTTAAAATCGAAATTTCTCTTTTTTACGATTTCGATAATAAGTAACATATGACGAAAGGAATATCCAATATTTTAATTCGTTACTTAATTAAACATCAGAAGTTACTTAATTTGTGAAAAAAATTTCGAATTTTTTTTTTTTAATTTTAAGTAAAAATTGACTAAAGCTGAAAAATGTTAATTTTTTAATGCCTAAAAATTAAGAAGTCTGTGACAAATCTTAAATTATAAAACTCAGATAAAACCATTCAGAAATGTACAACACACATTTTCTAATCAATGAAATCTTAGATAATTGAAGATCCAATTAATCAAAAATTACGATTTTAAAATATGCATGTTCAAAAATATATTTACTTTATTTCCTTTTGCCGTAGCAAATTCATATAAAATTTGTTTGAAATAAAAAAGATATAAAATTTGATTTTCAGATTAAATTTTCTGCAAATGTTGACGCAAAAGTTATAATTCTTTTGATAAAATATATTAAGTAGAATATAAATTCACGTCGTATGTTAAGATTTTATAAATCCGATTAAAGGATTTTACCAGATTTGCAAAATAGGAAAATGAGTGAAGTTTTAATTTTAATTGCAATGATTTCCTAGATCATTCGCATAATCCAAATAAGTTGCTGTTTCTAAAAGCCCAAAGTCTATATTTTAAACTGTATTAAAAATTATTCGTGGTTTACACAGGTATACGAATAAATAAGAAATTTGAAAGAAAAAAACCGGCTTTTTGCTAAAAGTGAAATATGAGAATATTTAGAAAACTAGAGCTAATTTTAAAATTTGGTGTTCACATTCGTGATGTTCATCCTAAAATCTATCAGAATTAATATGTCGCATGTCCGATGAATTTTTAGTGTTGTACTGTGTAATTTTTTGACATTTCCTCTTGTTTTAAAGTTAAAGTTAACTTTTTAGTATAAAATTCAGCCTAAGATTACAATTTTAATAATTGTTGTTATTTCATTTCAGACGCCTTTCAAGTCGTCCTGTAACGGATATGGCGGAGCTAACACCAAAAACTTGGGATGTTATAGTGAATAAGTATGGGGGTTTACGTAAAATGGCTGATCGTGTTAATTGGCGTCTTTCTCAATTGTATGCTAGTGACTTGGGTGCTAATGCAAATATAGTAGCAGTGGATTTTTATCGTGGCACTACATTGATGGAAACAGCTTTAGATTATAATAAAAGAAAAGTTATATTTTAGTTAAAAATGTATTTTAATAAACTTTGTACATATCTGAAATTCGTTAGTATAAGTTTAAAAAATTATAATTAAAGCCTAATTTTTTTTTTTTAATTTTTTTTGGTTAAGGGTAGTAAGTTGTTTTTAAAGTGGAAAAATTCTACACGAGTTTTAAAGGCAACAAATTGTAATTTAACTAGAGTTTGCTAAAAACCGAAAAATTTGAAAACCGCGGTTTCGGTTTTTCAAAATTATAAAAACCGCGGTTTCGGTTATTTTTCGGTTTTCTTGTCATATTAATAGAATTGTTTTAAAATAATTTAATATGTATGTATAACAATTAAATATTTTAATACATTCAAGATATTTATTAAAATTCGATTGAATACCTCACTCGAATAAAGACAATAACACCATTGCCGGGGAAAAAACGCGGAAACCGTTATAAATTATAATTTTTTATTCTTTTTTTGGCAGATTAAACCGTATTAAAGAGTTTAAATTTGGAATTAAGCAATTTGTTTAAAACAATATAAAGTTGAAATTTTATACAATAAATTTTGCGGACTACGCAATAAAACTTTTTGAAAAATAAGCGGTGAAAATCTAAACTGAACACGTGAAAATCAATATCTCTTAAACTACATGACTTTTGGTGCAATTTTTTTTATAAAATTATAATCCTCAGCTTATATTATCTGTAGTAGTAAAAACAAAAAATCTTTAAAGTAATATTTAATAGAGAAATTGTTCATTACAATTAAATACAGAATTTTGTAAAATAAGAGCTCAACCCTTTTCGAAATTCTAGGCTCAATAATATGAAATTTAATTAATTATTTTAATTGCTTTAAGTATTTGCTAAAAACCGATTTATTTTTGTCGGTTTTCGGTTTCGGTTTTGAGGCCTCAAAAACCGCGGTTTCGGTTTCGGTTAAAACCGAACAGCAAACTCTAAATTTAACTGCCTGTTTTTATAAAAAGAATCAGAAGAATTCGTTAAAACATTTGTGCAAAAAACACAAACTTAAAAAGATTTATCTTTAAGTTTTTTTACCAGCATTTGTTCTACATAGAAGCCCTTACAAATTTGTGCAAAAATTTTGGAAGAAAAGCATTTTTAAATTAGTGTTTTTCACACAAATATGTTAACGAATTCGTCTGATTCTTTTTATAAAAACACCCAGTAAATTTTGAAAATAAACAATTTTTTATATTTTATAAGCAAGATACAATCACAACAAATATAATAGTCAATTTTTCACCAGAAAAATAATAGTCTTCTACATTAAATCTGGGTTAAAACAAATTCAACACAATTTTCATGTGAAACTGATAGTGAGGAATTTTTTCACTTGCAGTTAAGACAACAAAAGTATTTTTCTTTAAAATATTTGAAACGTAAATACCGTTGAGAATAACTAACAATTGTATTAAAAATAACTAACAATATCCGAAAAATAACTGGGAAATTTTTACTACAAAAATTTTAATACAACTGACAAAATTGGTAAGAACTACTATTTTTACAGTATTTTTTTATTATAAAAACAAATACGATCGGCACGATGGTCGGTTTTGCGATGGCAGAACTTGGGATTAATCTTGACAGTATTGTCCTGATAAAAGCGTTGGCACTCACATACCAATATTTTCACAACCTTGTCAAAATCGAAAAAAGGTCGCCTTAAACTAGTTTTTCAGAGTATTTTCTTTCAAAAAAATAAGAAAAATAGTTTTTAGTGTTTTTCTTAACATGGTTTCGATGGGTATGAAATGTAATTTTTTATTAAAAATTTTCGAGAGTCCAAAGCCCCAACTAGGTCCATTTTAGGATAGAGATAATCGTCTCACCGACATGTTGTCCATTTTGCTATATCTCACTTATTTTTCGAGATAACGGCCATTTTAAAAAATTGAGAGGGGAAGAAATAGCACCATCTCTAAAACTTTAGATACACTGGTGGCTCCATCTATCGGGTAATGGCCGAAACATGAAAATGTTATATTTTAACAATAAATTTTATAAAATTGAACAATTGGGTTCTTAAAAATTAGTTAAAAATATTTTTTTCAAAATTAGTTAAAGTACTGAGGATTTTTAGTATTTTGTTAAATGAAGACAACTAAAATCTTTGTTTATGAAATTTTTTGCATAGGTATAAATTAGTAAGAATATTTAAACCATTTCATGAAAGGTACATTGTTTATTTTTACAATAATAAGCGAAATAACTAGTTTTTTTAGCTCTCCTGAGAAGTTAGCTTTTTTGAGTTGGCATTTATTGAATATAGGAGCTCGATATGTAGTTGATAACGAAGACGCCACAAATATTCTTGGTATGGATTGGTTCCGTAAGTTGAATTTTGAACTCAAAATCACATCATGTAAAAGTTCTATTAATCTGTGCAATACTTCAAATCTTAACTCAACTAAAAAAGATCTTTCCGATTCTTAAATACTCATAATGTTCTGTTTTCACCCACTCCTGGAGAATGCACAACTTTTAAAGCTAAATTAAACTCAAGTCTGATGCTCAACCAAAATTTTTCAAACCGTATAATATTCCTTTTGGTCAACACGATGCAGTTCGTGCTGAATTAGATCGCCTTATATCGTTAGGATTTCTCAAACAAATTAAGTCGAGCGAATGGGCTGCTCTAATTGTCGTGATTAAGAAGACTGATGGACGTTTAATAATTTGTGCGGACTTTAAGGTAACTCTTAATTCACAAATTGAAATCGATAGATATTAGGGTATTCAATCCATTAATCGTTATTTGATTAATCGAACAATGTTATTAAAAAATTGTTCGGATAGAGCAAAATTGACAAAAAATTCGATTACCCCTAACCGCATATACCAGCGAAAGGGGTTATCTCTCTCCAAAAATGGACCATGGTGGGGCCTTGGACCCTCGGGAATTTCTTATAAAAATTTTTCACTTCAAAAGTGGCCCATATCACGAAAACTAAGCGAGATAGAGCAAAACGGACAATTAATTTACTTAGAGCAAAATTTTTTAATGTTTTTCACAGTTATTTTTTTAAACAAACTTCAAAAACTACTACATTGTAGTAACATTTATTTTATGCAGTTATTTTGAATTTTGTTACAAATACTTCAATTTTCAAGTGTGTTTGTGTACGAAGTAATGAAGAATATGTGCACGAAGCATTTGCTTAGAAATTTCTAGTGAAAGAATATCAGAAGAACATGTTTTATCTTGTCTTAGTCATAAAACAACGCTAAAGAGTGAAGACGCGTAATAAGGAAAAGGTTATATATTTTATTGAATTATTAAAATAATAAGGTAAGTTTTATAACATAAAATATAAATTTATTTACGGGAATATTAAAATTTATTGTATTTATTTTCATCCCTTTCCACCTGCAGAAAAAAAGGTAGCCAAACAATATTTCATCCCTCACAGACGGACATCTAGAACAGTATAGTGAACAATAAAAGTGATATTAAATGTAAATTTTGATTTCTCATTTTAAATGTATTATTTATTTTTATTAAATTAATTTTAAAAATAATTTTTATTTATGTTATTTTAACTACATTTGCAGTTATTTGTACAGTTTTACAATAATTTGCATATACGCTGTTTTAATTGCATTTGTAGTTGATTTTTAACAGTTAAAAATAACTTCACATTGCAGTTGATTTAAATGCAAATGTAGTCTACACCTTTTTAACTTCAAATGCAGTTATTTTAACTGTCATTTGCAGTTGATTTTACCAACGAGCATAGAAACTCAAGAGGATGCATGTGTCTCTTTCAATGTTAACTGGCTCTGGCCGACATTTGAAGAAATTTTATTAGAAGGTGATAGATTAAGTTTTATTGCCAAATTTTAATAAATATTAAAAATTGTTTCAATAAATATGCATAACATGAAAAAATGTAATTAAAAAACTAAACCCGTTAGCTGCAATTTAACTTCTTGAAATCTCAGCCAGAGCCAGTGAGAGAGCGGTTAACAGTACGGTGAGCATCTTGCATAGAGCCTGATTTTACCTACACAATTCCCTGAGTGTACTGACATAAATATCAATTTCACTGCGATTTGAAATCACTACGAAATGCAGAATACATTTTTTATTTTTATGCATTTTATAAAAAATTACTATTTCTATTTTTAAATAAAATTATTAAAAATAAAACAAAATTTGTATATTACCTTACATAAATTTTTTGTCGATTAATCGATTAATTCTTAAATTTTATTCGATTAACTGGTTAAAAAAAAACCCAGATAATTATTTGCACGATTAATCGATTAAAATAAATAGTCGATTAATTGAATCCCCTAATATATATCCAATTACAAGAATTGAGGAATTGTTCCACAAACTTCAAGGTGATCTTTTTAGTAAAATTTACCTAAGTGAGACGAATCTTCAAATTGTTTTATCTGATTCATCAAAAAAGTTAATGATTATCAATACGCTTTTCAGATTATTTCAATACCAGAGAATGACATTTGGGGTTGCGAGTGCTCCTGGAATTTTTCAAAGGTTTATGGAAGAAGTATTTCCGATATTTCGGGCTGTGCTGTATACCTAGATGATATAATAGTTACTGGCCCTAACAATGAAGAGCATATTAAAAATGTTAAGGCAATTTTCGAACGATTAGGCCGAGTGTTTTTGGATGTCAGTTAAACTTATTTTAGTTGGCTGTTTAGCTAATCTCGAAACAAATTTAAACGCACTTTAACCAATCATTCTGTTTTTCAGTGCAAGTTTAAGAACTGTCAAATTTGTTAGTATTACCCTTCTTTTAATCACAAAATACTTGGCAGCATTGAAAATTTCTAATATTAATCTGGCAATAATAATAATAATCGCGCGCGTCTACGTATTTTTCCAAACAAATTTTTACATTTTAAAAAAACACGAAAATGGAGCAAAAAAGATCTACTGATTTCTTAACAAAAGAAACATTTATAATGTCAAAAACAAATTTTTACATTTAAAAAAAAACACGAAAATGGAGCAAAAAAGATCTACTAATTTCTTAACAAAAGAGTTTTTGTTAAAGATTGTAGATGAAAAAAAATACAATTGAGTGTAAGAAAACAGATAAAACTACCTCTGAAGCAAAAGTGCGTTCCTGGATGGAAATCGAGGCTGAATTTAATTCCAACTTTGATAACTATCGGCCATATAACACTTTAAAAACAAAATATGAAAATCTTAAAAAAAATGCAAAAAGAATTATGCTATGGACAAGAAAGAATTGTATAAAACAGGTGGTGGACCAAAGCCACCATCAAATGTTACAACATTGGACGAGAACATTTTTAAAATTGTGCAAGAGGAACAAATTCTACGACATGATTCCATTTATGACGACGATAGTAAGTAATACTGTCGTTTACATAATTAACTTAATTTTAACATAATTTTATTTCAGAGTTGGAAACAGTTCAAATTGACATATTAGAAATATTAGCATTCCCCCAGTAGCATATAATCTCAAGGTTATTAACAAAATTTGCTCTTCTGATAAAGCATCATTCCTGGAAAAAGAAGTTTAATACATTTTCTTAAACACACAAAATATACTAACCAATTTGTAGGATGCTTTATGTGAGATCCATTTAGTTCCGGAACTACATATGCAGAATGTTTAGATAACCGGAACCTCTGGTAGAATTCTACGTCTGTATATATACAGAAATGGTCTGGGCGTATTCTTATTGGTTTTATTTTTCTAACAATTGTTTTTTTTTTAGATTATGAAAGTTTCCGAATCACTGAAATCGTCATCACCACTAGAATAATCTATTTTTTATTGTTTTTATCCAAATATATTTTTTTCTTTCCCGAAGCACATGTAATATTTATTTCTTTTTAACCTGTTTGTGTTTTGACAGTTTTAACTTGAGTTTAACTGGCCAATGCAGCTCGGTTAAACCTCAATTAAAAACCAATTAAACTGCATCTGAAAAACACCATATTGAGTTTAAACATTGTTTAACTAAGAAAACGAGTTAAATTCGGAAATATTAGAAGACACCAAAAAAAAAAGATAAAAAACAGAACTGCTACAAATGTTAAACAACCACAAATCGATAAAGATATTGAATTTGATATTCCTTTTCAAAAGAATTCAACTTTAATACCAAAAATGTTAAAACCGTATACCACTGAGCCACCGGCTAGTTCTACCTTACACACCAATAATGATTTATCTAACCCACCAAGACAGTCCGCAACTTCACCTATAGAGAACATGGATACATCCACCAATCCTCAATCGACTAAACCGCTTCCTGTTGAAAAAAGTTTACGTCGAACACATCGCCTTAGAAAAAAAAACCAAGAAGGATTAATCCCTATTAAGTCTGGGGGAATGTTGTAACTTATGCCGAAACAATTTCTAACGGCACATGTACACGCGAGAAAAAACTGCTAGAGATAGAGCAAAAAGCAACCCTAAATAGCTTAACTCATTCACAATTGAGTTATTTAGAGGTGTTTTTTGATCTATCCATTGGCGGACTTAGGTCGTTCTGGTCTCCTTTTGCCCACCCCAGAATTTTAAAAAATCTACCTATAATGCTTTTATATATGATTTTGATGGTAAAAATGATCACAATATTATTATTGTTTTTAAATATCAATTAGTCCTGTGTTTCTTGGTTAAGAAAATGTCTACTGGTTTCCTAGGAAGATAATTTGTTGGAATATAAGGGTCAGTCTTATAGTCAGAACTCAGATCGATTTTTGTCTTAAGTATTTCTTAAATAAGAAATGTTGTTTGATAAATTCTTACTTAAATATTTAAGAAAAAAATTGATCTTAGTTCTGATTATAAAAGTGGTCCTAAGAGATTTTTTTTAAGAAAAATAATTAGAATCATAGAGTTATTCAATAAGCAGAATAACTAAGATAAATATCTAAGATTTAATAGTTTTTAAAGGAATAATTAGTTAATATCTAACAAGGAAGTTACTTCAAACTAAATGCTTCTTTTTTCTTGAAATTTCAATACGTTGTAGAAACAAAAGTTCTAAGATGAACATCTTAGACCGATTTTTGACCACCTCGGGTATTTAAGTAGTTAAAATATGGGGTCAGAAAGGGTTCGAAATGGGACAAAAAAAATGAGACAGGTTGATTTTAGATTTATTTTCTCTATCAAATATCCAAATTTCATACTACACAGAAAAACAGTAGGCACCGACAATGGAATTTGTAAAAGCAATCACATTTTGTTTTAAATTGAAATTTTATTCTCAACAATTTTTTTGTTTGAAATATTTGTAACTCGTTTGTAAATTGTTATCTTTCATATAAAAATTGTTTAAAAATAAAAATTCAAAGTCACAAAAAACAAAAACTTTTTTAAATTTACAAATTCCTTTGTTGGTGCCTTTAAAAAGTTTTTTTTTTTGTATTTACAAATTTGGTATGAGAAAGATGTTGAAATTTAATTAGAATTTTGTAAATTCTTTCTGTGTAATTTGAGAATATAGCCTTGTATGAGGGTTTCTTCAAAAAATAGATGCAATTTTCCGAGTTTTCTCTGAAAACATTATTAAATTATGCAAATTTTATCCAAAGTGAGGGAGGTTTTTTTTGTATAGAAAAATTGTGAAATTGCCGAAAGTATTTTTTAAGATTCTGAGAATGGGGAAATAATCAGCCGAGCTTAAATGGGTGCCTTGCCCACCCCAGAAAAATTGTCTAGGTACGCCTATGGCTCTATCTCTAGCAATTTTCTCTCGCGTGTAAATGTGCCTTAAAATTATATCAAGTCTTCTTTTGATTTTTAGATTTTCTAATTAATTATTCATTCTACTTTTTAATATTCAAATAAACAGTTTATTTTTTTATAAATTGGGTTTTAGTCTTTTAATTAACAGAACCATTATTACACAAAGCGTGCGCTGTTACAAAAAAAAAAAATTCTACGCAAAAAGTTTTATAAATTTTGTTTTCTATTGGAAAAGATTAATTTTTTATTACAAAATACTCATTTGATTTACGAAACAAAAGATATGGAAATAATTCGAGCGAATTATCTTTACATTTTTTTGATTTGCGAATTTATAAATCACTTTTCTGGAATCATCTTTGAAAATAATTCTTTTTGAATCAAATCTTCCGAGCTCTGATATGATTGCATTTGATGGTGTAAACACATATACAAGATTTTTTTTACAATCACATCATTTCCTTAGATTTTTAATTTAATGAGAAAATGTAAACACCGCTTAACACCGCGCTGTATACAAAAAAAATTCTACGCAAAAAGTTTTATAAATTTTATTTTCTAATGGAAAAGATTAATTTTTTATTACTAAATACTCATTTGATTTACGAAACAAAAGATATGGAAATAATTCGAGCGAATTATCTTTACATTTTTTTGATTTGCGAATTTATAAATCACTTTTCTGGAATCATCTTTGAAAATAATTCTTTTTGAATCAAATCTTCCGAGCTCTGATATGATTGCATTTGATGGTGTAAACACATATACAAGATTTTTTTTACAATCACATCATTTCCTTAGATTTTTAATTTAATGAGAAAATGTAAACCCCGCTTAACCAACATCTATTTTAAATATAAAATTCAATATATTAATTTCAATATCCGGTCTTTAAGAACCGGAAACTGCATGAGAATAATTTTCATATGAATTTTTTATCAATCTGGCATCTTTGTTGCTATTGTGAATATAAATCAATACAGCTGTTCGGTAGTAAGCAGTAGAAAACAAAATAAAGAATTTTGCAGAATTTCGTTTTTCCATTAAAAAATAAGGAGAAACATGTTAAAACCTCAACAAGCGGTGGCCACTCCAACATTACATCAACCTCTACACTCCAAAGTTACAAATTATCTTAATGATCAAAGACGACAAGGACAATTTTGTGATTTAATACTCGAGTTAGAAAGTGGTGATTCCATTTATGGTCACTTTTGTGTGGTGGCAGCTCAAAGTCGTTTTATAGGTGGTTCACATTTCCAGCAAAAAACGCTAAAATTCTCAATACATAATCCATTGAAGGTAATAATTAAAAACTTCAATTGTACAGAATGTTTGCACACAATTGGAGATTTCTTCTACGAGGATATGGTCACTATCATTAAGGAACACGAAACGCATTTTAAACAATTGGCTAAAATATTGGCAGTAGGAGAATTATTAAAAATATTTCAAATACCTGAAGGAACTGAAGAAATTGTGGAAATAACGACTGGCGATTACGTCGCAAAAGACGAAGATGGAATAAATTTTAAAGCATTTGGTAGTATAGAGCAGAGAGGAGTGAAGAATGCTAAATATGAAAATATATTTGATGAAAAGAAGACTTATTTTAAGGTAATTTATATATTCTTTATATGAATTCAGTGTACCTTTTCCAAAACAAAAACCCCATACTGAGGAATATCCTCCGATGCTGAAGAGTTAATTATTCAACATATTAAATAACGGGTGGGTCATACTTGCGATCTGTTTAAAACCGGTGTCGCATAGATGACTCATCTGTACACACAACCAATATTTTCCAAATGCCAACCTCGCCCACAGTCCACCTTGAACATGGTGTCCATTATTAACTCTATGGGCGGAATTGAACGGTTTTTTTTTCTTAAATCACAACAGAATTTTTTTAAATTACTGAAGGGATTTTTTATCACTGAACCGAAATTTTAACCACTGAACGGTTGAGTGAATTTTTCCATTCATCCTGAACGGTTTATAAATTGAACGAATTCGTTTTTAATTGGTTCTTCAAAGCTCTGGTTGCAGAACTATATTATATACTATACTACATCCTTCCTTAGTTGAATAAAAATAAATTTAAAACAACTATAATAATTATGATTATAATCATAAACAACTACAGATTTAGTAAACGAACAATTTCAAATTGACAAATAACTTTTTAAAGTTCATAAATTGAAAAAAGTTAAAGGAAGAAAGCTGAACATTTTCATTGAAAATAGCAAATAAATTTGGGGAAAGATAAGTTGGCGTATTAAAAATAAATGCTGTAAATTGGTAAGTCGAAAATATTTAATTTCTGTTCAACGAAATTTTATTTAAATATATCACTATTTTTCAGAAATGTTGAAATGTAAAATTGCTTATTAAATGGGAATCAAAGAAAAATATTCGAGAATTGCCAAATAATAATCAAAAAGGCAAAATATTTCAACCTTAACTTCAAGTTATAAATTGAGAGTAGTTGAAATCTGCTATATTTAATTTTGTTTAATTTCTACTAACAAATCGTTGTCATTAACCGCAGTGATAGTTAAATTCGTGTTATTTTAAAACCTTAGTTACGATCAATTATATCAATGTATTGAAACTATATATTAGTTAGGGGTATCCCATAGGTGATAGTTGAAATTTTGGTTATAAACAACTAAGAAATTTATGGGTGTAGGTTTGTTTTTTCGAATTTTTTACTATTAAAAATAAAAACTTTACAGATATAAATTTGGAAAAAAATATAACTATTAATTTTTCAAACTAGTTATGTAGTAATATAGTTATATTTTTTTTCCAATTTTATATCTGTAAAGTTTTTATTTTTAATAGTAAAAGGCTTTATTTTTGAATCATGTAGGTTGATAAACAGCATCCGGTTTCTAATTTGTTCATTTTTACTAGCAGACGCTGTAAAATTGCTTATTTAAAAATATTATTTGTACATTATTGTTTTCTTCTACTGAACGGCAGAAAACAGGCTTTGAATTCAGTGAACTTATTTTATTTTTTTTCAATTCAGTGAACTTATTTTATTTTTTTTTCAATTCAGTGAACTTATTTTTAATTCACTGAACGTAATTTTATTTTTTTTAATTCACTGAACGAAAATGAAATTGAACGAATTCAGTAGTGAATTAATTCGGTAAGGTATTAATTCACTTTTTTCCGTTCGATTTATAAAATTGAATGCGTTCACCGGTGAATTAATTCATTTGATTTAATAAAAAGAACGACTGCAATTGAATTAATTCTTTGAATTTGTTGTTTGATGAACGTGTTCAGTTGAACTAATTCAGTGAATTACTTAAGAAAAGGAATTCATTCAATTCTAGAGAAAATTGAATTCGATTGGTAGTGAATTCATTCAAAAAGGAATTAATTCTTCAAAGCTCTGCGTACAAGGACTTCGCTGGAACGCAATATGGAGCAATTATCTTGTGTGCTCTGCTCTACCTTGCTAACAAACGCATAATTCATTTATTAGCTTTTGTTGTTTTTAATATCTTATAAAATAAAAAATATTAAAATTTCAAATGTTTTATGACAAATATTTTTGTTTACATTTGAAAGAGAAAAGCCAAGAATTTTTAAGACGGTAGCATTTTTTAACTACTTACATGATTATTCACAAAAAACTTTTTGTCTTATTATAGGCTAAGTGAACGATTTTTGTTGTTGTTTTGCAAGTTAATTTGTTTTATTAAACTCTAATAAAGTTCAAAACATTTTTGTGAATACAAGCCTTAATTTTTAAGAAGCTAAGTTTATGTCTTCTTAGGCCCGACTACTGAATGTCCAGTTAAAATTAAGCCAACAGTTAAATTCAAATTTTGCATGGGCAACAACAACAAATGTGTCAGTTGAAGTCCCAGTTAGTAGCTAAATGTGAATTGTGAAAATGAGGTTTAATAGTTTTATAAATGCTTAAATTTGTATGGAATATTTATTTAAAAAAAAAAAAAACAAACCTACTATGGCATAGCTAGTGGTGCCAGACTTGACGATTGTACGTCATTTTGACGATTTTTTTTAGTTAAATTTTGACAAATGACGATTTACTATTTTTGAATAAAAATTAGTGTTTCCAATTATTCGACATAGGCGGTTAACCGGTTAATGCATTATTTGAAAAATCACTAAAATTGATTAACCCGTTATTCGGGTCGGTTAATCGAGAAAATTGGCGGTTAATCGATTAATCGTTTAATGCAAAATTAATGTATTTCCTTAACTTTTTATCAATTAAAACACACTTTTCATTAAATAATAACGTTACATACATATAAACACGATGTATTTAATAAAAAAGTTTTCATATTCTAAGGTTGAAAAGTTTCGGAATCTGAGATTTTTTAAAAAAGGTCTGTAAAAATGTTGTTAAATCTACTAAAATTTCGTTGAAGATGGCAGAAAGAACTGCTGAAACTAGCAAAATATTAGTAAGTTAAGAACATCAAACCTAAAACTGTTACATATCGATTACTTAACGTAGATTTTTTGTTCAGAAAAAAAATTTTAATCAATACTGACACAATAAAATTTAATATTGCATTTAAAGAAATGCTATACCTAAAGTTATTTAAATTTTAATAAGATTTTTCCTAAACCTATGAAATTTTCATTAAGGCATCGCTAAAAAAATTTGAGTTCTCTTTGAGATTAATTTCAGTTAATTGAGAATACCAGTTTACTTTGTTGTACCTATCTTTTTCTACTATGAAAAAGATAGGTACAACAGTTTCATGAAATTTTATGAAAAATTGCATCAATCCTATTAAAAGTTTCAATAGACGAATTCCAGTAAAACTTAATTGAATCAGTGTATAAATTCATCAATAGCAAATAGACAATTCTCTGAGTGTGCAGATACAGAAGTCAAATTCTATATAAATTAATTAATTATAATTTTTTGTTAACTTTAGGTTATTTGTTTTAATTCGAATTTAAATTCATTGAAACGGGTTCGGGTTCCATGTTGCTCTAGTGGAACATGTTTTAGAATTGATGTGGTTTTGAACCGATTATACACACTTTCTTAAGAAAAATAAGAAAAGTTAGAGTTCTTACAGAATTAACAGTAATGCAAAATTGTCTATTGCGTCTTTTGAGAAGTTTTAAAAAACACCTTCATTTTGGCCTTTTGCTATGTTCTTTTTTTCAAATAGAAACTTTGATATTTTTTTGCGCAAAATTTTATTAAAAATTGGGATTCTCTCAAAACATATGACGTGTCTCGATGGTGCAATGTCGACTTGCTTGCGGTTGCTCGAAAAAGGTATCTAAAGGCTTAAGGACCTATTTCACACGATTTTTAAAGAATTTGATGCTATTTTAGTTAGTATTTGTTTTTTCTAAGCTTTTCTTGTAATTTTTTATCCAAGCTTAAGAAAATTGTGAAGTTTTGTGAAAAAAAATTAAGGAAAAATTCCATATTAAAAATGTAACCGGTTAATCGACCAATTTTAACCGATTATTCGGGTCGAATAATTATTTGAGTTTTAAATTATTTGTTTCGACATTAACCGAAATAGAGGCGATTAATCGAGGAATCGGTTAATCGATTAACCGAATTGGAAACACTAATAAAAATATAATTTTTAACGATTTTTATATATTAATTTTTTTTAAACAAATTTTCAATCATTTTTGATGGAACAGGTTTAAAAACTCTAAATTCTTAAGTAGGGCGTACACGTTCAATATTATTGATCAATTTTTTAATGTTTACAAATTAATTGAAGGTCTGTACCCTGTATTGAAAGTTTATCAATTAAATTGAAAAATTCAAAATGTTTTGAACTTTTGTTTTTCAATTTCATATTAGGTCTGTTTCTTTACTTTTTGGGTAAAGTTCGGTAAAATGAGAGTTAACAAGATATACTCTCACGAAGTGCCAAAAATGCACAAAAGTAAACGAACGCGAAAAACCATATTTGAATCCCGAAAAACAAACATCAATAGATTTGTGCATTATAGTTCATTTTGGTAAGTGCTCTTTCTAGTTCTTGTTCAATTTGTTGTAAAAATCTAGATATCTTTTCTAGTTAAACCGCTTTTTAAATCAAAAATTTCCTTCTCAGGCATTTTTATATACAAAAAGGAATACAAGTCTGGGCTTCTTCGTGCAAGAAGAACAAGAATATTACTCTCTCATGACAGCTCTCATTTACCTAATTGTGCAGTAAGAAAACGCTTTTTGGTAAAATTGGGATCCCGCGGGATCCCAATGTTGAGTACCCGAACAGACCTATTATTGAAAAGTATGGGGCCAATATTGAAATGTTGGTTTTTAAATTTGTGTTTTTGTTGTTAAAAAATAAATAAATAAAATTGACAAAACATATAAATTGCATAATAAATAAATAATCACTAGGGCAAGGAATTTTATGCACTTAAAAATGGAATATATGCGCCTAAAATATGCGGTTAAAAAAGGAAAATATGCATTAAAAATTATAAGAAATATGCACTAAAAACTATTATATTTGCAAAAATAATGCACTCTAAAATTTACAAATGTATTTAAGTTAGTTATTTTGCAAACAGACACAGAACTCGAAGATTTCGCATAGGTCATTAAGTTTTTAAGAATGTTTATTTTGATTGAATCAAAATATGAAAACGTATCAATTTTTTATATATTTTTACAAAATAAAAAATGCTCCTAAATTTTAAAACTATGCACAAATATGCATTAAAAAGCACAAAATATGCATTAAAAAGGCACAAAATATGCAAAAACATGCATTTATGACAAAATATGCAACTACAAATCGATGTCATTTTGTTCTAAATTTGATGATTCGGATAAATATTTAGTCCATATTAGTTTTGGACTATCGAGAAAAAACATGCATTTGCATGAAATTCCTTGCCCTAATAATCACTATAAACGTGGTTTCATTTAAAAATCCGCTAATTTTTGCAATTTTTTCTAGGATGGAAAATATTGATCAATTTTAATTTCATTTATATTTTTATAATAACATTGAAAGTGTGTGTGCAAATATAAATAAAATTGAAATAAATTATATTGACCGTGTGTGCTCGGCTTTAGAAACGTATTTTTTAGCAATTCATAATACTATGCGTGCATTACAAAAATATGGTCGTGGTGAAAAACAAAAGTAAGAATTGAGTAAATGTAGTGAAATTACACATCTTGACTAAATGAAATTTTTGTAGCGGTTAGGAATTTTTTATAGATTTAAACTCTCTAATTTTGTTATATCTGTTTTTAAATTTCTCCACCACATCAAATTTATCTTCTCTAGATAATCACGATTAAAAACTGCTATTTTGGCTATTTTTGAAAATCCCATTCAACTTTCTGAATCTCCTTAAAGCCACATGTACACGCAAAAGGAAACTGTTGGAAAAATTAAAATCTTCAATCGACCACTTTTTGCAAAAATCTGTTTTGAATTTGCAAAAATTTTAATTTACGAATTTTCTTGAAAAGTATGCGTGATATAATAAAAAACTAAAGACCAAAATTATACCAGAAGAATATCACGATTGAACACTTTTAGGTTAGTATCGTACTAAAGACATTTTAAGATACTAAAGCTCAGAGCTCTATTAATTTGTAAAAGTCAAGATTTTGTCTTGCAGTGTTATCAACGTTGAAAACTCAACGTTTGTACATACATTTTCACATCCACCGTAACTTATTCGCGTTACTTCCTAAAAACTTTTGCTGACGTACGTTCGATTATAACGGAACAATTATAAACATAACCTGCTTAAAATATTTTATACTACAATCGGTTTAACGTATATTTGCTTTAAATACTTAACGTTGATGGGCATAACACAAAATACAGATGACAACTTATTTGAAAATGTCGAGTTATTCGACACGAAAAAACGGTTTCTCAAATAATTAGAAAATATCAAATGAAATTGATATTATTTGTTTTTAGTCCAGAAATTATTGATTGATATTCAGAATTTTTATTTAGAATTAGGGAAATATTATTGGAAATTCAGTAAATATAAATTCTAAATACTAAGGATTTTTTCATATAGAAAAATTCTCAGATTCTGTGAATTTTTTCCTTTATTTTCTGATTAAATTTCCTGATGGGATTATTCTATTTAAAATGTAAGGACTTTTTCCCTCTATAAAACCCTTAGATTCTAAAGAATTTTCTATAGCTAAAAACCAGTATAAAAACTGCCAGATTCTAAAGACTGTTTATTATTTTATTTATGCAAATAAAAACTAATTTTCCAATTTCAGTTAAAAAATCATCGTGCTTCATCTGCAAACAGTAAAATTAACTACTGCTTGGCTTGTGATTTCAAATGTTATCGGGTTCAGGAAATGATAACACATATGCGCAATTGTGAGGCCTCTCATTTGACGTGTTCTCTATGTGAAGTGGGATTTTTAAGTTGGCGTGAATATGAATCTCATCTTAGACGCCATGAGGCCGATATTAAGAAACCATTTTTCTGTCTCGAGTGCAATATACGTTATATGACAAGAGCCGGCTTAGTTTTGCATCATCCTAAGCATTCAAAAGAAACTCCGCACCTTTGTCCCCACTGTGGTAAGGGTTTTAAATGGAAGCAAGGTCTCAACACACATCTTCAAGTGCATAATGCTGAAAAACGTATGCTTTGCGATGTTTGCGGTTATAGTGCCATTCATATGAAGGCATTAAATTCTCATAAACTACGCCATGCTGGACAATTTTTCAAATGTCCACATCCGGGTTGTCAATATCAAGCCAAACGTAAAGAAAATCTTAAACTACACATAGAAACTCATAAACAAGAACGCCCTTTTGTTTGTGAAATTTGTGGATATAAATTCAGCTTTTCAAAAAATCTTAAACGCCACGCTATGAAACATTCTTCGGAGGATATTAATAAATATAAATGTCAACTATGTTCCTTTAATAGTCATCGTTCCGATAAGCTAAAGGAGCATGTGCAAAGCGTTCATACAGAAAAGGCTATGCAATTAGAACTGCCAGAAATAGTTGAAAATGCTTTTGAATCAAACAAAGATTTAGATAAGTTCGATTTACCAATGTTACCATCTGATATGGATACGACAAGCTCTCAAGAAATCGAGGAACATCTTAGTAATTTGTAAAAGATGTCCTTCAAAGTGGTGATTGCAAGAAAAATCAAGCCTATTAAACGAAAATGTGATATGGTTTCAGTTAAAATTTGAAAATCTTAGTTATTAAGTATGGATTCTCATAGATTTACTCTTAAATAATAATAAAATTTGTTGTTGCTTGTTCTAGAAAAAAATTTAACCCTTTCACAACCGCCTTTTTGTTTGCGGATGTATCGTTGTTTTGACTTCAGATTCTCTTAGAAAAAAATATGTAAATGACGTTTGAAAATCGATTTTTTGAAATTTCTCATCCCCGTTTTACCCCTTAAACATTCAAATAGCAAAAAATCCTTTGGTTTGTTTTCTTCTCGCCATAAAACGAAGCTATATGCCAAATTTCAACCATATATGTATCTTCATTAGTTTGGAAGAAACACCAAAGCCACTTTTCTCGGAGATTATGATATAAAAATTAGACTCCATTAACAAAATTTCGCGACCATATAGCCATGTTGAACTGCTCATATGTATTTACTAGCGGGCGAAGCCATCGGCGTAGATAGGTCGTATTCGTGGTTAAGTGGGGGGGCTGTGCCCCCCCCCACAATTTTTTTAAATTCGCTTTTTTTTAGGTAGATAGACCCGTAAGTAGTTTTGTTCATTTGTGTTTTGAATGAAAATAAATAACGTAAATCAGGGTTGCCAAGCGATTTATAATATTAAAGATAGCGTGCAAAGCCCGCTACGTTGTTATATTGCCTTAAATTTTTTTAATTCCAGTTTATGTGAAGTTACCTGGCAATTTAAGTAAATTCAGTTGGAAAATTAATTGCGTCGGTTTATTCCACCGGTGCTTCGTTACCCGCAGTTTAAATATCAGAATACATTCTTTTTCTAAAGTTTTTTCTCTTTTAGAAAATTTGTTTAACTTTTTGGACAGTATGTTTCAATGCTACATAAGTTTCATATTCCGTGGATAGTGTTTGAACATGTAATTAAAAGGCGTTCTTCACCCCTTTTTGTTCCTCCCAGTAAAAATCCCAAATATATATAATCTTGCCTCAATCGCATGCGAAATTTCAAGTACCAAACTACGGCAGTTTGACTCATTCAAATTCCATTCCATTTTGTTTAACCATTTTAGTGTTCCAATGCAACTCCTTCCAATATTCCATTTCGTTCACCATTCTATTGCATTCGTTCCCATTATCTGTTATTCCAATTCCATTCGTTCCCCGTGTCATTCCATTTCGTTCCTACTGTTTTGTGTATCGATATTGATATCAGGGGGGGTGAGCAATTTTCCCCTTTTGAACCACCATTTTTACCACGTTCCTGTCCAAAGTCCTAAAAATGCCTTCTCGATAAGTTAGCCCATACTCGAAGGAAAACATATTATAGATTACAGGTTTCTAGCCAAAGGGTTCGGTTAGGCCATCAAGGGGGGAATTATTCCGTTTTTACCCCTCACGGTAGGAATTTCCAAAAATACCGTCTTAGAGGACGTCTGCGTTGGAGGAGGAACCTACTACATACAGAATTTTAGGTCTCTATATCCAGCAGATTGGCCAGCCCGTCAAGGGGGAAGTTTTTTCCCTTTTTACCCCTCCCAATATGAATTTCCAAAAATACCGTCTTAGGGGACGTCTACGTTGGAGAAGGAACCTAAATACCGAATTTAAGCTCCCAAGTTCCAACAGTTTGGCCAGGCCGTTAAGGGGGAGACTTTTCTTGTTTTTGACCCTACCTGTGGAAATTTCCAAAAATCTCATCTTAGTGGATGTCTACAATAGATGAATAACTTTAATACCAAATTTCAACTTCCTACCTCCAGCGGTTTTAACCCTACCTGTGGAAATTTCCAAAAATCTCATCTTAGCGGATGTCTACAATAGATGAATAACTTTAATACCAAATTTCAACTTCCTACCTCCAGCGGTTTGGGCAGGCCTTTAAGCGGCACTTTTCGCTTCATTAATCCCCATTTTTGCAATGTCCCTGTCCAAAATTCCAAAAAGCACCTTCCCGATAAGTCAGCCCATACTCCAAGGAACATATGTTTTACATTTCAGGTTTCTAGCCAACTTTTACTATTTGTGCCCCTCTCGGTAGGAATTTCCGAAAATCCAAAATCAGGGAATTTCAGCTTCCTAGTTCCAGCAGTTTGAGCAGGCTGTCAAGGGGAACACTTTTTCTTTTTTTGTCCCTCCCGGTTGGATTTAGGCTGGAAGAGGAACCTAAGTACCGAATTTCAGGTTCCTAATTCCAGCAGTTTGGACAGGTAGTTAAGGGGCCACTTTCCCTTTTTGAGCTCCCTTTTTATAACGACCCTGTCCAAAATTCAAAAAAGTATCTTTCTAATAACTTAGCCCTTACTCCAGGGACCCACATTTTAAATTTCAGGTTTCTAGCCGAAGGGGTTTTTACAGGCCACCAAGGGGAGGCTTTTCTTCTTTTTGCCCCTCCCTTTAGGAATTTACAAAAATTCCATCTTCGCGGCTGTCTGCGATGGATGAGGAACATTCATACCAAATTTCAACCTCATTGCCTAAGCGGTTTGGGCAGGCCGCTATTGGGGACATTTTTCCTATTCAACCCCCATTTTTACTATGTTCCTGTTCCAAAATAGAAAAATTACGTTGCCGGTGAGTTAGTCCTACTCCATGGAATACATATTTCCCCTCCCGATAGGAATTTCAAAAATTCCGTCTAAGCGGACGCCTACACAGAAGGAGGAACTCACATACCGAATTTCAGCTACATAGTTTCAGCAGTTTGGGCAGGCCGTTTGGGATATCCTGTAGGGAATTCCAAAAATACAAACTCGGTCGATGTCTACTACAGTGGAGGAACCTTTATACCAAATTTCAACTTCTTGCCTCCAGTGGTTTGGGCAGGTAGTTAAGGGGGGGGGGGGGGCACTTTTCCAATTTGTGAAACCGTCTATGGGGAGACTTTCCCCTTTTTGTCCGTTCCGGTAGGAATTTCCAAAAATCCCGTCTTAGCGGACGTCTACGCCGAAAAAGGAACCTACATACCAAATTTCAACTTCCTAGCTTCAGCAGTTTGGGATGGGCGATGTTCAGTCAGTCAGTAACGCTATTCTTTTATATATAGAAGATATATAATGATTTTTATTTGAAGTCCAAGATCCTAATAAACTTATTTACGAAAAGTATAAAGTTTTTTTCCATTATCAAATTTTATATATTCTTTTAAAGATGTGTACACTACACCTTTTGCAATTGTAATTCAGAAAATATCAATTGAAATTCAGAATTTCCATTTGAAATTCAGAAAATATCAATTGAAATTCAGAATTTCCATTTGAAATTCAGAAAAGATCAATTGAAATTCAGAATTTCCATTTGAAATTCAGAAAATATCATTTGAAATTCAGAAAATATCAATTGAAATTCAGAAATTGTCATTTGAAATTCAGAAAATATCAATTGAAATTCAGAAAATATCATTTGAAATTCAGAAAATATCAATTGAAATTCAGAAACCGTCATTTGAAATTCAGAAAATATCAATTGAAATTCAGAAATTGTAATTTGAAATTCAGAAAATATCAATTGAAATTCAGAAATCGTCATTTGAAAATCAGAAAATATCAATTGAAATTCAGAAAACATCAATTGAAATTCAGAAAATATCAATTGAAATTCAGAAACCGTAATTTGAAATTCAGAAAATATCAATTGAAATTCAGAAATCGTCATTTGAAATTCAGAAAATATCACTTGAAATTCAGAAATCGTCATTTGAAATTCAGAAAATATCAATTAAAATTCAGAAAACATCATTTGAAATTCAGAAAATATCAATTGAAATTCAGAAATCGTCATTTGAAATTCAGAAAATATCAATTGAAATTCAGAAATCGTCATTTGAAATTCAGAAAATATCACATGAAATTCAGAAATCGTCATTTGAAATTCAGAAAATATCAATTGAAATTCAGAAAACATCAATTGAAATTCAGAAAATATCAATTGAAATTCAGAAACCGTCATTTGAAATTCAGAAAATATCAATTGAAATTCAGAAAACATCAATTGAAATTCAGAAAAATGTAAACACATTTTTAAAGGAATCCGTCCAGGTAGACAATGTTATCCCCTATAAAAATTTATATATGGGGTTTATCAAAATAAGTAAAATTCATTTTACTCACGCAAGTGAAAAGTATTTAAAATTTGTGTGCTTCAATGATTTTATGTAGACTAATTTCATTATGTAGACATTAAAACGTAACGCTGACATTAAAGACTATTATTTGGCTTTAAATTTTAGCCTTACATTTTGGAGCTATAATTCGTAACAAGAAAGAAATTAGTCTACCTAAAATCACTGAGGCACACAAATTATAAATAATTCTCACTCGCGTAAGTAAAATGAATTTTACGCCCACTTCTTAATCAAACGTATTTTGATGAAATCCATATATAAATTTTTTATAGAGTATAACATTATCTACCTGGCCGGATTCTATAAAAAATTCTGTTTACATTTTTCTGAATTTCAATTGATGTTTTCTGAATTTCAATTGATATTTTCTGAATTTCAAATGATATTTTCTGAATTTCAAATGATATTTTCTGAATTTCAAATGATATTTTCCGAATTTCAATTGATATTTTCTGAATTCCAAATGATATTTTCTGAATTTCAATTGATATTTTCTGAATTTTAAATGACGATTTCTGAATTTCAATTCACATTTTCTGAATTTCAAATGATGATTTCTGAATTTCAATTGATATTTTCTGAATTTCAAATGACGATTTCTGAATTTCAATTGATATTTTCTGAATTTCAAATGACGATTTCTGAATTTCAATTGATATTTTCTGAATTTGAATTGATATTTTCTGAATTTCAAATGATGATTTCTGAATTTCAATTGATATTTTCTGAATTTCAAATGACGATTTCTGAATTTCAATTGATATTTTCTGAATTTCAAATGACGATTTCTGAATTTCAATTGATATTTTCTGAATTTCAAATCACGATTTCTGAATTTCAATTGATATTTTCTGAATTTCAAATGATGTTTTCTGAATTTTAATTGATATTTTCTGAATTTCAAATGATATCTTCTGAATTTCAATTGACATTTTCCGAATTTCAAATGATATTTTCTGAATTTCAATTGATATTTTCTGAATTTCAAATGGAAAATCTGAATTTCAATTGATGTTTTCTGAATTTCAAATGGAAATTCTGAATTTCAATTGATGTTTTCTGAATTTCAAATGGAAATTCTGAATTTCAATTGATATTTTCTGAATTTCAATTGATATTTTCTGAATTTCAATTGATATTTTCTGAATTACAATTGCAAAAGGTGTAGAGCGTACCACCTTACAAGCAAAAAAAAAAAAAGTTCGCCGTACACCCTCCAATATGAAGTATTTTTGCAAGGAGGTTTCAATTTCAAAAAAAAAATTTACATTTTTCGATATAAATTTACATTTATATCTTTGACATTTACAGTAGGATTTTAAAGTATGATACATCGATGTTTTTCTTTCGAGGAGACCAGTGTTTTTCTCTCGAGGGCCATTGACCTCAAGTATCCCGTTCTAGTAGTTAGCCACCAGATCACAGTTGCTATGCCCCTAATGTACAACCCTAATATCAGAAAATTAAAGCTCGCAAAAAATCATTAAACTTTTGCTAATGAAGTTTTTTGATAAACCCAGTAGAATTTTTTTGTATATATTGGTTGCCGAACGTAGGGGTCGCCTTTTTAAATTTTTTTTCATTGGATTTTTCCTTTATAGCTAAACACTGGTCTCCTCGAGGCAAAAAAATCGATATATCACACTTTAAAATCCGATTTTAAATGCCGAAGCTATAACGAAAAATTTAAAAAGGCGACCCCTACGTTCGGCCAAAAAAGGGTAGTGTACAAGGGTAGTGAAAGAGTTAAATAATTTTTATCTCGCGGTTACAATAATTTTGAATGCTCTACGCAGTGTTGCCAAAACTTATTTAAGAAAAAATGCTAGATTTTTTGCATAAAAATGCTAAAAAATGCTAAAAACTAAAAAAATATGCTAGAAAAAATATGCTAAAAAAATTTTATAAAAAAATGTTTCAATTTGTTTAAAAAAATACTATTTTAGTGACTTTTTACAATTAGACTGAAAATAAGTCATCTCTAATTACAAATTCAGTTCATTTTATTAACTAAAATTATGTAAAAGAAAAATTAAAAACAACTCAAAAGTTAATTCTTGTAAAAAAGTTCAAAAATCCTTTAACCCTTAAATGCATGATCTCTTCGATTTTAACCATTTTTTCATATATGATTTCTAAAGGCGTGTACATTTCAAGAAAAATACCAAAAAAAAAATTATTTTTAAAAAAAGGTGATTTTTATTGAGAAATATGATTTTTGCCAAATTTCTAAATTGTGATTATTTTAAAGTGTATGAAAAAAAACAAAAAAAAAATCTATAAACTGTAATTTATACATTTATTGTCGCCAAACTGAATTTTATTGCGAGAATACCACTTTAAATATTTAAACAAATATTTTTGAATATTACACTTTTTGTAAAAAACGCGTGTTTTAGATTTTTCACAAATATACAGAGCAAAACCAAGATTTTTACTCTAACTGTTTAAAAATTCTGCGCTAAAATATAGGAGCACTATGTACAGAAGGGGCATCTAATGCCCAAAAATGCAGTTTTCTGCATCAAGGGTTTTTTTTTATTAAAAAACCGGTATGTTGCCAAATAGCTACACCATGCATTTAAGGGTTAAAATAAATTTATTATTATTATTGATTTCCCAAATGTGTCACTGAAAATATGTGATCTCAAAAATTAAAGGCGGATAAACAAAAGTACCTCAAAATGTTTTATTTCTAAAATAGGTGGTAATGTGGAATACTTTGGCGTGTAATATGAATTTCCCATTCAGCCTTAATTTATCTACTCCAAATTAATTTAATAGTTTTTATTCCACTCTCTGTTTACCGTTTTCAAATTTCTGCATCTTTGGGCTTACCTGCATGAAATTCTTTAAAAAAATTATTTTCGCGATCAGGCTTAATACTTTTTGTGGTGTTGGTTGACGTTGTAAGATTTTTGGTATGATTAAATGAAAAGTGTACAGGTGTTACACACTCAAATAAAAAAGTCTGTAAAAGTTACAGAAAAAACTGTAATATTACAGAAAAATTAACTAATATTAGGCCAGCAGACCGATTAGCTAATTTTAGCAAAATGTGTCTGTAACTATTAGTAAAGTCAAAGTTGTGGAAAAAATTTGTAATAGTTACTAAAATTTAGTATAATTTTAGTATATTCATAATGGAAATCAATTTGCTAAAATTAGCTAAATTTCTTACTAAATATTAGTGAAATTCATTTAGAAGCAAAAATTAGTAATTTTACTATATATTAGTAAAATTTCTGTAAATTTAAAATGGAAATAAAATAGTACTTATACTAAATATTAGTATGCATACTGTATTTTATTTCCAAAAAATCTAAAATAAAATCCATAAAAAATGCTTACGAATAGTAAAATTTATTTCTTTTTAGTTATAAAATGAAATGTAATTTTAAATACGATTTAATTATAAGTAAAGTTTTAAAATTTAAATAACTTTTAGATGAATGATACATTGAATGTATGTATATAAAAAGATTTATTATAAATATATGTACACTAAAAAAAAAAAGTTAGTATAAAAATTAGTAAAACGGTTTCCAATTTTATTATACTAGTATTATACTAATTTTTAGTATATAGTTGTTTTTTAGTAAAATAATTTGGTATTCTCATTTTACAAATTACAGAATTTTTTACTAATTTGAGTTGCTAAATCTACAAATTTAATTTTACTAAATTTTGAAACCCGATTAGCTAAAATTAGCAAAAAAAATTACTAATCTTTTTTTATTTTGGAAGTTTAAATTTTTTATTTTTTTTTTTTGAAAATATACACAACCTGATAGAAATTTTTGTTGCAATATGATTACCAGAAAACCAAGTTGTTTTTAAGCGTTTTTTTCCATTTATAATAAAAATAGATTTGTTCTCTAAATTTTTTTGTTGTTTTTAATGTTTATATTTTCACGTTTTTTTTTTGCTTTTTTCAAATATTTCTTTGCTATAAATACAAATTAGTTTGCAATTTTTTCAATATGTATTTTTATCATCCATATTCTTACACTCGGTGAAAAAAAGAGTTATCATATTGATGAAACTGCTTCATAAATCAATCATCGCAATAAATATGACGAAGCGTTTCATAAAGCAGATGATCTTTTTTATACGAAAATTGATGCCAAAACGTCTTTCAAATTAGTTCGTATTCACCGATAATTCGTCTTTAACCAAGTTTAGCTTAAAAGAATTTTACTGTAAATGGTACAATTGTTTTCTATTCTAAAGCTGCCTACACACGAAGGAACATTCGTCACAAAATGCCCTTCGTGTATAGCGACCTATAGAAAATCAAGCATGCTGTACAGCATGCTGGACGGCTGTATGAATTTGATCATGTAGTGTCTAATTTGACAGCTTGTCAAACATGTTGGACGAAAAACAAAATTTTTTGATTTTTCGGCAGGTTTGACAAACACGCTTTACAGTGTAATGGAAAATATCATCAAACATTAGGGAATTTTACATTTTTAATAAGTTATTTTGTGACAAGAAAGGGATAACATTATTAAAAAAACTAAAAAATGGAAAAACAGAAGAAAAAAAAATTAAATTCAAAGAAAAAAAATTTAAAAAATAATTTCGTCATTATCATCCGCTGTGTTAATTTTGTGTTTTTGAAGGTACATTTTACAGCATGCTTGACCGTGTATTTGATCGTATAAAGTCCGCTTATGTCAATAGCGGCCTATATACGAGCAAGCATGCTGTCCAGCTTGTTTGACAAACAAAAAATGGTTTTTGGTATACACGGACAAGCATGCTGTAAAACTTTACTTCAAAACCACAAAATCAACACAGCGGATGATAATGACGAAATTATTTTTATTAATTTTTTTCTTGGAATTTCAGTTTTGAATTTCTGTTTTTGCATTTTTTAGTTTATTTTAGGGATGTGCGATTAATCGATTAATCAAACTTCCTGATTAATCAAAATTCTGATTAATCAATTAATCGATTATTCAATAATTTTGATTAATCAAAAACATAATTAATCAATTAATCAGTTATTTCGATTATTCAAAATAATGATTAATTGATTAATCATGATTTTGATTAATCAAATTTATGAATAATTGAATAATATCTTGTTTTTCTCCATTGACGACGCTTTTTAATGCCAGTTCAAAATAGAGACTTTAAATTTAGGAACGGAGTTGGTCAAGTCTGACCAGTGAGCAAACAACCTTTGTTATTCTCTTTATTTGGAGCTATATAAAGTATCGCCACAAAACAAGGATAAAATTTCCGTATTTTTCTATTTTAAATATTAATTAGTTTTGATTAATCAAAATTCAAATTAATCGATTAATCATAATTCTGATTAATCAAATTTTCAACTAATCAATTAATTGATTAATCAAAGTTCTGATTAATCATACTGTTTGATTAATTGATTAATCGCACATCCCTAGTTTATTTATTAACGTTATCCCTTTCTTGTCACAAAATAACTTATTAAAAATGTAAAATTCTCCAATGTTTGATGATTTTTTTCAATATACGGTAAAGCGTGTTTGTCAAACTTGCCGAAAAATCAAAAAATTTTGTTTTTCGTCCAACATGCTTGACAAACCGTCAAATTAGACATTACATGGTCAAATTCATACAGCCGGCCAGCATGCTGTACAGCATACTTGGAAGTCTATATGGCCGCTAATGTATCGTGTTGACATTCGTGTTATCAAAATTTTTTGATATTTTGTGTTTCCTAACTCAATTTTCCATCGTGTGTATCGATGTTACTGTTTTTGCTGTTTTAGTTCATTAAGAGCAGTCGTACTGGGAGGTGCTTTTGTAATTGCGCATTATGGCGACAATTACAAATATTGAAAACTGCATTAATTTTATAAATGAATATAAAAATTTATAGACAATTAAGAAAAAATCCTTAAATATAAATTGTAACAAAATATTGACCAGTTTTCCTTTAAACATATATAAAGCTGCCTACACACTAGGGAACATGGTTGAGGGAACAAAAAATATCAAAAAATTTTGTAAACACGAAATGCACGCTCTCAACACGCACACACACACAAACGCACTCACACATTCACAAAAAATGCTCTCTTTTTTTTTAAGAATGTTCCCTAGTGTGTAGGTAGCTTAATATAAACAACTGTAAATTGCCCGCGTGCTAACCCGGTGTCTTCAAATGCAATAAATTATATGATATGAAATGTCAAAACTATTGCAGCTAAACGTCAAAATGATATCAATTGCAAAGGAGAACACTTGTCCATTTCATGGATAAGAAATATCATAGATTTTTTTTCGAAAAACAACAAATTTTATGAAACATTAATATTTACCGACAAATAATAAAAAAACTAAACACTTTTCCATTCTTTTTTACCAAATTTTTTGTTGTTTTTCTATTACAAAATTAAAATGAAAACTATTGCATGTCAGCGATATGATGTTTGTATTAATTTTATTGTGCATAGACTAATAGCGTCAGAAAATTACAAATTTTATTAAATATTTTAAATTATTAAGAAAAACATTAAATTCTGTAATAAAATTAATAAGAAAGGGATGCAAATTTTCTATGACTAAAAAAAAATAACGAAATAAACGATTGAACGAAAAGAACAAATAATGGTGAACGATGTCATATCGTTCAATGAACTGAACCGTTCAAATGAACTAGTTCTTTCATGAACGATACAACTCTAAGCACGACGTTTTTCAACAAAAACATTCGGTAGTGTTTTGATAGTTAAAAAAATAAAGTGAATTAAAATAATAACTTGTAAAAATCAATAACAATGGTACATATTGGACCAGTACATGGTGGTCATCCTGGGGTATTTGCTCCACAACATATGCCCACCGCACCCAGTGGTCCTAATACTCTTCAAACATCATCTTCGACCGGAACAACATCCTCATCTTCAAATAAATCGTCTTTATCCGTAAAACCCAATTATACTTTAAAGTTTACTTTGTCTGGCCATACCAAGGCAGTATCAGCTGTTTTCACCCAATGGGGAATGGTTGGCGAGTTCATGTGAGTACCAGAAGTGGGAAAAGAAATAATTTCGAAATTTTATGAATTGACCTGTCTCGGCCGTTCATTTTAATCGTGATGGTTCGTTAATTGTCTCTTCTAGCTATGTTGGCTTATGACGTATTTGGGATACAGCCAGTGGTCAGTGTTTGAAGACTTTAATAATGATGGCAAGTATATATTGGCGGCTACTTTGGATAATACTTTAAAATTATGGGACTATTCAAAAGGAAAATGTTTAAAACCTACACTGGACATAAAAATGAAAAATATTGTATTTTTGCAAATTTTTCAGTAACTGGAGGAAATGTTAGTTAAAGGCAAGTATTTTTTTTATCTATAAATTTGTTTTAAATGTTTGTAATATTTTTTTGTGGGTTGTTTCCGGCAGTTAATATGGTTTACATCTGGAATCTACAATCGAAAGAGGTGGTCCAGAAATGACAGGGTCACACCGACACTGTGTTGTATACTGCTTGTCATCCAACAGAGAATATTATTGCTTCGGCGGCTTCGGAAAATGACAAAACCATAAAATTATGGAAAAGCGATACATAATTTTACAATTACATATGGTTATCCCAATATTGGTACCATACGTGAATTGGTATTTAAAAAGGTTTTGCTCGTATCAATGGCAAAAAATCACCCATTATTTGTTTGGAAGATATTATTCATGAGATATTTACAGTGGGTACAAAGGTTCAAGCTGTTAGTGAATTTATGTGTGCATTTTTAGTAAGTTTATTGTCTCTATATTAATTTATATGTAGCAAAAATTAACTTCTATTTTTTTATCTACAGTTTTGTAGCCCACGTGAAGCTTGGAAGAATAAAGTGTCGGTATCCTTTAAGCGTGGAGGCGAATACGGCGATCGTGGTAATGGTATCAATGATTTAATGGCACGCAGTTTATAAATATATTTTTGTAAAATTTGACACTGTTACTTATAAACTAGAAAGTATTTTAGGGGCTTTGACATGTCTTTTTCATATTTATGTGGTTTTTCATTTTAAATATCCGATTGAATGTAAACATGTATGGCTCTTGAATCACATTTTTTTGGAATCAATTTTCCTAAAGACAAGTTATCAACAGCAATCCTTAGCCTGACAACTTATCTAAAAAATATAAATGAAGAGAAAAATTTATAAATTTTACTCCTATGTTAGTTAATTTGATAATTTCACATTTTAAGTCGTTTAAAACATGGTATTTTTCGCTGTTTTCGCATCAATTTATTAATTAAAGGAAATAACAATTGCCTACTTTTGTTAACTTTGAAACTCTCAATTTCTAATTATAATCTTTACAGCTGAGTTTCATACTTAAGTCTTTAACTTCACTATTAAACAAAAGAAAATGCCAAGAAATTTGTGTACGAAACAACAAAAAATTATGGATTAATAAAAGTAAACTCAAAAACCTACACGGTGGTTTTCATACTGAAGGTTTCTGAGTTAAGCATTAGTTATTTAATTTGTTATTTCGTATACAATTTTTTACATTTTATCTTTCAATATCGTTAAGTTCAAGTTAACTTTAAATATGAAACCGAGCGTAATAGATAAATAATAAAATGTACCTGCATTAATTTGGAATAAATGTGGGCATTTTTTTTATACTTTTAAAAGTGAATACTTATAAAAATTTGCATTAAAAGAATGCGTGACTTTCTTTTAAATACTTATATATATTAATACTCCAAAAATTAATTTAAATGTGAATATCAATTTGATATTGATCTCAAAAGCCTATTATTTAGTACATATATTTATAATAAATCTTTTTATCTTTTTATATACATACATTCAATGTATCATTCATCTAAAAGTTATTTAAATTTTAAAACTTTACTTATAATTAAATCGTATTTAAAATTACATTTCATTTTATAACTAAAAAGAAATAAATTTTACTATTCGTAAGCATTTTTTATGGATTTTAATTTAGATTTTTTGGAAATAAAATACAGTATGCATACTAATATTTAGTATAAGTACTATTTTATTTCCATTTTAAATTTACAGAAATTTTACTAATATATAGTAAAATTACTAATTTTTGCTTCTAAATGAATTTCACTAATATTTAGTAAGAAATTTGGCTAATTTTAGCAAATTGATTTCCATTATGAATATACTAAAATTATACTAAATTTTAGTAACTATTACAAATTTTTTCCACAACTTTGACTTTACTAATAATTACAGACACATTTTGCTAAAATTAGCTAATCGGTCTGCTGGCCTAATATTAGTTAATTTTTCTGTAATATTACAGTTTTTTCTGTAACTTTTACAGACTTTTTTATTTGAGTGTATGTACTAAATAATAGGCTTTTGAAATCAATATCAAATTGATATTCACATTTAAATTAATTTTTGGAGTATTAATATATATAAGTACTTAAAAGAAAGTCACACATTCATTTAATGAAAATTTTTATAAGTATTCACTTTTAACGGTGGGTCTCATACTGCAGGTTTAAACTTTAGTTAATAGTTAACCCAAAAATTTGTTGTTGTTTTGTGTAAATTTTTTTGAAATTTTCTTTTGTTTATAGTTAAGTTAAAGTTAAACTTACAGTATGAGACCCACCATAAAAGTATTAAAAAAATACCCACATTTATTCCAAATTAATGTAGGTACATTTTATTCTTTATTTATTACGCTCGGTTTCATATTTAAATTTAACTTGAACTTAAAGACATTGAAAGATAAAATGTCAAAAATTATATACGAAATAACAAATTAAATAACTAATGGCTAACTCAAAAACCTTCAGTATGAAAACCACCGTGTAGGTTTTTGAGTTTACTTTTAGTTAATCCATAATTTTTTGTTGTTTCGTACACAAATTTCTTGACATTTTCTTTTGCTTAATAGTGAAGTTAAAGTCTTAAGTATGAAACTCAGCTGTAAAGATTATAATTAGAAATTGAGAGTTTCAAAGTTAACAAAAGTAGGCAATTGTTATTTCCTTTAATTAATAAATTGATGCGAAAACAGCGAAAAATACCATGTTTTAAACGACTTAAAATGTGAAATTATCAAATTAACTAACATAGGAGTAAAATTTATAAATTTTTCTCTTCATTTATATTTTTTAGATGTCAGGCTAAGTAAGGATTGCTGTTGATAACTTGTCTTTAGGAAAATTGATTCCAAAAATATGTGATTGAAGAGCCATACATGTTTAGATTCAATCGGATATTTAAAATGAAAAACCACATAAATATGAAAAAGACATGTCAAAGCCTCTAAAATACTTTCTAGTTTATAAGTAACAGTATCAAATTTTACAAAAATATATTTAAAAACTGCGTGCTATTAAATCATTGATACCATTACCACGATCGCCGTATTCGCCTCCACGCTTAAAGGATACCGACACTTTATTCTTCCAAGCTTCACGTGGGCTACAAAACTGAAGATAACAAAATTGAAGTTAATTTTTGCTACATATAAATTAATATAAAGATAATAAACTTACTACAAATGCACACATAAATTCACTAACAGCTTGAACATTTGTACCCACTGTAAATATCTCATGAATAATATCTTCCAAACAAATAATGGGTGGTTTTTTTGCCATTGATACGAGCAAACCCCTTTTAAATACCAATTCACGTATGGTACCAATATTGGGATAGCCATATGTAATTGTAAAATTATGTATCGCTTTTCCATAATCCTATGGTTTTGTCATTTTCCATAATTTTATGGTTTTGTCATTTTCCAAAGCCGCCGAAGCAATAATATTCTCTGTTGGATGACAAGCAGTACACAACAGAGTGTCGGTGTGACCCTGTAATTTCTGGACCACCTCTTTCGATTGTAGATTCCAGATGTAAACCATATTATCTTCACTGCCGGAAACAATCCACTAAAAAATATTACAAACATTTAAAACAAATTTATAGATAAAAAAATTCTTGCCTTTGACTAACCTTTCCTCCAGTTACTGAAAAATTTGCAAAAAATACAATATTTTTCATTTTTATGTCCAGTGTAGGTTTTTAAACATTATCCTTTTGAATAGTCCCATAATTTCAAAGTATTATCCAAAGTAGCTGAGTAGCCGCCAATATACACTTGCCATTGGGGCAGAATTTTACAAAACTTACAGGCGGGTTGTCATCATCTATTAGCCTTCAAACACTGACCGCTGGCTATATTATATCCCAAATACGACATAAGCCATCATAGCTAGAAGAGACAATTAACGAACCATCACGATTGAAATGAACGGCAGAGGCAGGTCAATTCATAAAATTTCGAAATTATTTATTTTCCCACTTCTGGTACTCACATGAACTCGGCAACCATTCCCCATTGGGTGAAAACAGTTGATACTGCCTTGGTATGACCAACCAAATAAACTTTAGAGTATAATTCGTTTGTACGGATAAAGACGATTTATTTGAAGATGAAGATGTTGTTCCGGTCGAAGATGATTTGAAGAGTATTAGGATCACTGGATGCGGTGTGCATAGTTTGTGGAGCATGTACCCCAGGATGACCACCATGTACTGGTCCAATAGCAAGCATTGTTATTGATTTTTACAACTTATTATTTTAATTCACTTTGTTTTTTTAACTATTAAAACACTACCGAATGTTTTTGTTAGAAAAACCTCGTGCTAAGAGTTGTGTCGTTCATGAACGAACTAGTTCATTTGAACGGTTCAGTTCATTGTACCATATGACATCGTTCAATTAAATGTTTTTCTTAATAATTTAAAAATTTTAATAAAATTGTAATTTTCTGACGCTATTAGACTATGCACAATAAAATTAATATAAACATCATATCGCTGACATGCAATCGGCTCTTGCAGTGATGCCAGAGATCAAATGTCACTTTTAGTTTTCATTTTAATTTTGTAATGGAAAAACAACAAAAAAATTTTTAAAAAAGAATGGAAAAGTGTTTAGTTTTTTTATTATTTGTCGGTAAAAATTAATGTTTCATAAAATTTGGTATTTTTCGAAGAAAAATCTGATATTTCTTATTCATGAAATGGTCAAGTGTTCTCCACCACTTTGCAATTGATATCATTTTGACGTTTTTCTGTAATGGTTTTGACATTTCAAATCATATAATTTATTGCATTTAAATACACCGGGTTAGCACGCGTGCAATTTACAGTTGTTTATAAGTATTATATATGTTTAAAGGAAAACTGGTCAATATTTTTTTACAAATTATATTTAAGGATTTTTTTCTTAATTGTCTATAAATTTTTATATTAATTTGTAAAATTAATGCAGTTTTCATTATTTGTAATTGTCGCCATAATGCGCAATTACAAAAGCACCTCCCAGTATGACTGCTCTCAATGAACTAAAACAGAAAAAACAGTAACATCGATACACACGATGGAAAATTGATTTTGGAAACACAAAATATCAAAAAATTTTAACATTTAATTTAGACCATGTAATGTCTAATTTGACGGTTTGTCAAGCATGTTGGACGAAAAACAAAATTTTTTGATTTTTCGCAAATTTGACAAACACGCTTTACCGTCTATTGAAAAAAATCATCAAGCATTGGAGAATTTTACATTTTTAATAAGTTATTTGGTGACAAGGAAGGGATAGCGTTAATAAATAAACTAAAAAATGCAAAAACAGAAATTCAAAAATGAAATTCCAAGAAAAAAATCAATAAAAATAATTTCGTCATTATCATCCGCTGTGTTGATTTTGTGGTTTTGAAGTAAAGTTTTACAGCATGCTTGTCCGTGTATTCCAAAGAACATTTTTTGTTTGTCAAACAAGCTGGACAGCATGCTCGATCGTATAAAGGCCGCTTATGTCAATAATTTTTTTTCTTTGAATTTAATTTTTTTTTTTCTGTTTTTGCATTTTTTAGGTTATTTATTAACGTTATCCCTTTTTTGTTACAAAAAAAATAATTAAAAATGTAAAATTCCCTAATGTTTGATGAATTTTTCCATTACACTGTAAAGCGTGTTTGTCAAATCTGCCATGTTTGATAAGCTGTCAAATTAGACACTACATGATCAAATTCATACAGCCATCCAGCATGCTGTACAGCATGCTTGATTTTCTATAGGTCGCTATACACGAAGGGCATTTTGTGACGAATGTTCCTTCGTGTGTAGGCAGCTTTAGAATAGAAAACAATTGTACCATTTACAGTAAAATTCTTTTAAGCTAAACTTGGTTAAGACGAACTATCGGTTACATAGGGGTTACACGATCAATTTTTGCCTTTCAAGTTTCAATACACTCACATTTTTTTACTAACACACTCACATTTTAAAAATTTAACAGCAACTTGATATCAATTTTTGCTTTCAAGTTTTGGGAAAACTTGACGGTCAAGTTTTAAACAGCTGATAAATTTCTTGTAAATTTATTTTTCTTTTTACAAATATTGTGCCGCAATAAAATACGATTGATAAAATACGGAATGTGAATATTTCGGTATATCGACGAAATGATTTAAAAATAAAAATAAATAAAAAATCAATTTCTGCTGGCATGAAAATGTCTGTGGAATATGTGAAGAAAAAAATAAAGTCTTTTCGAACAGCCTACAGTGCGGAAACAGCCCACAGAGCGAGCATTTTTAGTTCTTTCCTTGACGACGGCATCTTGAAAGCAAAATTGACTATCAAGTTGCATGCAGCCTACGTCACAGCTTCAAGTTCAACTGAATTTGACAAGCAGTATGTGTTATCAACTTGAAAGCAAAATCTTGATCGTGTAACCTCACTGTTAATACGAACTAATTTGAAAGACGTTTTGGCATCAATTTTCGTATAAAAAATATCACCCGCTTTATGAAACGCTTCGTCATATTTATTGCCGATGAACGATTTATGAAGCAGTTTCATCAATATGATAACTTTTTTTTCACCAAGTGGACGATTATGGATGATAAAAATACATATTGAAAAAATTGCAAAACTAATTGTATTTATAGCAAAGAAATATTCGAAAAAAGCAAAAAAAAAAGGTGGAAATATAAACATTAAAAAACAACAAAAAAATTTAGAGAACAAATCTCTTTTTATTATAAATGGAAAAAACGCTTAAAAACAACTTGGTCTTTCTGGTAATCATATTGCAACAAAAATTTCTATCAGGTTGTGTATATTTTCAAAAAAAAAAAATTTTAACTTTCAAAATAAAAAAGATTAGTAATTTTTTTTGCTAATTTTAGCTAATCGGGTTTCAAAATTTAGTAAAATTAAATTTGTAGATTTAGCAACTCAAATTAGTAAAAAATTCTGTAATTTGTAAAATGAGAATACCAAATTATTTTACTAAAAAACAACTTTATACTAAAAATTAGTATATTACTAGTATAATAAAATTGGAAACCGTTTTACTAATTTTTATACTAACTTTTTTTTTTAGTGCAGTAAAAAAAATCAAAATTCACTGAAATTCTTAAAAGATAGGAATTTATCACAAACGCTATCCACATTGCCCTCTATGACACAAACCTAAAAATTGCAAAGATTAAAAACGAACCTTATCAACATTTTGCAATTCTATTAATTTTATTTTAAACTCTATTCTTTAAATTATTATTTTTTTTTTACCAAAAATTGGAGTATTTTGTGCAAAATCACCACTTCACCATAACAACAACAAACGAGTAAAAAAGTTAAAGCCGGGCATGCCGATTTAAAATTTTAATATTAAAGTACCATAAAGCAATATTTTTTATACTTTTGGGATCATTTTTGAATTTCAATCAATCCAACCCTGTTAAATACAATTTTTCGCTAATTTTTCCCCAAAAACATTTTTTTTCCCGATTTTTGTTTTTTTTTTCGAAAGAATTTTTTTTTCTTAACTCTATTAAATATTTTTCTAAACCCTATTGAATATACACAAAATAACATAACACATACTTTTAATTGCAGAAAAAAATGTTTTTGCGAAAAAAAATCTACAAAAAAATTTCGTGAAAAAAATGACAGCTTCCTTAATGTTTTACATATTTAATCAAATTTGATAAATTTATAATTAAAAATGATCCCAGAAATATAAAAATTAAATTTTTTTAGTATCCGTCAAAATTTTTAATTGCGAATATCGCTAATACGAGAGCTAAATTTGAAAAACTGCTATCACCATTGAATTCAGCGTACTCGAATTAGCTTTACCAGTACGGTTCCCAGCTTGTTAAAATTTGCGACTGCACAGTGTAATTAACGTGTACGTATAAAAATTGTTCCTAGTACTTACTCTAAAAGTAAAAAAAATATTTCTTTTTCATATTACATTTAAATTCAAATTAATGTAGAATATTCTAAAAAAAAACAGAAAATAAAACCGTAAAAAATGCTAAAAATATGCTCAATTTTGTTGGAAAAATGCTGAAAAAAATGCCATATGCTAGATGCATTTTTTTCATGCTAAAATAATTAAAAAAATGCTAAATCTAGCATTAAATATGCTAAATTGGCAACACTGCCTCTACGGAACAATTCTAGTCTACATTTGAATTAAAAATAAAGAACTTAAGAAAATATGTCTCGCATGTTGTAGACCAAAGTTAATCAAAGAAATGTTAAAAAGTTACTTAAATTTTGATACCATCTTTGTTCAAGAATGTTACATTTTTTATACCAATATGTTTTTGTTACAACTTAAAACGCTATTGATTCCCACAATTATAACGCGTTAGTGTTGTACATATTTCCACGTTTCGCATCCAAAAACTCAACAAGGAAATAAATTTTGCAGTTAATACAAAAAAACAAAATGGTGGAGCACCTTGATGATTGTAACTTCGGCACCAACTCTAGGAAACTTTTGTCCACCATTATATCTCTTTCTAACCCCACCTCAACAAGGAATAAAAACATAGTCATCGGCTTCAGTCAAATCCCTCCTACTTCAGATGCATACAAATGTACTACACAATTTTGTCACCGGTTTGTTGAGCATCAAAATACCTTTGGTAGAAGAAAAAATAATCCTACGTTAATAGGTGTGTTTGGGTACTTTTCCAGTAAAGTCCAGTAAAAATTACTCAGTAACAAATTTACAGAGAGTAAGGCAAAATTTACTCTCAAAAAGAAAAATATCTAAAAATGTACGCAAACAGAAAAATTGTAAGAATTAGTAAAATACTGCTGCCAACTTCTTCCCTAAAAATATCGCTAAATCAAATTAAAAATCACTAGAAAATATCTAAATTATAAAAAAAAATAAATAGCGATAAATCCCTAAATTGCACGAACTTTTCAGGTTCTGTTGAAAAATTTCACAAAAATAGCTATATTTTTCAAACTTCTTAAAACTTTATAAAAAAATTATTGATACATCGCCAAAATTTTTGGAACTTTTTTGTTTTCCATAAAAATTTACCGATAAATCGCTGAATAATAACGATTCAAAAATTCTGTCAAGGAAATAAATGTAAAAAAATGCTAAGAAAATGTGAAGACTGTCTTAAAAAGAAAAATCGCTAGTTTTCCCGCTAATAGCTAAATTATATTTTATCCCGCTAAACGAGTTGAAGTATCGCTAGATTTGCCGAGAAAATAGCTAAATTGGCAACAGTTATTAAAATAGCTGATTGCGAAATAAACCTATTCAAATTAGTGGATTAATAAATAAAACCTAATAAATGAGTAAGTATACTCCTTCCATCGTAAATCTCTATATATAAAAGAATAACGTTACTGACTGACTGAATGACTGACTGACTGACTCAACATCGCCCAGCCCAAACCGCTGAAGCTAGGAAGTTGAAATTTGGTACCTTTTTCAAAAAAAAAAAGTACCTTTTTCCAAAAAAAGTACCTTTTTCCGAAAAAAGTACCTTTTTCCAAAAAAAAGTACCTTTTTCCAAAAAAAGTACCTTATTCCAAAAAAAGTACCTTTTGCCAAAAAAAGTACCTTTTTCCAAAAAAAAATCCTTTTTCCAAAAAAAGTGTACCTTTTTCCAAAAAAAAGTACCTTTTTCCAAAAAAAGTACCTTTATCCAAAAAAAGTACCTTTTTCCAAAAAAAGTACCTTTTTCCAAAAAAAGTACCTTTTTCCAAAAAAAGTACCTTTTTCCAAAAAAAGTACCTTTTTCCAAAAAAAGTACCTTTTTCCAAAAAAAGTACCTTTTTCCAAAAAAAGTACCCTTTTCCAAAAAAAAAGTACCTTTTTCCAAAAAAAGTACCTTTTTCCAAAAAAAGTACCTTTTTCCAAATAAAGTACCTTTTTTCAAAAAAGTACCTTTTTCCAAAAAAAAGTACCTTTTTCCAAAAAAAGTACGTTTTCCCGAAAAAAGTACCTTTTTCCAAAAAAAGTACCTTTTTCCAAAAAAAGTACCTTTTTCCAAAAAAAAATACACTTTTCCAAAAAAAATTCCTTTTTCCAAAAAAAGTACCTTTTTCCAAAAAAAGTACCTTTTTCCAAAAAAAAGTACCTTTTTCCAAAAAATGTACCTTTTTCTAAAAAAATGTACCTTTTCAAAAAAAAAGTACCTTTTCCCAAAAAACATACATTTTTCCAAAAAAATAACTTTTTCAAAAAAAGTACCTTTTCCAAAAAAAGTACCTTTTCCCAAAAAAAGTACCTTTTTCTAAAAAAATGTTCCTTTTCCCAAAAACATACATTTTTTCCAAAAAATACCTTTTTCAAAAAAAGTACCTTTTCCAAAAAAAAGTACCTTTTCCCAAAAAAAAGTACCTTTTTCTAAAAAAATTTTCCTTTTCCAAAAGAAGTACCTTTTCCAAAAAAAGTACCTTTTTCCAAAAAACATACATTTTTCCAAAAAAAACACCTTTTTAAAAAAAAATACCTTTTCCAAAAAAAGTACAAATAAAGTACTTTGTAAAAACAAAGTATCTTTTTCCAAAAAATTTCGTTTTTCCAAAAAGTACCATTTAAAATAATATATAATTTCAAAAAACCTACTTTTTTTCCTCTCCCCACGGATATCTCCACTAAAACAAAGTTTCTTGATATTCGGCATAGACGTGCGCTAAGACGGGATTTTTGGAAATTCCTACCGGAACGGGCAAAAAGGGGAAAAGTCTCCCCATAAACAGTCTCACAAATTGGAAAAGTGCCTGCGCAAACCACTGGAGGTAAGAAGTTGAAATTTGGTATAAAGGTTCCTCCACTGTAGTAGACATCGACTAAGTTTGTATTTTTGGAATTCCCTACAGGATATCCCAAAAGGAAACTCGGTATGTGAGTTCCTCCTTCTGTGTAGGCGTCCGCTTAGACGGAATTTTTGAAATTCCTATCGGGAGGGGAAATACGGTAAAAGTCTCCTCCTGACGGCTTGCCCAATCCCTTTTGGCCAACCTAAAATTTTAAATATGTATTCCTTGGAGTAGGACTAACTCACCGGCAACGTAATTTTTCTATTTTGGAACAGGAACATAGTAAAAATGGTGGTTAAAAGGGAAAAATGTCCCCACTAACGGCCTGCCCAAACCGCTTAGGCAATGCAGTTGAAATTTGGTATGAATGTTCCTCATCCATCGCAGATAGCCGCGAAGATGGAATTTTTGTAAATTCCTAAAGGGAGGGGCAAAAAGAAGAAAAGCCTAACCTTGGGGGCCGGTAAAAACCCCTTCGGCTAGAAACCTGAAGCTTAAAATGTGGGTCCCTGGAGTGAGGGCTAACTTATTAGAAAGATACTTTTTTGAATTTTGGACAGGGTCGTTATAAAATGGGGGCTCAAAAAGGGAAAGTTGCCCCTTAACGACCTGTCCAAACTGCTGGAACTAGGAAGCTGAAATTCGGTACTTAAGTTCCTCTCAGCCTGCTCAAACTGCTGGAACTAGGAAGCTGGAATTCCCTGTCGATGGATTTTCGGAAATTCCTACCGAGAGGGGCACAAATAGTAAAAGTTGGCTAGAAACCTGAAATGTAAAACATATGTTACTTGGAGTATGTGCTCACTTACCGAGAAGGTGCTTTTTGGACAGGGACATTGCAAAAATGGGGATTAATGAAGCGAAAAGTGCCGCTTAAAGGCCTGCCCAAACCGCTGGAGGTAGGAAGTTGAAATTTGGTATTAAAGTTCCTCCTCTATTGTAGACATCCGCTAAGATGAGATTTTTGGAAATTTCTACAGGTAGGGTCAAAAATAGGAAAAGTCTCCCCCTTAACGGCCTGACCAAACTGCTGGAACAAGGGATCTTAAATTGGGTTCCTTCTCCAACGTTGACGTCCCCTAAGATGGTATTTTTGGAAATTCATACCGGGAGGGGTAAAAAGGGAAAAAACTTCCCCCTTGACGGCCTGGCCAAACTGCTGGATATAGAGACCTAAAATTCTGTATGTAGTAGGTTCCTCCTCCAACGCAGACGTCCTCTAAGACGGAATTTTTGGAAATTCCTACCGGGAGGGGTAAAAACGGAATAATTCTCTCCCTTGATGGCCTAACGGAACCCTTCGGCTAGAAACCTGTAATATATAATATGTTTTCCTTGGAGTATGGGCTAACTTATCGACAAGGCATTTCTAGGACTTTGGACAGGAACGTGGTAAAAATGGTGGTTCAGAAGGGGAAAATTGCCCCCCCCCCTTAACGTCTGCGTCTTTAGCTAGAAACCTAAAACTTAAAGAACAAGTGTATATGAAACACTAAAATTAAGAAACTAAATAGGTGTAATAAACTCAGCCTTTATTAAATGAAACAATTAGAGTTTATTTTAATTGGAATTATTTAATGTATTAATTTTATTAATTCTAACTTGCAATTTCTTTGCTGTACAAAAAGGGAATGAGCTTAAAGATAAAAAGTAATAATAATAAAGAGACAGCAAAAGGTTTCCAGTAATCCCTTTGTTGTTTTTGTTGTTAAGAAAAGGATACATACAATATTGCATTGCAGGTGTTCATTTAAGGGCAAAAGCTTTTTATAAAGCTTTACTCATGTTAAGAGAGATTCAATAGTAGTGATCTCTATGATAAGTAAATACCCTACAACTACCCCCTTCATAAATTAGTTTCTCACCCAATATGATACAATCTTTAAATATTTCATTTTATGTTGCTTAAAAAATATAATGGGTAAGTAAAAAATATGTATATATTTAACAATAATAATTGATAAAGAAAAAAAAATATATGTACATATATATATATATTTACAAGAATTTGTGGTAAAAAAAAAATATATATATATACCTATTTACAATAAATTTTGGTAAAGAAAGGAAAAAAAATGTTTAACAATAAAAAAAAAATTTTTTCCATACATAAACTATAAATGCAATATAAATTTAAAATGTAATTTATACTTTTCTAGTTTTTCTTTCTCTTAAATTGTATTTTACATTTTCATTTAATATTTGATTTTCATTTGGTACGTCTTTAGAAGTTATATTTTCTTCTTCTTTATTTTCATTATTATTTGATTGAACCTGATCTTCAATAACTTGTTGGATACTTGGAGAAATGGTCTGTAACGGATCTAAAATAGTTGTTGGAATTTCAGCTTTTTCATTTAGAGGCTCAGTACACAATACAATTTGGTTTGCATGCCTTTTCCAAATTTTATCATTTTTTGTTTTTATTAAATAGGTTTGCTTACCAAGTTTTTTAAGCACTAAGCCTCTAATCCAAGAAACTTTTCCAGGAATTGAATAATCTTTACACACCACATTATCGTTTTTATTAAAAATATTTTTCTTTTTGCCTTTATAAAATTTAATCTGACTATTTTGTTTCTTTTTTGCATTTAAATTAACTTGATCTTTACTAATTTTAACTACTTTTCGATTTGGATTAATTAAATCAAGCCTTGTTCTCAACTGACGTTGATTAAACATTAACTGAACCGGTGAAACACCAGTACTAGAATGTACTGTGTTTCTATAATCCAATAAAAATCTACATAGTACACTATGGAATTCGGATACTGGTACATTATTTAAACTTCTCTTAAGAGCGTTTTTAAGGGTTTTTACTGAATTTTCAGCCTGTCCATTAGTAGCTGGATTCCCCACAGGAGTTGTAATGTGTTCAATACCGTTAAACTTTAAAAACTTTTCAAATTCATTGGACACAAAAGAAGTACCATTATCCGAAACGATACATTTTGGCAAACCAAATCGAGCAAACAATTCTCTTAAAATTTGAATAACTGCGCGACTAGTTGTATTTGTACCCATATCAATGCATTCAACCCATTTACTGCTACTGTCCACCACCACTAGGCACCAAAGTTTCAAAAACGGTCCAAAAAAATATATATGTAATCTTGACCACACCTTCTCCGATCTCGGCCAAGGAATTAACGCTTGCTGAGGTGGATTAGGTCGTGTCATTAAACATGAGTCACATTCCTTAACAATTCTCTCCAAATCTTTGCCTTGATTTGGCCACCAACAACATTCACGAGCCATCGATTTCATTTTTACTATGCCCATATGTGATGCATGTAACAAATTTACCACTTCACTTCTTAATTTTTGAGGTATAACTACCCTATAACCCCAAAACAAACTATTTGCTTCAAACGACAATTCGTTTCTTTTTAAAAAAAATGGAAGTAATTCGGTTTCTGAACACTTAGCAGGCCAGCCTAATTCAACGTGCATACGCACTTTTTTCAACAGTTCATCTTTTCCAGTTTCTGAACTAATAGTTTCAAAATTTAAAAAATTTGTACCATTTTGAATCTCTCTTACGTAATTTACGTATAAATCAGTTGGAAAATCATCCAATTTTAAATCGGATTCCCTTGGATATCTTGAAAAATAGTCAGCTACATTACCTTTTGATTTAATATGGGCAATATTAAATTGATAACCCGACAAGGTTAATGCTATACGCTGTAATCTGTTTGATGCCATGACCGGAATTCCCTTTTTAGGGTTAAAAATGTGATGCAAAGGTTTGTTGTCAGTAACTAAGGTAAACTGACGCCCGTATAAATACTGGTGAAACTTTTTAACACCAAACAAAATTGAAACGGCTTCACGATCTAATTGCGAATACCTCTTTTCCGTATCGGTCAACGTTCTAGAAGCGAACTCAACTGGCCTTTCTTCGCCCTTCTCATTAACCTGTGACAACACAGCACCTACTCCGACAGGACTGGCATCTACAGTCACCTTTGTTTTAAAATTAGCATTAAAATGCGCTAAACAATTTTCAGATTTTAGACCGTTCTTTAATTTTTCCATGGCCACCGAACACTCTGAAGTCCATTTAAATTCTGTATCGGCTCTGAGTAGCCTATGCAGTGGATGCAGCAATGTGGACACGTTTGGCAAAAATCTTCTATAAAAATTCACAACTCCTAAAAAAGCTTGCAGCTCCTTGACATTTTCAGGATTGGGAATTTTAGAAATGTCACTCACTTTTTTGGGATTCATATGCAAACCCTGTTTGTCAATAACGTGACCCAAATATTCTATTTTTTTACAAAAAAAATCACATTTTACTGGCGATAGTTTAAAACCTACATCGTTTAAAATGTTCAGAACTCGTTCAAGACGTTCGTTATGTAGTTTACGATTTGGGGCGCTAATTAAAATGTCATCTAAAAATACCACAACACCATCCAAACCTACCAAAAGCGAATCCTTGATTCTTTGAAAAATCGCGGGGGCTGAAGCTAAGCCATATATAAGCCTGGTATACTGAAAAAGACCTTTCGAAGTAGAAATAGTTGTATATTTACGAGATTCCTCATCTAACTCTATTTGTTGATACGCCATACTTAAATCCAGTTTTGTAAATTCCTCCCCACCATGCAATTTCGAAAAAATTTCTTCAATCCGGGGTAACGGATACTTTTCTACCATTAAGTATGGGTTTAACGTTACTTTAAAATCTCCGCAAATCCTAACACTACCGTCTTTTTTTAATATTGGCACTATTGGTGTTCCCCACTCGCTATAGTCAACCGGTTTTAAAACTTTCATTTTTACCAACTCATCTAATCCTGATTCCACTTTGTTTTTAATTGCCAAAGGCAAAGGTCTTGGTCTAAAAAATTTTGGAACGGCGTCCTCTTTTACCTTCAACACGGCCTTACTCATTTTAAACAGTCCCAAGCCACCCTCAAACAATTTGTTAAATTTCTTAACCATAGGATTTCTTTTCTTCATTTGAAGCTCAGATGCGTAATTTATATTACAAATCTCAATCTCAAATGCCTTTAAAAAGTTTCGACCCAAAAGTGGTGGACCACCCTGTTTAATCACAATAATTGGAATGAGTTTCTTTTTATTACCGTATTGAATAAACACATCACAAGCTCCGATAGGAATTATATTTGCACCATTATACGCTTTCAACAGCATATCTATTTTACGAAGACTATAATTGCTAAAAGTAGACTTGTATGTTTTTTCCGAAATTACCGTATTCTCTGAACCCGTATCCAACTCCATATCAAATGGTTTATCATTGATTTTAACTTTAATTTTAATAGGTCCATCTTTTGGACTTGTAAAAGAAAATAGGCTTAAATCCCTATCAACATTTTCTAAAAAATTTAAATTTTTTGCCTTACACATTTTTTTTAAATGACCTTTTTTCTGGCATTGATTACACTTGTAATTTTTAAACTTACATTGCTCGCTTTTATGATTTTTAAAACCGCAGACTTCACATTGTTGACCATTTTGCTTTTGATGTTGCTGAGCCATCTTGTTTGTTGATTCCCTTTTGCTTCTACCGCCATTTGCTTTTTTGATGAAATTAACCGGCTCTTCTTTTACCGCCACTGTGTCATATTGGTGTTTTGCGTACTCTACATTGTTGGCAATTTCAACCACCTTGTCGAAAGTACACGCCACCGACTCCAAAAAAATTTTGTCCCGGGCTGGACCTTTCTCCAACCCCATTACAAATTTATCACGAATTGCTGTTGATAAACACGTACCAAACTCACAGTTCACCGCTAATGCTCGAACACGTACGGCCCATTCATTAATTGTCTCCGTAGCTAATTTGGAAGCATTGTAAAATTTGTACCTTTCTGCAAACCCAGATGTTGGCGGCTTAAAATGTTTTTTCATCACTTCTACACACAACGCATAAGTTGTTGTTGCATCTTCTATTTTCATCGGACTCACTAAATTTTGTAACAGCATATATGACGTTTCACATAATGACGTTAGTAAAATTGCCTTCTTTTTAACGATATTATTTATATCATTTGCCACTAGGAATTGTTCCATTTGATTTTCAAATACCGCCCAATTGTTTTGCGTATGATCAAAACTTGGAACTCTACCAATTATTTGCGCAATTTGTGTACCTTGTGTAGCCATCTTTGCTTTTGTTGTTTAAATAAAAAAAATTAACACTTTTTTCTGCTGCAACACGTTCACTTTTAATCAATTTTTCTTGAAATTAAAATTAGTTTTAATATTGTTCTTTTTTCCCGTCGCCACTGTAATAAACTCAGCCTTTATTAAATGAAACAATTAGAGTTTATTTTAATTGGAATTATTTAATGTATTAATTTTATTAATTCTAACTTGCAATTTCTTTGCTGTACAAAAAGGGAATGAGCTTAAAGATAAAAAGTAATAATAATAAAGAGACAGCAAAAGGTTTCCAGTAATCCCTTTGTTGTTTTTGTTGTTAAGAAAAGGATACATACAATATTGCATTGCAGGTGTTCATTTAAGGGCAAAAGCTTTTTATAAAGCTTTACTCATGTTAAGAGAGATTCAATAGTAGTGATCTCTATGATAAGTAAATACCCTACAATAGGAAACGAGTGGGATTGAAACACTACACAAGTGGAATGAAATGGATATAAACGTTGAACGAGTGGAATTGAAATTATAGACAATGCAAATGGATTGGAAGAGGGAATTACCTGTTCAAACACTATCAACGGAATATGAAACTTATGTAGCATTGAAACATACTCTCCAAAAAGTTAAACAAATTTTCTGAAAGAGAAAAAACCTTAGAAAAGGAATGGAACTTATATATTCCGATATTTAAACTTCATGTAACGAAGCACCGGTGGAAGAAACCGACGCAGTAAATTTTCCAACTGAATTTGTGAATTTACTTGAATTGCCAGGTCTACCTTTACATAAACTGGAATTAAAAAAAAAACTTTAAGACACGCTAACAACGTAGCTTTGCACGCTATTTTTAATATTATAAAATGCTTTCCAACCCTGCTTTACGTTATTTATTTTCATTCAAAACACAAATGAACAAAACTACTTACGGGTCTATCTACCTAAGTTCGCACTTTACCAAATTATCTTAACATACACACGTATATTGCAATTTATTATGGATTCATTACTAACAATCCACTTTCATGAGAAAAAGTGATCAAATATTTATTTATTTTAAACCCATTGTTGTGCAGAATTATTTATTTGTGGTGGCTGGGTGAAGGCTTTTATTATAAAAACTGTACTTTAAATAAAAAGCGAATTTAAAAAAAATTGTCGGGGCCCCCCTAAACTTTAAGGCACGCTAACAACGTAGCGGGCTGCGCCCGCTATCTTTAATATTATAAATCGCTTGCCAACCCTGCTTTAGGTTTTTTATTTTCATTTAAAACACAAATGAATAAAACTACTTACGGGTCTATCTGCCTAAGTTCGCACTTTACCAAATTATCTTGACATACACATGTATATTGCAAATTATTATGGATTCATTATTAACAAACCACTTTCATGAGAAAAAGTGATCAAATATTTATTTATTTTAAACCCATTGTTGTGCAGAATTATTTATTTGTGGTGGCTGGGTGAAGGCTTTAAATAAAAAAGCTTTAAATAAAAAAACGAATTTAATAAAAATTGTGGGGGGCGCAGCCCCCCCCCCCTTAACCTTTAAGGCACGCTAACAACGTAGCGGGCTGCGCCCGCTAGTAAGCTTATATTTAAAGATTTTTTATTTTTACAAAAAATTATTTCAAAATTATTTAGACAAATGTTTTGTTTCTTCAATCATATGTTTTTTTTCTTACAAATTCTTACTAGCAAAAATCATCGAGTAAAAACTTGTAAGTTTTCTGGTATTGAACTGTCACTTTACCTCTCTCCTTACTGAGTAATTGTGTAAACAAACACCTTCCAGTAAAAACTTGTACAAATTTGTACAAATTTTCGGGTACGCAAACACACTTAATATAAAGCCCTACCAAATTTAAACTCTTCAACAATTTTCATATTAATTTCAATAGGTCCATTCGATTACTTTTCTCAGTCAAGTGCAGTAAGAATTACTCAGTACAAACTACTGTTTCCAATTCGATTAATCGATTAACCGATTCCTCGATTAATCGCCTCTATTTCGGTTAATGTCGAAACAAATAATTTAAAACTCAAATAATTATTCGACCCGAATAATCGGTTAAAATTAACCGGTTACATTTTTAATATGGAATTTTTCCTTTATTTTTTCCCAAAAATTCATAATTTTCTTAGCCTTGGCTAAAAAATTGCATGAAAAGCTTAGAAAAACAAATACTAACTAAAAATACCACCAAATTCTTTAGCCTTTAAATGCCTTTTTTGGAGGAACTCCAAGCAAGTCGGCATTGCACAAGCGAGACACGTCATCTGTTTTAAGATAAATTTTAATAAAATTTGTTTGCAAATATTTAAAAAAAAATATCAAAGTTTCTATTTGTAAAAAAGAGCTTTAAAAAAACATCGCGAAAGACCCAAATAATACAATACAATAGACAATGCTTCATTTCTGTTTTAATTCTTTTAAAAATTAAAACTAAATTATATTTCCATGTCCCTTACAGTGAGGTTACATGATCAAGATTTTGCTTTCAAGTTGATAACACATACTGCTTGTCAAATTCAGTTGAACTTGAAGCTGTGACGTAGGCTGCATGCAACTTGATAGTCAATTTTGCTTTCAAGATGCCGTCGTCAAGGAAAGAACTAAAAATGCTCGCCTCTGTGGGCTGTTTCCACACTGTAGGCTGTTCGAAAAGATTTTATTTTTTTCTTCACATATTCCACAGACATTTTCATGTCAGCAGAAATTGGTTTTTTATTTTTAAATCATTTCGTCGATATACCGAAATATTCACATTCCGTATTTTATCAATCGTGTTTTATTGCGGCACAATATTTGTAAAAAGAAAAATAAATTTACAAGAAATTGATCAGCTGCTTAAAACTTGACCGTCAAGTTTTCCCAAAACTTGAAAGCAAAAATTGATATCAAGTTGCTGTTCAATTTTTAAAATGTGAGTGTGTTAGTAAAAAAATGTGAGTGTATTGAAACTTGAAAGGCAAAAATTGATCGTGTAACCCCTATGTTAAAACAAGGTTGCATTTGTTTTAAAACTGTGTCACACAATTGACATATTTGGCCTTTTTTTAATCACTGGATTTATTTTATTTTGTTAAAAAATCCACATTTTGTTTTTTAATTTTTTAAATTTTATATTTTTATCCAAATCTAACACTTATCTCTATATATAAAAGAATAACGTGACTGACTGACTGACTGACTGACTCAACATCGCCCAGCCCAAACCGCTGAAGCTAGGAAGTTGAAATTTGTTATGTAGGTTCCTCTTTCGGGGTAGACGTCCACTAAGACGGGATTTTTGGAAATTCCTACCGGAACGCGCAAAAAGGGGGAAAGTGTCCCCCTTGACGGCCTGCCAAAACCCCTTTGGCTAGAAAGCTGAAATTTAAGATATGTGTTCCTTGGAGTAGGGGCTAACTTTTCTGGAAAGTACTTTCTAGAATTTTGGACAGGGACGTTGTAAAAATGGGGGTTAAAAAGGGGAAAAAGGCCCCCCTTGACGGCCTGCCCAAACCGCTGGAGGTAAGAAGTTGAAATTTGGTATAAAGGTTCCTCCACTATCGTAGACACCACCAAGACGGGAGTTTTGGAAATTTTTACAGGGACGGGCAAAACGGGGAAAAAGTCTCCCCCTTGACGGCCTGCTCAAACTGCTGGAGCTATGAAGTTGAAATTTGATATGTAGGTTCCTCGACCGGTGTAGACGTCCGTTGAGACGGCATTTTTGAAAATTCTTATCGGGAGGGGCAAAAAGGGGACAAAAAAAGTACCTTTTCCCAATAAAAGTACCTTTTCCCAAAAAAAGTACCTTTTCCCAAAAAAAGTACCTTTTTCCAAAAAAACTACCTTTTTCCAAAAAAAGTACCTTTTTCCAAAAAAAGTACGTTTTTCCAAAAAAAGTACCTTTTTCCAAAAAAAGTACCTTTTTCCAAAAAAAGTACCTTTTACCAAAAAAAGTACCTTTTTCCAAAAAAGTACCTTTTTCCAAAAAAGTACCTTTTTCCAAAAAAAGTACCTTTTTCCAAAAAAGTACCTTTTTTCAAAAAAAGTACCTTTTTCCAAAAAAAGTACCTTTTTCCAAAAAAAGTACCTTCTCCCAAAAAAAGTACCTTTTTCCAAAAAAAGTACCTTTTTCCAAAAAAAGTACCCTTTTCCAAAAAAAAAAAGTACCTTTTTCCAAAAAAAGTACCTTTTTCCAAAAAAAGTACCTTTTTCCAAAAAAAGTACCTTTTTCCAAAAAAAGTACCTTTTTCCAAAAAAAGTACCTTTTTCCAAAAAAAGTACCTTTTTCCAAAAAAAGTACCTTTTTTCAAAAGAAGTACCTTTTTCCAAAAAAAGTACCTTTTTCCAAAAAAAAAGTACCTTTTCCCGAAAAAAGTACCTTTTTCCAAAAAAGTACCTTTTTCCAAAAAAGTACCTTTTTCCAAAAAAGTACCTTTTTCCAAAAAAAGTACCTTTTTCCAAAAAAAGTACCTTTTTCCAAAAAAAGTACCTTTTTCCAAAAAAAGGACCTTTTTCCAAAAAAAATTCCTTTTTCCAAAAAAAGTACCTTTTTCCAAAAAAAAGTACCTTTTTCCAAAAAATGTACCTTTTTCTAAAAAAATGTACCTTTTCCAAAAAAAAAGTACCTTTTCCCAAAAAACATACATTTTTCCAAAAAAATAACTTATTCAAAAAAAGTACCTTTTCCAAAAAAGAGTACCTTTTCCCAAAAAAAGTACCTTTTTCTAAAAAAATGTTCCTTTTCCCAAAAAATATACATTTTTTCAAAAAAATACCTTTTTCAAAAAAAGTACCTTTTCCAAAAAAAAGTACCTTTTCCCAAAAAAAAGTACCTTTTTCTAAAAAAATTTTCCTTTTCCAAAAGAAGTACCTTTTCCAAAAAAAGTACCTTTTTCCAAAAAACATACATTTTTCCAAAAAAAAACAACTTTTTAAAAAAAATACCTTTTGCAAAAAAAATACAAATAAAGTACTTTTTAAAAACAAAGTATCTTTTTCCAAAAAATTTCGTTTTTCCAAAAAGTACCATTTAAAATAATATATAATTTCAAAAAAACTACTTTTTTTCCTCCCCCCACGGATATCTCCACTAAAACAAGGTTTCTTGATATTCGGCATAGACGTGCGCTAAGACGGGATTTTTGGAAATTCCTACCGGAACGGGCAAAAAGGGGAAAAGTCTCCCCATAAACAGTCTCACAAATTGGAAAAGTGCCTGCCCAAACCACTGGAGGTAAGAAGTTGAAATTTGGTATAAAGGTTCCTCCACTGTAGTAGACATCGACTAAGTTTGTATTTTTGGAATTCCCTACAGGATATCCCAAAAGGAAACTCGGTATGTGAGTTCCTGCTTCTGTGTAGGCGTCCGCTTAGACGGAATTTTTGAAATTCCTATCGGGAGGGGAAATAAGGTAAAAGTCTCCTCCTGCCGGCTTGCCCAATCCCTTTTGGCCAACCTAAAATTTTAAATATGTATTCCTTGGAGTAGGACTAATTCACCGGCAACGTAATTTTTCTATTTTGGAACAGGAACATAGTAAAAATGGTGGTTGAAAGGGAAAAATGTCCCCACTAACGGCCTGCCCAAACCGCTTAGGCAATGCAGTTGAAATTTGGTATGAATGTTCCTCATCCATCGCAGATAGCCGCGAAGATGGAATTTTTGTAAATTCCTAAAGGGAAGGGCAAAAAAAAAAAAGCCTCACCTTAGGGGCCGGTAAAAACCCCTTCGGCTAGAAACCTGAAGCTTAAAATGTGGGTCCCTGGAGTGAGGGCTAACTTATTAGAAAGATACTTTTTTGAATTTTGGACAGGGTCGTTATAAAATGGGGGCTCAAAAAGGGAAAGTTGCCCCTTAACGACCTGTCCAAACTGCTGGAACTAGGAAGCTGAATTCGGTACTTAAGTTCCTCTCAGCCTACTCAAACTGCTGGAACTAGGAAGCTGGAATACCCTGTCGATGGATTTTCGGAAATTCCTACCGAGAGGGGCACAAATAGTAAAAGTTGGCTAGAAACCTGAAATGTAAAACATATGTTACTTTGAGTATGTGCTCACTTACCGAGGAGGTGCTTTTTGGACAGGGACATTGCAAAAATGGGTATTAATGAAGCGAAAAGTGCCGCTTAAAGGCCTGCCCAAACCGCTGGAGGTAGGAAGTTGAAATTTGGTATTAAAGTTCCTCCTCTATTGTAGACATCCGCTAAGATGAGATTTTTGGAAATTTCTACAGGTAGGGTCAAAAACAGGAAAAGTTTCCCCCTTAACGGCCTGGCCAAACTGCTGGAACAAGGGATCTTAAATTGGGTTCCTTCTCCAACGTTGACGTCCCCTAAGATGGTATTTTTGGAAATTCATACCGGGAGGGGTAAAAAGGGAAAAAACTTCCCCCTTGACGGCCTGGCCAAACTGCTGGATATAGAGACCTAAAATTATGTATGTAGTAGGTTCCTCCTCCAACGCAGACGTCCTCTAAGACGGAATTTTTGGAAATTCCTACCGGGAGGGGTAAAAACGGAATAATTCTCCCCCTTGATGGCCTAACCGAACCCTTCGGCTAGAAACCTGTAATATATAATATGTTTTCCTTGGAGTATGGGCTAACTTATCGACAAGGCATTTCTAGGACTTTGGACAGGAACGTGGTAAAAATGGTGGTTCAAAAGGGGAAAATTGCCCCCCCCTTAACGTCTACGTCTTTAGCTAGAAACCTAAAACTTAAAGAACAAGTGTATATTAAACACTAAAATTAAGAAACTAAATAGAAAACGAGTGGGATTGAAACACTACACAAGTGGAATGAAATGGATATAAACGTTGAACGAGCGGAATTGAAATTATAGACAATGCAAATGGATTGGAAGAGGGAATTACCTGTTCAAACACTATCAACGGAATATGAAACTTATGTAGCATTGAAACATACTCCCCAAAAAGTTAAACAAATTTTCTGAAAGAGAAAAAACCTTAGAAAAGGAATGGAACTTATATATTCCGATATTTAAACTTCATGTAACGAAGCACCGGTGGAAGAAACCGACGCAGTAAATTTTCCAACTGAATTTGTGAATTTACTTGAATTGCCAGGTCTACCTTTACATAAACTGGAATTAAAAAAAAAACTTTAAGACACGCTAACAACGTAGCTTTGCCCGCTATTTTTAATATTATAAAATGCTTTCCAACCCTGCTTTACGTTATTTATTTTCATTCAAAACACAAATGAACAAAACTACTTACGGGTCTATCTACCTAAGTTCGCACTTTACCAAATTATCTTAACATACACACGTATATTGCAATTTATTATGGATTCATTACTAACAATCCACTTTCATGAGAAAAAGTGATCAAATATTTATTTATTTTAAACCCATTGTTGTGCAGAATTATTTATTTGTGGTGGCTGGGTGAAGGCTTTAAATAAAAAAACTTTAAATAAAAAAACGAATTTAATAAAAATTTTTTTGGGCGCAGCCCCCCGGGGGGGAGGGCGCAGCCCCCCCCCCTTAACCTTTAAGGCACGCTAACAACGTAGCGGGCTGCGCCCGCTAGTTCCCTAATATAATGCGAAAGAAAAAAATTAAATTTTGCGAAAATGCAATTTCTGGAACAAAATTAAGCTAAATCCAAAACGGATTTATTTATTTTTTAAATCCTTTTGGATTTAGCTTATTTCAATTTCTGTGTTCACATTTTTACAAAATTTAATGATTTTCTTGCACTATATATTGGCGAATAAGTATTAGATTTTAATAAAAATTATAAATTTTGAAAAATAAAATAAATCCAAAAATAAATCCAGTGATTAAAAATAAGGCCAATTAATTCTGTAAGAACTCTAGCTTTTCTTACTTCTCTCAAGAGTGTGTGTACAATCGGTTCAAAACTGTTGAAAATATTGCAACACAATATGGATTTTTGTTTTTAATGGCAACCCTTCTCAATACAAAATTCTACTGTGTACTTTTGAATTCTAATTTATATACTTCATATGTTTTACAAGTCATAGTTTGTCTATTGTTAGTTGAACACTCGTTACTGAAAAAAGAAAAAATAAAATAAACGTTAATTAATTAAATAAAACCAATAGGTTATGGGACCAGACAATCTATAATTGCGCGTTGGTAAAGAAAAAGGAAAAAAAAGAAGAGTAAATTTCTTTGTGAAATAAAACAGAATCTGTGTGAAATCATAAAATAGAAAATTTGAAATGAGTGCTTTACTGCAAATAGAAAAATTGGACGACACCAATTATGTGACTTGGAGTGTCCAAATGAGAAGCGTCTTAATACATGCTGATTTGTGGGGAGTAACATGTGGAAGGGAGATAAAACCCGAAGCAGACACTAGTCAATCGGCTAATCAGTTTGAGAGTAAGGATGAAAAAGCATTGGCGTCAATTTTACTGTGTGTTAAGGCGACGCAATTAAACCACGTAAAATCATGTACAACAGCATCGCAAGCGTGGAACAAATTAAAGGAAATTCATCAACCTAAAGGGCCAGCAAGAAAAATAATGTTGTTTAAAAAGCTTTTGTACATGAAAATGTCTGAAGGTGGTAAAATTATTGATCACGTAAATGAATTTTTAAATACCATGGAAAGTCTAGCAGAAATAGATGTTTCGTTGCCGGATGAAATATTAGTAATATTAATATTATCGAGCCTACCTAAAAGCTATGAAAACTTTGTGGTAGCAATTGAAGCTAGAGATAGTCTTCCAACATTCGCTGCGATTAAAGTTAAACTTTTAGAAGAAGGTGATAGACAAAAGGAAAATGCAACAAGCAGCAGCGCAACAGAAGTTTTGATGCAGTCAAAAACAGATAGAAACTTTCATAAAAAGAATAATGAGGAGCGATTTGGAAAGAATAACAAGAAAAGCTACGATCGAAACAACAACAACAGAAAGTGTTATAATTGTGGTCAACCAGGGCATTTTGCAGCAAAGTGTAAGCAGCCAAAGAAAGTAGAAAAGAACTCTTGCTTTATGACGCAGATGGTAGCTTTTAACAACAACAACATGAACGATAGCCCAGATGGCAGCAGTTGGTGTATTGACAGCGGCGCAACAAGCCATTTGTGTTGTATGCGTGAATTATTTACAACGTATGAAGAGTGTGAAGAAAAGATTTTTCTGCCGAATGAAATGTGTGTAAAAGCAGTCGGTCGCGGTGACGTCGATATTCGCGGTACGAATATAACGTTAAAGAACGTTTTGCACGTAACAGAAATACAGAGTAATTTTATCTCTGTTAGAAAAGCTATCGACAGAGGGTTGTGTGTAATTTTTAAAGACAATTTCGTAGAAATAAAAAACAAGGACAATGAATCTATTTTAAAGGCATATAGTGAGAGCGGTTTATTTTTATACAAAACACATGAGAAAAAGGAAAACAAGTGTTACAGTGCAGTGAAATCTAACGAAGAAGCAGTTAAATGGCACAATAGATTTGGACATGTAAATTATAATTGTTTAAAAGACATGGTTGATAAAAATGCAGTACGCGGCATTAAGATTAAAAATATCCCAAATTCGTTAGAATGTGCTACGTGTGCAAAAGGAAAAATATGTGTAAAACCGTTTCCTCAAATGTCGGAAAATTGTTCGAATGAACTTTTAGAAATTATTCATAGTGACGTTTGTGGTCCGGTAAATAAGAATTCGATTGGTGGCTCTAGATTTTTCGTAACATTTATAGACGATTATTCAAGATATGTTACAGTGTATTTTTTGAAATCAAAAGATGAAGTTTTTAAGGCATTTAAAGATTATAAGGCTGAAGTAGAGAAGCAAACGGGTAAAAAGATAAAATGCCTAAGAACGGATAACGGTCGCGAGTATTTAAATAAAGATTTTGATCATTTTTTATGTGAACACGGTATAAAAAGACAATTAACCGTTCCTTATACGCCCCAACAAAACGGTGTTGCGGAAAGGGCGAACCGTACGCTGGTCGAAATGGCCCGAACTATGCTAATACATTCCGGTTTATCTGAAGGTTTTTGGGCAGAAGCAATTAGAACATCATCATATATAAGAAATCGTACAACAACAAAGATTTTACGTAATAAAACACCATTTGAACTTTGGAACGGGTATAAACCAGCTGTAGGTCATCTGAAAGTTTTTGGAGTTAAAGCAGTTGTGCTGGACAAAACATCAACAAAGAAGTTTGCAGCAAAAGGTATTGAATGTGTTATGATCGGCTACAGCGAAGTAAGTAAAGCTTATAGATTATTTAACCCCATAAATCGTAAGGTCATTGTCGCTAGAGACGTTGTATTTTTGGAAAATACATTTGATGATCAAAGGAACGTAGAAAATAATAATGATGTATTCACATTTTATAATAATGATATCCAGCCTAAAGAATCCTTAGTGGAAAATAATGAAGTTGAAGAAGATAATACTCCCAGCAACGACGAACCTGAAGTTTCGCAACAACCCCAACATTTACAAGAAAGTCCCTTTCAAGAAGGAGTCGATGATGAACTTGTTGTTAGAGTTGGACCAGGTAGACCAAGATTAATTCGAGATGGATCCAGGGGGCGTCCGAAAAAACAATACAATCTTCTACATGCTATGGGTAAGTGCGAAATAGAAACCCCAGAAAATGTTGAGGAAGCCTTAAATGGTCCATATTCTGATGAATGGCAAAAATCCATGCAAATGGAATACGATTCCCTTATTAAAAATGGTACATGGGAGTTAACCGATTTACCTAAAGGTCAAGTACCAATAGGATGCAAATGGGTGTACGCCGTAAAGAGAAAAAAAGATGGTGGCATTCTGAAATTGAAATCTCGGCTTGTAGCTAAAGGCTGCAGTCAACGTTATGGTATCAATTACGATGAAACTTTTTCTCCGGTGGTACGCTACTCTAATATTAGACTAGTAGTAGCTTTAGCGGTAGAATACGATATTTATCTACACCAAATGGACGTATCATCTGCTTATCTAAATGGTGATTTGCATGATACCGTATTTATGAAGCAACCCCCATGTTTTGGAGATGTAAAACATCCCAATAAAGTTTTGAAACTTAATAAATCCTTGTATGGCTTAAAACAAAGTGGTCGTGAGTGGAACTCAAAGTTAAATGATGTTTTGAAGAAACTTGGTTTTAATCCATGCGTAAGTGATCCATGCATTTATACTAAACTAGAAAACAGAGTTTACAACATAATCGTAGTTTATGTGGACGATTTGATCGTTGGTAGTACTTCATTGTCAGAATTGGCTAAAACGAAAAAGTTAATTGCAGCCGAATTTGAAGTTGTTGATGGTGGTGAATTATCACATTTCTTAGGTATGGAATTCAACCGCGAAGGCGATCTTGGTGGGATTACCATATCACAAAAACAATACATATTGGATGTGCTTGGCCAATATGGTATGCAAGACTGTAAGGAAGTTTCTACACCTTTAGAGCCAGGATTTCAGGTAAATTGTACCGATGAAAACTGTAGAAAAATTGATAAAACAGATTATCAGTCAGCGATTGGTATATTGATGTATCTGGCTCTGTCCACTCGTCCTGATATACTTCTATCTGTCACAAAATTGGCGCAAAGAAATTGTGACCCACATTCGGAACATGAAGCAGCTGTTAAGCACATCTTTAGATATTTGAAAAAGACTGCGGACTACAATCTTCACTATAAGAAAACTGGTAAAGAAATAGAAGGTTTTGTAGATGCTGATTGGGCTGGAGATTCCAGCGATAGAAAATCATTCTCTGGTTACGTATTCGTGGCAGCTAATTGTGTATTTTCCTGGAGTGCTAGAAAGCAGAACGGGGTCTCACTTAGCAGTACAGAGGCGGAATATCTGGCAATATCAGCTGCAGCGACTGAAGTGGTTTATATTCGGAAGCTCTTGGCAGAATTGCATTTTCAACATAAAGGTCCGATGTCACTCTACAATGACAATCAGAGTGCTCAATGCTTAGTAAAGAATCCTACCTACCATTCCAGGAGCAAACATATTGCGATTAAGTATCATCATGTTCGAGATATGTACTCCAAGGGTGAGATCAAGGTCATTTATATGCAAACTAATGATATGATGTCCGATATACTTACAAAGAATTTATGTAAAGTAAAACATTGTAAATTTACTAATTGTATGGGTTTATATTAATATGATATCTAATTTTGATTTTGTGAATTGAAAGAAAAAAAAAAAAAAAAAAAAATTGTAATTGTGTTGAGAAGGAGTGTTGAAAATATTGCAACACAATATGGATTTTTGTTTTTAATGGCAACCCTTCTCAATACAAAATTCTACTGTGTACTTTTGAATTCTAATTTATATACTTCATATGTTTTACAAGTCATAGTTTGTCTATTGTTAGTTGAACACTCGTTACTGAAAAAAGAAAAAATAAAATAAACGTTAATTAATTAAATAAAACCAATATAAATTCTACGACATGTTTCACTAGAATACCATGGAACCCGAACCCGTTTCAATGAAATTAAATTTTTATTCGAATTAAAACAAATAACCAAAAAGCAGAAAATGAAAGTTAAAAAATTGAAATTTATATGCAATTTGACATCTATAACCGCACACTGAGGAAATTGTGTACATGCTATTTATGAATTTTTACACAGATTCAATTAAGTTTCGCTGGAATTCGTCCATTGAAAGTTTTCATTGAACTGATGCAGTTTTTGATAAAATTTTATAAAAAATTTCATATTATTTATTAAAAATTTTATACACCCAAAAAAGTTTTATTAAAAAGAGCTTCATAAAAATAATGAAGCTTTGTCATTCACTTTGGGAAGAAAATTTCAGCAGTTCTTTCTGCCATTTTCAATGACATTTTAGTAGCTTTAGCAAAATTTTTGCAGACCTTTGTCTACTAAGAAAATTTTTAATTAAAATAAACCTCAGATTCCAAAACTTTTCAACCTTAGAATATTGAAATTTGTTTTAAATATAGCGAGTTTATATGTATACCACGTTGATGTTTAACTAATACAGGCAGATCTTTGTGTTTTTATTGATAAAAAAATTAAGGAAATACATTAATTTTGTATTAAACGATTAATCGCCAATTTTCTCGATTAACCGACCCGAATAACCGGTTAATCAATTTTAGGCATTTTTCGAATAATGCATTAACCTGTTAACCGCCTACGTCGAATAATTGGAAACACTAGTACAAACTTACAGAGAGTAAGACAAGATTTAGTCTCAAAATAAAATTTTCACAAACATGTACGCGAACAGAAAATTTGCAACAATTTGCAAGTTTATAGTCAGAGCTGATTACAACACCAAAAACAGTAAAATTCAAAACCACATAAATTCTACGACATGTTTCACTAGAATACCATGGAACCCGAACCCGTTTCAATGAAATTAAATTGTTATTCGAATTAAAACAAATAACTATAAAGCAGAAAATGAAAGTTAAAAAATTGAAATTTATATGCAATTTGACATCTATAACCGCACACTGAGGAAATTGTGTACATGCTATTTATGAATTTTTACACTGATTCAATTAAGTTTCGCTGGAATTCGTCCATTGAAAGTTTTCATTGAACTGATGCAGTTTTTGATAAAATTTTATATAAAATTTCATATTATTTATTAAAAATTTATATACCCAAAAAAAGTTTTATTAAAAACAGCTTCATAAAAATAATGAAGCTTTATAGTCAGAGCTGATTACAACACCAAAAACAGTAAAATTCAAAACCACATAAATTCTACGACATGTTTCACCAGAATACCATGGAACCCGAACCCGTTTCAATGAAATTAAATTTTTATTCGAATTAAAACAAATAACTATAAAGCAGAAAATGAAAGTTAAAAAATTGAAATTTATATGCAATTTGACATCTATAACCGCACACTGAGGAAATTGTGTACATGCTATTTATGAATTTTTACACTGATTCAGTTAAGTTTCGCTGGAATTCGTCCATTGAAAGTTTTCATTGAACTGATGCAGTTTTTGATAAAATTTTATATAAAATTTCATATTATTTATTAAAAATTTATATACCCAAAAAAAGTTTTATTAAAAACAGCTTCATAAAAATAATGAAGCTTTGTCATTCACTTTGGGAAGAAAACTTCATTAGCTTACTGAAAATTTTCATTAAAACTCGTCAGACGAAATGCTATCTGCGTAAGTTCGCTGAAACTTTAGGTTATGTTTTTATTATTAATGGCCCTTAGAAAATTTTTGCAGCGTAAATTAGTATTTTCGGTAACTGAAATTCAACTCAACTATTTTTTTTATATCAAGGTCTCGATTTTTATTTCTTCAGGGGAGAAGGAAGAATATTAATAAAATCTTCAAAACTTTAGATATAACATTTATTTAAATGCAATATTAAATTTTTGCGGCAGTATTAACTATTGTTCTTAAATTACTAATATTTGCCAAACCAAAAATCTTTCAGCAGTTCTTTCTGCCATTTTCAATGACATTTTAGTAGCTTTAGCAAAATTTTTGCAGACCTTTGTCTACTAAGAAAATTTTTAATTAAAATAAACCTCAGATTCCAAAACTTTTCAACCTTAGAATATTGAAATTTGTTTTAAATATAGCGAGTTTATATGTATACCACGTTGATGTTTAACTAATACATAATATGTGAAATTTCGGTATTTTTTGAGTACTCAATACTACTCAATACTTTTCAATTGAGTACTCGATACTACTCAATACTTTTAACGGTTTTTTTAATTTAAAAATAAAAATGTTATGAATTCGTATTTATTAGGAAAAATTATAACAATTCACATACACGTGTTAAATTACTATTGTTATTTACATTTTAATTAATTTAAAACATTTTAAATAAATTAATTAAATAATTTTTCCCAAAAATTCGTTACAAATTTCTTTGCTTCACAAATAGAGTTGTATTTTCAGAGCTGTATTTTTAGAGTACTATTTTTAGAGTTGTATTTTTATACGAAAAATACACATTTCTACGGAAAATTGCATCTTTAAAAGTATTGAGTAGTACCGTTTTAGTATTGAGTACTCAAAAAAACAGTCAGTATTGAGTACTCAGTACCGGAATACTCAATACTTTTACAACTCTAATACAGGCAGATCTTTGTGTTTTTATTGATAAAAAAATTAAGGAAATACATTAATTTTGTATTAAACGATCAATCGATTAATCGCCAATTTTCTCGATTAACCGACCCGAATAACCGGTTAATCAATTTTAGGCATTTTTCGAATAATGCATTAACCGGTTAACCACCTATGTCGAATAATTGGAAACACTAGTACAAACTTACAGAGAGTAAGACAAGATTTACTCTCAAAATAAAATTTTCACAAACATGTACGCGAACAGAAAATTTGCAACAATTTGCAAGTTTATAGACACAGCTGATTACAACACCAAAAACAGTAAAATTCGGTTAAGACGAATTCCGGGGGAGCAAAGAAATTACTTCGTCTTAAGCGAAGTACGTATTACGAAGTACAAGGTCAAGTTTGTCTAAAATACTTTTTTTATTCACAAAATAATTAAGATTTTTAATAAAGTTAGAAATTTGAATAAAAAATTGTGTAAAAATAGCTGCGTGAAAAGTTTGAGATTTGTCAAATTGAAAAATATTTATACACGATATTCCCAGTTTTTTAAGAGTTCGTATTAAACATGGAGAATAATATGAAATTTAATGTGTGGGACTGTTACAAACAGTTCGATTAAACCGGCGGTTTTTATATGAAAAATTATTGCAAAATGTCGGGACTTTCAAATTGATTCGTAATAACCGAGAATTCGTCTTAACCGAGTTCGTATTAAGCGAGTTTTACTGTATACAAATAAATTTTAGCTGGTCCCTATGGCAGACGATATTTTTTGATGTTAAATCTTAAGCAAACACTTTTTAGAAGGTTTTCTTATCTTTCCCATAATTTATTTTGAAAGTTTCATTTCTTTAAATTTCCATAAAATAACACAATTGTAAAAAAAATTTGTCCAGTAAAAATTTGCAAGAAAAAGAAGAACACTTAGAAACTGTCATCATAGAACTGTCACTTTATTCTCTCAAAATTCTTTCTGTTTACAGAGTATTTGTGTTAACGAACGCCAGCAGGTAAAAATTTGTACACATTTTTACAAATTATTCAGTAATTGAATGGACCTAATAGTATATCGGTATAAAGGCTCAACATTTGCCAATCTTGGCATAATTTTTCCTTACAAAACTATTTAGATTAACATTGAAATCGTTTTTCATTCCTGATTTGTGGAAAGTTGGTAAAACTATAATGTTACTTAGCCTGGCAAAACTGAAGACCGGATAGTTCTTATCGGTCCATATCCCTTTTGTCTTGCACAGTGGAAATAATGAAGTCATTATTACTTCCCCAACTTCAGAAACATTTTTACTTGGCTTGAAAATCAAAGCACTGTACTCAATGAAATAGTAACACATATTACTAAAGGTTTTGATCAGAACCCGTTTCATCCTACTGTCGTAGTTACTCTGGATATAGTTAAATCATTCGGCACGGTGGATATTACTTTTGGACACAAATTTAAAACCATGATTACGATAGTTAGCTACTTAGCTGTAAGACAATCTCTTGTCACATTCAGAGGGTTTATACCCGAATATAGAATTGTAAAACAAGATGTTCCTCAGGGAGGTGTTCTCTCACCAATTCTTTTAAATTTTTACATGTCACATCCTTTATCTCCACCACAAGATATCAAAATTGATTCATATGTTGGCGACTACTATATTTATTCATTAATCCCAATTTCATTAATCCCAATTTCATTAATCCCAATTTGCAAGCAATTATCTAATACAGCTAAACTCTTTCTGCCAGAGAGAAAATTCCAACAACTTGTTTTCTTTATTCAAACAAACACCAGCGGTCAAAACCCGTGTTACATATCGTAATAACGCCCTATTATATCTTGTTGGCTCATCCGGGGGCAAAGATAAGGAAACCGTATAATGAATTATGCTGCTCCTGGCTGGACGTCCTTAATCAGTCGTACAAAATGGCAGAATCTTCAAGTTTCTCAAAACGACACATTAAATTTGCCACAGACTGTCTTCTTATGTCGGATTATGATCACCTTCATGATGAGACAAAAATACTTCCTGTCCAGGACGAAACAACAGTTTCTTTTCTCATGCCATGCCCATCATCTGCTTCATTTTGACTCTCCACCAAAATATAAGCCGGGAAACAGTTAGACCATATTTAGGTATTATGCACATAGTGCAAACACGTATAATCTCAAATCTAGCAACATAGTCTTAGGTGGTAGACCTCCCCACATAGATGACTCGGAGCTTTCACAGAAACACCAGATGTATTTTGGCACAACTTAGGTCTGGCTGGTGCACCACGCACTCACAAAAGTTCGTCGGTAGAATATACTGAAAATGACAGTTAAAACAAAGGTATATGCAGTTAAAAAGGCGACAAAGGTATTATTATATAGGTATTATTAAAATAACTAAAACTTTTGTTATTTTTAACTGTTGAAAAATAACTAACAAATGCATTAAAAATAACTACCAATGTCGTAAAATTAACTGATACATTTTTACTACAAAAATTTCAAAACAACTGACAAAATAGGAATGACTGACAAAAAGAAATGACTGTTTTTTACAGTCAATTCTTTTTGTTTATAAAATATGTGGTATTACTTCAGCCTATTTAAAATTTGAAGTAAATATTCCAAACAGTACTCCAATTATTATGCTTTTATGCATTGGAGACAGGGATGGGAAAAGAGATTTTTATGCCGGTATCAAAAATTTGTTTGAAGAGTACTTTTTTGACCCCAAGACAACTAAAAAAATTTTTTAGCACTTTCTAATTAATAGGTCCATTCGATTACTGGATAATTTGTACAAATTTTTACTGGATGGCGTTCGTTAACACAAATTCTTAGTAAACAGAAAGAAAAAAGAGAGAATAAAGAGACAGTCTAAGTCTTCTTCTTTTTCTTGCAAATTTTTACTGGATAAATTTTTGACAGTAAGAATTTGCAAGCAGAAAAAAACATATTTGTTAATTGTAAATAAAGAAAAATATTTTAGAATTATGTTATTTTATGGCAATGAAAAGCAGTAAAAGTTCAAAAATAAATTATGGAAAAGATAAGAAAACCTTATAAAAAGTTTCTGCTCACGATTTAACAATAAGAACTGTCTTCTTCCATATCGACCAGTTAAATTTTTTTTGTATATTTGGTTTTATAATCAGCTGTGTCTACAAACTTGCAAATTGTTACAAATTTTCTGTTAGCGTACATGTTTGGGAAAATTTATTTTGAGAGTAAATCTTGTCTTTCTGTAGGTTTGTACTGAGTAATTCTTACTGGACTTGACTGAGAAAAGTAATCGAATGGACCTAATACAAAAAGAAAAAATACATAAACTCCAGATTTACGCTTGTTAGCGCAATTTCGATATAACTCACATAAATATCACCAGGGCATCAATTAAAAAAAAAAAAATTGTATATTTTGCTTTTAAGTGCATATTTTTGCATATGTGACAGCGCATAGAGAAAGGGACCTAAGGGTAAAAATTCAATTTTTTTTATTTTTTTTGTGGACAACATCTGAGCATCGAATGAGACCGATCCCATGCTCTCCTGACCTTAGGTCCCTTTCTATCCTTAGGTCCCTTTCTATTTTACGCGTCACATATATGTATGTATAATGATTTTTTTATGAAATATTTTTTTTTATTATCTAAATTGTGTTTTGAATAAAACTAAACTAAAGGAAGAATTTGTATAAATAAAAAGCAACAACAATAATGTTGCAAAAACTTTATGTTGGATTTTAGTTTAAAGCGCCGCTATCCGGTATTAAATATGGTTTTTTAAATCGATACATTTCAAGGTTGGTTACCGCTTTCGTTATAATACTGTTATCGCTAAAATACCGTTTCAAATTGAATACAGTTACCGTTATCGATACCTCTAAAAAAATTTCCAAATACCGTTATCGTTACCGATACCGTTATTTTTATGGATAGTTACCGGTATTTTACCGGTATTTGTTATTTTATATAAAAATGACAATTTTTTTATTTTTTATTTTATAATCTTGGGTGTTTTTTTTATAAAGAATTTATAGATAATATTTTACTTATTAAAACTATCAGCATTGAATTTATGGCTTAAAATCTTTATTTTCAGTACTTAAAATTAAAAATATGCCATATTTTTACTTGTTTTTATATGTTTTTAACACAATTTTTAATACCGGTACGTACCGGTATTGCTGTTTCGATAACGGTATACCGTTACCGAAACCCTCTTAAATACCGTTACCTTTACCGTTACCTAAACAAACGAAATCCGATACCGTTACCCTTACCGTTATTCGTTTCGGTAACCAACCTTGATACATTTTTGATTTTAGTGCATATTTACTTTTCAGCGCGTATTTTTAGTACATATTTTTAAATTTTTTATGTATAAAAGTCGCGGCCTTCTATTTAATTTTCGAATTGCGCTTCATAAATTTTGATTAAACGCGGACTTATATTTTAAAATATTTCTATATTTGTTCACTCCCATTCAGCGTTGCAAATTTAGCCATTTTATGGCTAGTTTTAAAAATTAAAATATAATTTTTGAGCGTGAATTTATGCTAAATTTTTGCTCAATCTGCCAAATTAATTGCATTAAATATGCTAAAATTCAAAATCTTATTTAACAAATTGTGAAAAATAATCTCTTGAAGGCATGTCCATATCCGGATTTAAGGCATTCAAATAAAATTGTATTGAAACAAATTTCAAACACATACTTTGTTTTAAAAAATGACGGAACAAAAATAAATTTCTACACTTTGAAAAAGTTCGTTTGAAGAAAAACTGTTTTTTTTTTTATTTAAAAAAATTCAAAATTTGTATTTAATTGCTTTAAAAATATCAGGATTAACGGCATGTTTATCTAAAAAGAAACGAAAACTACACGAACGACAGGGAAACGAACGATCACGTAAAAAAATTGGTTTATGTATCACGATTTATAATTTTCGTCTAGACTTACGAGTGTTACGTTATATGCCATTTGTTTTCTTTAAATACAAAGATTGACATAAATTAGTATTTCAAATTATTCAAAGTTTTCTTAGAAATGTTGTTAAAAATATTAATTGATGGTAATTTGTTTTTATTAGTTTGACAAACGATTTAAAATAAATAAACAAAATATAAATAAAAATGTCTAAAATTAACCAAAAGAACTGTTTTAATTAAACAAAAAATATATAAAATAAATGGTAAAATTTGTGTCATATTATAGAAAGTGATATAATAAGACTCGTATTGTGTAATTCGCGAGAAGAACTTGAGTGCGTGAAGAAGAAAATTTTCATTGGCCTTTCGCTAAAAGAAAAAAATATTTTAAATATGTAAGTTTGTGTATTATAAAAAGGGATGAAGAATTTTATGTGATTGTAGGCAGTGTTGCCAAATCTTGAAGGCAGGAAAGCACCGTTAGCATTGTGAAAACGGGTAAAAAGGGTAAAAATTTACCAAAAATGGGGTAAAAAAGCACGATAATAATTTTTTAAAAAATTTAAATCAAGATTTTAAAAACACATTTTACCTTTGTAAAATCGTGTAAAAGAAGTTCAAAAAATAACCAAAAAAGGGGTAAAAAAGCACCAAACTAATATTTCAAAATTTTGAAGTTTATATATAACGAAGTTGCTATTAAAACTGTACTCCAAACATTGTGAAAAAATGTATTTTTTGTATATTTCGTATTATTTTGACAGAAAATTCAAGAAAAATTGAAAAAAGGAGAACAAATACCATAAATATAAACTGTACAAAAAGCACTAAAAGCACTGCCAGAAATCTGAAAAAGCACTGTAAATACCCGCTTTTTATAAAAGGGTATTTGTAAAAAATCACCGGGTACGGGAAGGAAAAAAGCACCAAAAAATACCCGAAAAGCACTGAAATGGCAACACTGATTGTAGGAGTATTTGCGGCTAATTAAACGTTCCTAACAGCATATTTGGGTAAGAAAAGTGTAAAATATTACTAGTTTGCTTTCAAACGAAAACAAATTTGTTATCGTCAGATTTTGACATGACTGATAATTTGTTTCGTTATAAATAAACCAAAATTGGAAGAAAATTTTGTATGGCTTACGCTATCGTTCGGTAAGAAGTGTCGTTCGTTTTACATGAACCAAAAACGGTGATCGTTCGTCATTTGGACGAAAATTTCTTTTCGTTCGTAATAGATGAACAGGCCGTTAATTATAAAATATACTTAAAGTAAACTGACTACACCTAAAACAATACATCAGTAAAAAAATCTGCAAACGGGTTTCAAATTGATTTGACTAATTTTTAACAAATTTTTAGTTGAAACAGTTATTTAATTATAAATAGGGATGCCACTCGGATTAGTTTTTTAAAATCCCGGGATTCGGGATTTCAAAATTAAAAAAACTGGATCCCGGGACGGATCGGGATTTTTCGGGATCCCGAATTTTTTTTTCGGGATTTCGTGATTTTTTTATGTAAAAAAAAAAAAACTTCAAATGTATGTCATATATATAAACATTTTTAATATTTATAAGTGACTTTAAAACAAATTTTTCATACAAATTTCATTTTATAAATTTGTATGTCATATATATAAACATTTTTAATATTTATAAGTGACTTTAAAACAAATTTTTCATACAAATTTCATTTTATAAACATGTTACCCGCCCTACGGGAAATTTTAACAAACTGTCACCGAACTGGCCCCTTTATATAAAATATACTGGTCACTTTTACATGGCGTTGTCATAGGAGGGGGAAATTGACCCCTTGTGACATGTCACAAGACAAATCCTAGGACAGGTTACTGAACTCTCATAAAAAACAAAGTTCAGGGACCTGTCCTAGGATTTGTCTTGTGACATGTCACATGGGGTCAATTTCCACCTCCTATGACAACGCCATGTAAAAGTGACCAGTCTATTTCATATAAAGGGGCCAGTTCGGTGACAGTTTGTTAAAATTTCCCGTAGGGCGGTGTCGTCAAATGCTGAAATGAAATGTCAAAACGATTTCAGCGAAACGTCAAAATGATATCAATTGCAATGTAGTGGAGAATACTTGACCATTTCATTGCTAAGAAATATTATAGAATTTTCTTCAAAAAACGCTAAATTTTATAAAATATTAATTTGTTTCTACAAATAATAAATAATTTAAATTTTCCCCGTTCTTGTTTACAAAAATTTATGTGTGTTTTTGATTTCTAAATTAAAATTTAAACTAAAAGTGACATTTGATCTCTGGCATCATTGCAAGAGCCGCTTGCATGTCAGCGATATAATGATATTGCAATAAAATTAAAATTAGTGTCTTCATTTGAGATGAAATCATTTTGACAATTGCTCGCTATCACTTTATTGCATGTCAAGACATTAGGTTATAAGGTTTTCAAATTATTATGCACGAGCACCGTAAAATATAACTGTTTTATATGTTTTTTACATACTCCTGTTTATTTATAAAAAACGAAAGAATTGAAAAAACTCAATAATTAAGAACATAACTCCGTTGATATGTTGTGTGCTATTTTTGTTTATAATAATTTTATATTCACTATTCCTATGTCATTTTAATTTAAAATTGGCAATTAAATTTTAGAATTTTCAATTAGTTTCAGAATGTTTTAATTGTTTTCCACATATAGTACAGAAATTCAAATGAAGAAATCTGAAATACAACTTATTATTCTGAATTTTAATCGATGGTTTCCGAAATATAATAAGAAATACTACACAATATAGACTTAAAATAAATTATATTAAACAAAAACGGTTTAAAAATATCATCAGGGTTGCAATTTTGTAAAAATTGCCATATATTTTTGCAATTGTAAAAATCCCGGGATTCGAGCTTAAGAATACCGGGATTCGGGACTCATTTTTATTGAATAATCCCGGGATTTCGGGAATAGGGACTTCGAGATTGGCATCCCTAATTATAAAACATACTTAAAGTAAACTGACTGCACCTAAAATAATACGTCATTAAAAAAATCTGCAAACGGGTTTCAAATTGATTTGACTAATTTTTAACAAATTTTTAGTTGAAACACTGATTTAAACAAAGATTTTAGTTACCCCCATTTAACACAATACTGAAAATCCTCAGTACCTTGGTGGGGCCTTGGAGCATAGTATACTATAGTAGCCCCACTCATTAAAAAATTGAGAGCTTGTCCCTATCTCGAATTCGTAAATCTTGCAAATATTGTTAAAAATATAATTCTGTATAAAAAGTCTACTTTTTAATTTATTTTTATCCTAAACCTTGTACACTACACATAAAAATTTAAAAAGTAAGATTTTCCCTAAAACTTTTCTTTTTACAAAAGGTACAAAATTTACGAATTATAAATTTTTTTTCGAATCGAGTTACGCGGTAACCCCGCAGATTTATGTATTTCTGTGAGTGTAAAGTTAAAAATTCATAAAACAAACACCAAAAAATAAACAAACAACGGTCATTAAACTTTAACACCACAAAAAACATAAAAATGTTTGTTTGCAGGTTGACGTTTTCTAGAAATTAAACGAAACGTCAGCGTTTTTTTTTTTTAACTTATGTATCGCTTCTTTCTTACAACCGGTTTAAATTAAAAAACAAAACATATAAGCAAAACAAACTAGACTACAAAATAAAACCAACAAGTAATGAGTCACTGCAGAAAATTCTTAGAAAACCACCTTTAACCTACCCAGTTGGCTCTGTCTTGAAAACATCGTCGACCCTGGGTGCACGACCATACAAATTCATCCATACAAATCGTTGACGACGTTTTCAAACGAATGTCTGTAAAATCGTACACGACCACCTGAGTGACACTTTTGATGAAATTGTCCTTAAATTTTATTTGATCATTTGGACGACAATTTGCCCCACTTTGTCGTTGACGACGAAATAGACGACATTGTTCACCATAGGCGTACCTAGACCATTTTTCTGGGGTGGCCAAGCGACCCATTAATTTTCTGCTGTTTATTTGCCCATTCTCACACTCTTAATCCTAAAAAACACTTTCGGCATTATACTTACAATTTTTTCACACAAAGAAATCTTAAAAATGATTCCTTGCCTTCTAATAAAATTTTCATAATTTTCAAAATTAAATAATCGTTATCCTATCAAAATCGCCATGTTTTTATACAAAACTTGGAATAGTGCATTTATTTTTCTGAAGAAAACCTCGTACAAGGAATGTGTTCCAAGCTATATTCTCAGATTATTATGAAATTTAGATTTTTAATAGAGAAAAAAAATCTAAGATCAACCTGTCTAATTCGTCCACCTCGGACGAACCCTATCTAACCCCATATTCTGACCACTTAAATTACCTAAGTGGACAAAAATAGTGAGATGTTCATCTTACAATTTTTGTTTCTAAAAAATATTGAAATTTCATTAAAATAAAATAGTAGTGTTTAGTTTTAAGTAACTTCCTTGTTAGATATAAACTAATTATTCGTTTAGAAAACTATGAAATATAAAATATTTAACTCACCAAAAAAGATTCTGCGTTATTTTCCTATTATTGAACAAATTTGCGGTTCTAATAAATTTTCTTAAAGAAAAACTCTTATAGTCAATTTTATAATCAGAACTAAGATACATAGATTTGTTTCTTAAATATTTCTCAGGTAACAATTTTTCAAACAACATTTCTTATTTAAGAAATATTTAAAACCAAAATCGATCTTAGTTCTGACTATAGAACTCACCCTTAGATTTCAACAAATTATCTGCCTAGGAAACCAGTAGACATTTTCCCAAACCAAAAACACAGGATTATTTGATATTAAAAAAAAAGTAATATTATGATAATTTATCCCAACAAAATCTCAGTAATGGGTGCTCATTACTAATATCTAAATAATAGCAGTAGAATTAGGATCGACTGCTTATAATTCGGTGTCAAAACTCATTATTTTTGTTCGACAAGGTCGTTTTTGTAAGTAGTTGTCCATATTCGCTGCATGAAAAAACGCACAAAATTTGTGCACCCGCTTACCCGCCGCATTACAAAAGTATATAAAATAAGTAGTTACCAAAATAAGTAGTTATTCGTGTGCTTATACGCAGTTAAAAAATAAGTGGTTACAAGTTGTTAAATAATACGACTTACTTATATACTTACTAGTGGTTAAAAAATAAGCAGTTACCAAATTCACATTATTTTTATAAATAAATAAGTACCCAGTGTAGAATATCATTACCAGATATGTGGTTATGTAACTACATACTTGGTAATGGTAACTAGTTACTTTTGTTATTACATTTATATGGCGATGTCGCGAAAAATAATGAGTTGTCGTTAGACACCAGCATACGAAAAATCAAAAGATATATCGTTACCTATGTGCTTACCAGTACTGACAAAAATAATGAGTCTAAAAATAGATTTTCAAAAAAATAAATTATATAAAAAAAAATATTTTTTATTGTATTTTTTTTTTTAATAAAATTTGCTGGTGCGGGAATCGAACCTGGGTCTACAGATTGCCAGTCAACTGCTCTACCATTTGAGCTATATCGACATGTAATATTTAAAAGATAAAAACATAATTGACCTGCTGCAAACAAGTAAGCTTACTCGCCAACATACAAAAAATCAAAAAATATGTGGTTACATATATCCATATATATTTTCAAAAAAATCTAAAAAATTATTTTCTATTTGAAATAATGATAAAAATAAGTTATTATCAGTAACTCATTATTATATGTTTTAAAATAATGCAGAAGATAAGTGGGTGTCATTACTGGTACTCCAAAAAATAATATGTCATTAACGTTTCTACACTGGGTAGTTGCGAGTAAGCTAGACTGCTTATAAAAACGGCTTCGCCTAACAAAAATACCCAACAAACAAATCGTTCCGTTTACGTACCGTTTTCGGTCCGTCATAAACGGAATCCAACTCCGTTTACGTACCGTTTTCCGGATCCGTATACGGATCAGAAAACGGATTTTAAGGAACATCGAAACTGATTCGAATCCGTTGAAAGTCCGTCAATGACGGACCGTTTACGGACCGTTATGTCGTGTAATAAACTGACAAGTCCGTTGAAAGTCCGTCATTGACGGACCGTTGCGTCGTGTAAAAAACGGATAAGTCCGTTGAAAGTCCGTCAAAGACGGACCATTTATGGACCGTTATATCGTGTATAACCGGAGTGACTCCGGACCAAAAACGGACTTGTATATCTATATAAATTGACTAATTTTGAGTAAATTTTGTTTTTTTGATTTTTAATAGATTTATTAGTAACGATATTATTTACATTTACACTATATTTAGTACCTCAATTTACCTTTGAGTTTACCTCTTTATCTAGCGCATCAATTCACGACAGTCACCCATAATAGAATCGATCATCTACATGCAAAAGAAAAAATAAATTAGTTATGGTTTAATTGATTGTATTTACGATGGTGTTTTACTCCAAACAACAACAATTTACACACAATTTGGGAAAAATTGCGCAGCCGCGTTAAAGTACGTGGAACAGAGCTTTTGTTATAAAAATAAACGATCTTACATAAACCACAAACCATTGTAAAACACGCACTAAATTTTATTAATCTTACCATCTAATATATGTATGCGACTGATGATGTGTTGATTGTGTTGTGTTGCGTATATTCTAGCTATCGCCACCAATTTATCGCCACAAAAAGTTTTTAAAAGAATTTAATTGTTTTTATTTTGAACACAAATTAAAATACATTAAGTCCGTATTTTACGGTACGGAAACGGATTTAAAACGTATTATGTTCGAAAATCCGATTACACGGTCCGTTAAGTTCCGTATACGTACAAGCTTTGACGGATACGTGTATTACGGACCGTTAATGTGCCGTAAAAGCCGGATTCATGATTCCGTATGTGCCGGAGTGTCCGTAAAAATGTTTCTTGGGTAACTAGTACTGACGCCGAATTATAAGTAGTAAAAAAATTTTGTTTCATTATATAACCACTTATTTGGTAATGAAAGATTTTGCTGGGATGCCATCAAAATCACATAGATAAAAGAATTGTAGGTAGAATTTTTAAAAATTCTGGGGTGGGCAAAAATCAGTCTAGGGTGGGCTTAGCCCAATCCAGACCGGCCAAAGTCCGCCAATGTTGTTCACAATGTTAACGTAGACGACCTTTGCTGACAGCTTCACCGAGATGGTCACTGACAACACTGATTTCTTTATTATTTTTTCAAGCAAATTTAAACTAAAAATTTCTCATCGAGTTAATATTTTTTTTTACTTAAATGTGAAACAAACAGCGCAAAAACATTTTTATAATTTTTTTGCATATGTAAAAACAATTTTTTTTAATTTACCTAATATTTATTATTTGCGGTTATTTTGAATAATTTAAATCATTTAAACAAACAACATTTCAAAAATTGCTTTATTTATTAAGCAATAATAAAGCTCCTGTATTAAGCAATGTTAATACTAAAAGTTAATATCAAAGTTTTATATTTAAAGCACCGTAAGTTGTTTCGATTTCACGTGGAAAAACTGTTATACTCCATAAAAAAATGCTTTTTCACGGCAATGAGTTTCACGTGAAAATTGTGTAGACTTCGTTTTCACGCAAATTTAATGTACAAGACTATTATTTTTCTTGTGAAAAAGTGTAATTTTGTGTTTATTGTGATTGTGCCTTTCTAATTACATCAACAAAATTATCATTTTCAGAATTTAAATTACTGTTTAAAGCACCGTAAGTTGTTTGAGTTTCACGTGAAAAAACTGTTATACTCCATATAAGAAAAATGATTTTTCACGACAATCAGTTTCACGTGAAAATTGGGTAGAATTTGTTTTCACGCAAATTTAATGTACAAGAATATTATTTTTCTTGGGAAAAAGTGACATTTTGTGTTTATTTTGATTGTGTCTTTGTTATAAAATTAAAAAATTGATCATTTGTTTAAATTAAATTGCAATTTGAGGCATTTAAAGTTCGAGTGAAATTTTTCCACGTGAAAAACAACTTACGGTGCTTTAGGCCTTTAAAGTTTGAGTGAAATTTTTCCACGTGAAAAACAACTTACGGTGCTTAAGCAATAAAATGATTAACTGAATGAGAATTTCTAAAAATAAGACAACTAAAGACAATGTCGCTCACCTTGTCGTCAACGGAGTCGTAAAACCACAGTAATAATATATTGTCGTTCACCATTTCGTTAACCATTTTCAGCGACAAATATCGTTAGCGAAAAATTCCAAAATATCTAAAATGGCATTCACACCTAAATCCTAAACACGTGTTTCGCTAAAACGAGTGTAAAAGAATAAAGAACTGTTGTAGTAGAATAAAGAGCTAAAATACGTGTTTTAGCCAAATACGTATTTAAGAATTAGGTTTGAATGCAGCCTATACTACATTTATACTTGAGCAAAAACCACCTAGTTTTTGTAGAAAACTAGTTTTTGCTTGTTTTTTTTTTTTTTTGTATCCGTTTTGGCAATTTAAAAACTAGAAGAGACAAACATCAGGTAGGTTTTGCTTAACACCTAAATCTTAAACACGTGTTTACCTAAAACGAGTGTAAAAGAATAAAGAACTGTTGTAATAGAATAAGGAGCTAAAATACGTGTTTTATCTAAACACGTATTTAAGAATGAGGTGTAAACGCAGCCTTAGGTATAAATGCGGTTTTAAAGAAATCGTTGAAGACCATTTCATCGATGATGATTGGCCAACTGGGGTACTTATGTACATATGTATGTATGTGTGTGAGTATGTATGTGAATGATAAAATTGCAATAAAAAACAATTGACAATATTATGAAAATAATATTAACCGATTTCATAATAATTTAAAAACAAAATTATCGCAACAATTAAAATTTGAGGTAACGTTAGAGATTCATCTATTGTAGGTCATAAAAGTGGAACCGGTAAATTTTTATGAATTTTATAGAGATGGAAAATTTTCAAATATAAAAAAAAATTAGATAAATTGTATAGAGCATAAACCATAGCATAAACTACCTACAACATAAATTGTCAACTAAAAAATATGTAGGCGAGAGGTGTAATTAATGTTGAGAGAGAGATAGAGAGGGAGGAGCGAGAAAACAATCTAAAATAATTATCAAACAATTTTATTAAATAGCAAAAAAGAAAAAAATATTACGTGTCGATTAATTTCTTGTTGAGGAATAAAACAAAAAAGCAATAAAAGAATTTATAAAAACAGAATCAGAAAATGCGCATTAATTTTAAGAACACAAAAGGTATCGCAGTGTAAGATTAACGGTAGCACAACCGGGAAGGGTAAATATGGACATGAATTCAAATTGTTACATAATTTTTTAAATATTTACATTGGGGATATATCAGGGACGTGCGGTAAAGATTTTATTTGGGTGTTCGCCACAAATATTTGAGAAAGGGAAATCAATGATAAACGGTAAAAAAAATTAAAAAATTTTACCTTTAATGCTGCGTTCATTTCTATTTTTAAACCCCGAGATTTCAATGGAAATCTCGACCGGAATTCTTGACCGTTTACATTTGCACTTTATGAAAGCAGCGAGATTTCGATTTGACAACAGCATTTTTTTGTAAACAAAGTGCCACAAAAAATTACCTTAAATTAAAAATATTTCAAAAAACCATTTTATTCATTGGCGGAGTACAATTTACATTATTTTATGTAAAGATCTAACGCCAATTATGTAAGTAAATTCGTTTTTTTTTAAGGACGACAAGCTAGAAGCCAGATTTTTCAATATTTTGTTGGAAGAAAGACATGCACGCAGTATTGTATTATATGAAAGATTTTCATTGGTCTAAATTTTAGTCGAAATCTCGGGATTTGGGTGCTGATGTAAATGCAACTTAAAATTACATTTACCCCAGGTTTTTTAAAGCGAGCGGAATAATTCCGCCATAGGAATGTGTGTATTTTGTTATTGTAACAAAAATAAACTACATTCCTCTGAATATTTCCTTTCGTTTTAGAAAAACAAGGGATCAGTAATTGATTGTCGAGAATATTGTAAATTTCCTAAGTTTTTCTAACGAGGATATAGGCTAAAGAGTTCCCATAAGAAAAAAGTGTACTCTTTGGTTCCCTTAAAATTTATATGGATTGGGTTCCTGTTAATTCCTTTGAAGAATAAGAGAAACAAAAGGAAAACCGAAAAAGTTAACAGGGCACTGTTTTTATTGTTTCTTATGATTATTGATTAAAGCGGTAACAAAAACAACTTTAAAGCTGCCTACACACTAGGGAACATACTTGAAAAAAGAGAGCATTTTTTGTGAATGTGTGAGTGCGTTTGTGAGTGTGTGCGTGTTGAGAGCGTGCATTTCGTGTTTACAAAATTTTTTGATATTTTTTGTTCCCTCAACCATGTTCCCTAGTGTGTAGGCAGCTTAAGAGTGAAATAAATAATAAATAATCAATTTTAATTATTTTTTTAGTGTTTTTAATGATTTTTTTTGCTTGTAAACACGTTTTTATTAAATTTATTGTTCTCGTGACGTCTTTCATTTTCTCTCGTTCGCTGTTAAATTTCTTCAAATTCTTTGTGTTTTTCTTCTCATTGGCGTGTGAATTTTTTTAGAAATCTTAAAACACCTTAATGGATACCCCCTGGTTTTTCTCTGTTTCTAGCGTTTTTTCCGTGTTTGTAACGATTTTTAATAATTTTTAGTGATTTTACGTTCGAACAAACTTTATTTATAAATTATATTTTTACTCGCTCTAATATTTGTTGTTTCATTTCATCAATCCTACACCCAGAAAACAGATTTGGTGCTGACAACCCCATTTGTTGCCAACCGAATGGTTCAGTTTCATCAAATGAATTTTTCGATTGCGGCTACCGAATTATCCTTGATACAACTTAAATTCCTTTGTCACAGTCAAATTAGTCCTGGCGCAATCGGTTTTCTGTTGCCACAACTGAAAAATTCGGCTACCACAACCAAACCATGCGATTGGCTACAAATGCGGTTATCAGAGCTGAATCTTTTTTCTGGGTGTCTATTCTTGGTTTCTTCCAGATCGTTATAGATGGGGTGCCGTTTTTTTGTTCTTCTTTTCATTTTTTATTGTTTGTTTTTATTTTTCACCTTCCATTTTTTATGCTTTTTAATTAATTATTTTTCAATTGTCATTTCCTATTTTTTTTTTACATTACAAAAAATACGATTTTTTATTGAAATTTTTAAAATTCAAAATCTTAAATTCATAAAATTCAAAAGCTACCATTTGAAATTCAAGAAATATCAAATAAAATTTAAAGGTAAAAACTACCAAATAAAGCCAATCGCCTTGCAACTCTCTCAATATTTTTTATGGGAAAAAATATTATGCGGCTTCGAACAGGAACGAACTCCGACTGGTTAATCAGGGATGGAAAAGGCTCACTCAATCGGGCTCTTATACCAAAAAATGTTAGATCGCTCTTACATATGTAATAATGTAAGCAACTAAAAAATAGCTTCCTCTTTGGCTCGTTAAAAAAAATTGAAATTAAATATTTAGATATTAGCAAATATTAGCAAAAATTGCGAAAAAAAAAAAACATTTGCAAAAAGGGAAATTTTTGCAACAATATATTCGTTGATCGCTGATAAGCTCTTTTAATTAATTTTCTGTACCATAAAGCCTTTTTCGAATTCCGCCGTTATTTTGCAACTTTTTAAGTGCGATTTTTTAAATATATAACCTAGTGACTATAATACCCATTTATACAATTAAGTTTGCTGGTTGATTGCAAAAGAAAAACGCGAAAAAATAATTCCAAAAAGGAAATTTTTAGCATCAATGTACTTAAGTATTTACCGAATGTAAATTAAAGACGTGCACTTGTATATCTTAAAGTATTGACAAAACAAATATACCATATACATATCTGTTACTATTGGTATAAATAAGACAAGAAGTGCAACTGATATTTTATCGTTTTGTTTCAACGCACTCACTCTATTCATAAAAACAATACCAGTTATTTCTTGTTTTGCATTGTGTGAGGCATTTATTTGTTTCTTGTTCTCAATTACTTATTGTACCACAAATATTTTCAAATGATTGTTGTGGAAACAAATAATCAAGTGACTAAAGATTAACCCCTCAATTCATAAATGCTTTGTAAATTTAATGCAGGTTTACAAAAACGTCATTTTCATACAAAATTTGTTCAATAAACCTCCTATAATTTTACAAATCGTTTATGAATTTAGGGGTAAATTTGTTGTGAAATTTGTATTTAAAAATTAATAAAATTCAATTAAAAGAAAAAATTGCATTTAATTTAAATAAAATTAGTGAAAAAAAGAGGGCGAAGGAAGGCAGGGGGTTGATTTGGTCGAAATTTTCACAATATATTTATTGGCAGCGTACAATAAGTATCTATTGTACAATCTTCATTATCTGTTTTATTTGTTTGAGCATACCATAGAAAAACAAATATATTACGCTCATTTTCTCTTTATTCATTTACACCAGCAGTGTTGCCAGAACTCTTAGATGGAAATATGCTATATTACTAAAAAATTTCTGCTAAAATCTGCTAAATCATAAAATAAAAAATATATGCTTAAAATATGCTAAAATAAAAAATCGCAATTTTTTATTATATTCATTATGCTAAAGATCTGCTAAATTTAATACAAAAAATATGCTGAAAATCTGCTAAATAATTTTTTTAGTATTATTTAATAAAGTCTTATTAATGGAAAAATACTTTTTTTAAACAATGTTTATAAAAAATTATATTTTAATACTTTTTTAAACTATCTTAGAATAAATATAAAAGTTTACCCCTTAATTCATAAATGCTTTCAAAAGTTATAGGAGGTTTATCGAACAAATTTTATGTGAAGAATTTGTTTTGTGAACCTCCTAGAACTTTGCAGAGTGTTTATGAATTGAGAGGTAAACTTTTACATTTATTCTAAGATACTTTAAAAAAGTATGAAAAGATAATTTTTTGTAAATACTGTTTAATCTTTCTTTGAGACTAAAAAAATAAACTTTCTCATTTAATTTTTTCACTATAAACATAACTGATTTAAAATTTTTGCAAGATTTTTTTATGGTTTTTCTAACATTTTCAAATTATAGTAGTATATCAATACTACTGAAAAAGTTTACATTCAAAATCGAATTGAATAATTACGCATGAAATAAAAAGTTATGAAAACATTAGCCGCTTTTTCTAATCACTTGGATTTAATAAATCCACAAAGTAGTTCTAAAAGTGCTCAACAGATGCACCCATAACATTTCATAGTTGGATAGCGAAAGAAATCCATAGTCAATTTAAAAATTTATTAAAATAACTACAATAATCAAGAACAACTATGGGTGTCATTAATTTTAAAAATATTTTAGTTATCCTGTTAATAAACATTTCAACAAATGAATTTTAAAAATCAAATTCTTTTAAAAAAATACTTAAAAATAAAATTTTGGTAAGCTATTTTGTTATTATTTCAGCTGTAAATTAAATATTCAATTCATAATCATATTTTGCAGATTAAATACTAACAAAATTAATGAGTACCAGATGTAAGTACCAGATGTAAAATCTCTAACAATCCTACAACGCTAAACAAAAATTTCATTATTTGTTGATAACTTTTTATATTTAGTTATTTTTATTGCAATAATAAATATTCATATTAATCTTAATTTATATTTTTTAGGTTGTTTAACCTGCGAAATATCGCCAATCCAACGAAGCTCTGCAATAACTTCAACACATGAAAAATATCGGTGAAAATTGCAATGTAAAGATTGACAAAATTAAATAAAGAAGTGAACTGAATATAGTAAATAAAAGTTTTTATTGCAGATGTTGATTAGGTAGTAAAATGGTAAAATCCCTGGTCTCTTTTGACTATTTTTATTTAAATTTAGTAAACATCTACTATGTTTAGGTTCTATGAGATTTTTACCAGAAAATCGTTATCAATAACTTTTCAATAGTTGATTTTAATATTTTAATTAAACGTAGTTGCGTTTCACTACTTCGTATTGACTTTGTCATAGTGAGGGTTATTTCACCTATGACATATGTAGTTGAAAAAATAGTGATCATTAACTATGTAATTTTTAGATTGTGGGGTTAGATTCTCTCTATTTTAAAAAGAATTTTCTGTCCGACACTTCTTTCACCCTAATTTTTAATACCGAATTCGATGATGAAGGATTTTACTTTAACTTATAAGTTTTGATTATATTTTATATAAAACTGCCTTTTCAGTTTTAAAACTTCAATTTATATTTTTACATAATTGAAAAATTCGATTGCAATATTTAACATTCACTAATAGGATGTAATTAAATTACTTACAGTAGAGTGAAAAATTGCCATTTCTATTTCAGCTATTTCTCCATATCCAAGATGAAAAATATGTATTTGGAGAGATGTAGTTTTTTTTCTAAACATATTTCATAAAAAAATTTAATAAAAACCTTTTATTTGTTAGTTTTTCACTTTTTTTGTTTTTCTTTTAATTTTCATTCGTATTTTTTCTGACATTAAATTAATAGGATGTTTCATATATTTGTGCTTTTATTGTGGATTTATTAAATCCAGTTTTTTTTGGATTTAATAAATCCCCTTTTTGTATGAAAAATTCTAAATCCAGGTGATTAAAAAAAACGCCAATTGTTATTGTTATAAATATTGTTACAGAAAAAATTAGTTTGTTAAAAAATATGCTTTTATTAAATAAAACAAAATATGCTAAAAAATCTGTTTTTGTCCAACAGAATATACTAAAAATATGCAATTGTCCAACTCAATCTGCTAAATCTAGCAGAAAATATGCTAAAATGGCAATACTGTACACCAGGGATGCGCAAAATTGATTTGCAATTGTATTAGTGAGCAAGAGAGACACCTGTACAGAAAAAAAAAATTGACCGAATTAAAAAATATGTCTTTTACATATTTGTCAATCTCCATATTTTTATACAATCTTAATGACATTTTCTGCAACCTATTTTTATAGATTTTAAACAAAATCTTCTATGTTAATACTTTTATGACAATTTTTTTTTCTTTATTTCTATTAAAGGTATACTATGAAAGATTTTACTATGGAAATAAGCATAATGTCTTTTAATAACATATTCCTTAGATTCCTGAAAAGTTTTATAACGTAAAAGGCATTGCATGATATCAAAAACATTTTTCATCATATATTTTCTGAATGTCGTAATTAATTTTTTTCAATGCACATGAAAAAAATATCAAAACACCCGTTAAGCAGGTGCACTCGGCGCTGTCTCAGTGACGACTAAATTAAAGACCTGATTTACACACAATCTACTAGAAAGAATAACAATACCAACATATGTATACCAGAAACACTAAACTACTTGTACAAGTAGTTCTATTTGTGCACGTCTTTAATGTAAATCGCTGATTAAGTTTTTTAATTAAATTTTTGTACCATAAAGTCTTTTTTCCCATTCCGCTATTATTTTGCAATTCTTTACGTGCGTTTTTTTAATTTATAATCTACCCAGTAGCAAAAAATACTAGTTCAGAACCAGTTATGTACTAGTTTATTTGAACCAGGCAACTAGTACGAGTTCTACCGCCTCTTCATACAAACAACTGTAGAATTTAACATGGAGATGTCATAGGAATGGGGGCAATTGTCGCCAAACTCCCACTTTGGTACTAGTTGTAGAATTAGTTTGAAAATTACAATTTAAGGACGAAAAATAGGTAGCAAAACTGGTGCTAATGTAACACTCGCGGAACCAGTTCTGAAGTGACTCTTTGGAAATAGTACTGTACTAGTTGGTTAAGACCTGAATAATATATATATATAGAAATCAAAGATTTTTCTTTGATGAAACGTAGATTAGACCGATAGTTTCCTCTTACTGAGATCATTAGGTCCTTTTACCTAACGGAATCTAAAATATTTTATGTTTACGATTTCTAATCACAATAAAAAATGTTAAGTGTTTATTTGAAAACTCAGACTATATTAGCTGTGTTTGTGCGGCAAGCTATCAACGTTGGCGTATGTCATTCCCATACAAATTTTACATTATTTAGTAACATTAAGAGTTAACACTAAACGTTGGCTAATGTCAAATTTATATGGGAATGACCTAAGCAAACGTTGATAGCTTGCCACAGAAACACAACTATTATTAAAAACAAATGTAAACAAAACTAGAATTTCAAAACTCTTATTAAATTCAATCTTTTAAAAGAGTCTCTGCATACTTTCAATAAAAATAGTAAATACACATATGGTTCAAAATTATTGTTTCAGCAAGAAAAACAGAAAGCTTTATTGGTACTTATGAGAAATTTATCAAACTATTTCTGGAGTGACTCTTTGGCATCAGTACTGTTCCAGTTGATTTGCACCTAAATTAAATTCACAATTAAAAATTGAAGTATTTATTTCCAAATATTTATATATATATATATTAAAAACAAATGTAAATAAAAAGGAATTTCAAATCTCGTATTTTAATTTATGTAATTTTTTAAATAATTTTGAGAACTAGTTTCGTAATACTAGTCAAAAAACTTGTACTTTTTAGAACTAGTTCGACAATTTGCTACTGGGTAGGGACTATAATACACATTTCATACAACCAAGTTTGGTGGCTAGTTGCAAAAAAAAAAAATCGAGAAAAATAAAATTTGCAAAAAGGAAAATCTTTGCATCAATATATTTGTTTGCAGAATCTAAATCGCTGATTACGTTTCCTAATTAATTTTTTGTACCACAAAGTCTTTTTTCGCGTTCCGCTTTTATTTTGTAATTTTTTAAGTACGTTTCCTTTTAATTTGTAATCTAGAGGCACATCTACACGAGAGAGAAACTTCTAGAGATAGAGCAAAAAACACCTCTAATTAGCTTTATTGTGAATGATTTAAGCTGTTTAGAGGTGTTTTTGCTCTATCTCTAGTAATTTTCTATCTCGTGTAGATGTACCTTAGGGACTATAATACACATTTCATACAACAAAGTTTGGTGGCTAGTTGCAAAAAAAAAAATCGCGAAAAATAAAATTTGCAAAAAGGAAATTTTTTTTCATCAATGTATTTGTTTGCAGAATGTAAATCGCTGATTAAGTTTTTTTAATTAATTGTTTGTACCATAAAGCCTTATTTCGCTTTCCGCGATTATTTTGCAATTTTTAAGTGTGGTTTTTTAAAATTTATAATATAGGGACTTAGTACTAATTTTGTATACTAAAATTTGGTGCTTAGTTTGCAAAAAAAAAAAAAATCGCGAAACAAAATTTTTGCAAAAAGAAAAATTTTTACGTCATTGTTCCGCTATTATTTTGCAATTTTTTAAGTGCTGTTTTTTAAATTAATAACCTACGGAGTATAATGCCCATTTCATAAAACAAAGTTTGGTAGTTAGTTGAGTGTTATTTAATTAAAAGCTGATTTTACACATTTTTTTTAACTTTAAGGGCGATTATTTCAATATTTTTATTTTGTGGCTTATCAACTTATTGCACTAAGCCCTTCAATTATACACTTTTTATTTTTTCCGTGTATAAGAGCCCGATTGAGTGAGCCTTTTCATCCCTGATTAACCAGTCGGAGTTCGTTCCTGTTGGAAGCCGCATAATATTTTTTCCCATAAAAAATATTGAGCGAGTTGCAAGGCCATTGGGTTAATGCATTAACCGGTTAACCGCCTAGGTCGAATAATTGGAAACACTAATACTCTTCCTTCGATAAAATCATGTACATAGTGTTGGAGACAGCAAGCGTCCTTGCTTAACACATGATGTTTCAAACTTTTCTTCTCAAGTCCATACAGTGGAATTCGCTTTACTGTAGATACTTTCAAAAATATTTATAATGTTTGTAGAAATGCCAATTGTGTTCAGTTTAAATGTGATAGATTTTCTAGAAATCTTATCAAAGGCGGCTTTAAAATCAACGAAAAAAGCGCAGTTTCCGCTGCTATATTGTAAATATTAGGCCTTTTTTTAATCATTGAATTTATTTTTGGATTCATTTTATTTTGTTAAAAAATACACATTTTGTTTTTTAATTTACGAAATTTAATATTTTTATCCAAATATAACACTTATTCGCTAATATAATGAAAGAAAAAATTTAAATTTTGCGAAAAGGCAATTTCTCGAATTAAATTAAGCTAAATCCAAATGGATTTATTTATTTTATAAATCCATTCTGGATTTAGCTTAAAAAATGGATTTATTTATTTTATGAATCCATTTTGGATTTAGCTTAATTCAATTCATGTGTTCACATTTTTACAAAATTTAATGATTTTCTATCACATTATATTATCGAATACGTATTGGATTTTGATAAAAATATTAAATTTTTAAAATGAAAAACAAAATGTGTATTTTTTAACGAAGTAAAATACCTAAATCCAAAAATAAATTCAGTGATTAAAAAAAGGCCTATTATAGCCATAGAATATCCTTTTTATTATATGTTGTTTATTATTAAGGTTGGTTACCGAAACGAATAACGGTAAGGGTAACGGTATTTAATTCCATTTGTTTCGGTAACGGTAAAGGTAACGGTATTTAAGACTGTAACGGTATACCGTTATCGAAACAGCAATACCGGTACGTACCGGTATTATAAATTATGTTAAAAACATATAAAAACAAGTAAAAACTTAACATATATTTAATTTTAAGTGTTAAAAATACATATTATAAGCTTTAAATTCAATGCTGGTAGTTTTAATAACTAAAATTATTACAGTAGACGCTCGCAAATTAGAGCTTTCAGTAATTCGAACGTCCAGAAATTAGAATCAATGTTTGCAATACATTAAACGCTCTGAAATTGGAATTTAAATTTCTAATTTCTGAGCGTTTTTTTTTTGTTATTTGAATACACAGGAAATCCCCAATTTATTTTTATTCTGTTTGAATAAAGTAAAACTAAAAAGGGGAATCACCAAATTATATATGTTTTTCCCTATTTGTTTTTTTTTTTGTCGCATTTACGTACATTTTTGGCTAGTTTATTTGTGAAATTTGATACGCGTGTACATATTATTTGGCAGTCTCTATTAAATAGTGAAAGTGTATCATTTAAAATGTTAAATAAACGTAAAAAAAACATTTTATCATTGGAAACGAAACGAAAAAAAACGTCCAGAAATTAGAATAATTCAGAAATTAGAATTGCCTCAAAAACAAAGCGGTTCTAATTTGCGAGCGTCTACTGTATCGATAAATTTTTTTGTAGAAAAAAAAAACTAAAAATTATTACAAAAAGTCAAAAAACTTGCATTTTTATATAAATTAATAAATACCGGTAAAATACCGGTAACTACCATTAAAAATAACGGTATCGGTAACGATAACGGTATTTGAAAAAAATTTTATAGGTATTGGTAACGGTAACGGTATTCAATTTGAAACGGTATTTTAGCGATAACGGTATTATAACGATAACGGTTACCAACCTTGTTTATTATATTGTCTACATTAACTATGCATAATAAAAATAAAATATTAATTATTTAACTAACACTAGTTGCTAAATTTTTTATAATGTATTTTTTCCAATTATAAAAATCTTCAAATTTTATAATCTCGCTAGAAATAATTTTCGGTTTTTTTAGTGTTAATTCAAAAACAAACAATATAAAATTAAAAACAGAGAGAAAAAGATAAGAGAGAGTACTATATTTAGTATAGGTTTAATAGAATGTTAATGTTATGCTCATTTACCGTTGCGTTGGGGGTATATATAAAAGCCCCATGCATTATACTAAACAAGTTTAATAGTGAAAAATACATTGTGTTGTGTTAAAGCACAATTCAAATACGGTCATCGTTAACAATAACTTTAAAAAATTTAATTTTTTTTATATAAAAAAAAAGACAACTAACCGCTAGTGATATTATAGAAAAAAGTAAAGACTTTAAAATTAAAACAAAGCAAAACACAAACAAAATTAACAACAACATGTCTGAAGCCTATTTTGATGACTATGATCATTATAACTATGATCAGGATAAATATATCTTTTCTGCACACAGTGGCAAAAATCGCTCGAAAAAGGAGACTAATGAACATACCAATCATTTTGATCCTAGTGGCCATTCTAGAAAACTCTTAACCAAATTCATGAATACC